>CM045763.1:92961043-93288946 GCA_025200525.1 Camellia lanceoleosa
CCACGTGGGTCAGACGCCACTTTCGGTGCAACTGACCCATTTTCGGATCTTGAACCGCGGTTTAGGCCCGAGCATTCATTCGCATCGGTTTTGTTCATTTTCGGGAACCTCTGTTTTATCATTACAAGGAACCACAGGGCCTTTGATACCCCACGTGGCCGTATGCCCCTTAGGTGCCCTATGACCCACTTCGCCCCGAACTGCGTGATTCAGCTCCCGAACCCTCATCTTGCATTTTTGGGCCTCGACCCGAACTTGAGATAGTCATATTTTGAGGTCCTTTTCATGTTTGATTAAGGACCTTTTACTGTTTGACATCTCCATCTGTCACTTGTCTCTTTACATCATTTTAGGCCTGTTTTGCACGGTATTTTAGGCGTACTTGTGGGCTGTTTTGGGCTTGGTCGTAAACTACAAAGTTTCTTATTTTGAGCCCCTCTCCAACTTTGTTGAAGGGCTCTCGGCCATCTGAGACCCGTAGCTATCACTTCCCCCTTTTGCACCTTTGAACCCCTTAAAGCTTCAAGAATCTTCAACCCTTTTGCCAAAGCTTCTTGGAAAAGCTTCTCCAGCTGTATTAGCTTCTCCTAGAAGCCTTGCACCCCCCCCCCCTTTGAACCCCCTTTGCCCCTTTGACCCTTTCCATGACTTAGCCTCTAAGTCTTGGCTTATACTTGCCTATATAAGCATGCCCCCTGTCCATTGCTCAAGGGTTGGAGGTTTGGAACAAAAAACCAGCAGATATATGTGTATATCTGATATATACATATAGATCCCACCCCCTCTCTCCATATCTCTCTCAATCCACCTCCAAACAACCTTGTTCTTGGACCATTCCTTCACCAACCCATAGCACAACACCACCACTTCCATTTCCAGTGACTTGGAGGTCATTTGCAGAGCTTAAGAGCACCTAAACTTGGATCAAAACCTGCTGGTTCATTGGTCTTCAAGGGTAAGTGTCTATTTCCCTCAAACTAGCATTTTCTTGCATCATCTCTTAGCCTTGCTTGCAAGCACTTTTGGGCTCCGACCCAAACTTAAAATAGTCTTATTTTGGGGTCCTCTTCATGTTTGATTGAGGACCCCTTGCCGTTTGGTGATTGCATATAGCACCTATCTCAATATCCTCTTGTATGCTATGTTTCTTGCATAGAATATTTGGCTGATGTATGATCTGTTTTGGGGCTTGATGTAAGCTGTAAGTAGGCTTATTTTGATCCCTTCTTCAACATTGAAGAAGGGCTCAACCTTGTTTGGGACCCCTATCTTGTACTTGTTTCATAATCTCTTCTATTTACCGTAATGTTGCATGCTTTGTTAGCCTACCATGCTTCTGGTTTTGGGTCTTTGACAGGCCTGAAAAAGGTCTTAGTTTGCCCTCCTCTACATGTCTCATGAAGGGTTTTTTTCTGTTTAGTGAATACTTTGCATACCTCATGTTGTGGCCTCATTTTGCCCTTGTTTTGTATGACATTTTGAGCCCACTTGTATCTGTTTTTGGGGCTGACCATAAACTGTAAAACACTATTTTTCGGGCCCCTCTTCAACATTGAAGAAGGGCCTTTCTCTATTTTTGGACAGCAGCTGTGGGTTGTTTCAATAGTTTGCTCTTGGGGCCATTTTCGCATGCTAGTTTAGCCTCATTTTTGTTTGCTGTTTTTCCATGCTTTATACTGAAAAAATGCTTTTTTTTGGGACTGTCTAGCTGCTGTCTTCATACTTCATGTTCATATCTTGCATGTTTAGCATAGCTATAGGCCATTTCGGAGGCCTAGTTTTGCATTTAGAGTGATTCCATGCATCGGGTGTCATTTCGCCTTGTTTGGGCTGTTTTGCCCTCATTTAGCTACTGAAATTTGTATGTGTAGTATGCCATGCTTCATGTTTCATTAGAATGCTATTTCATGCTGTAGGCCATCGCCTCGATTTGCGTGCCGTGCACGCATTTCGAGGCATCTCTTTTTCATCTTATGGCCGCTGATTTTGGCATGCTTGTGAGCTATCCATGTTAGTTTAAGTCCATTGTTGCATGTTTGTCGTATGCCATGCTTGTTGGTTTAGGTTGTGTGCCTAATACATGTTGCATGTTTGCATACTTGCCTTTATGTTCATATTGCATACTTAGCTCACATGTTTAGGTTGCATTTGGCATGCATACCTTGCCTCTTGAATCACCATGATAGAGGTTGGGCCTCTGGTTTGTTTGTGCTTGCATTCCATTCCATTAAAAGTTGCTAACTTGGCTTCTTGGGCCATCATGCATTGAAATGCGTGATTGGTGGCCCGGGGGTAGAAGGCCATGCTCCCTTGAGTCTATTGCATGATAGGGAGTGTGTCCGTGCATACATTTGTCCCAAAATTCCAATGCCATGCTCTTCTTTTCTGTTCTTTGTCAAAAGCTGTCTCCTGCAGAATTTAGTGCCGAGCACTCTTTAGTGCCGACGGCAATCTTTTTGCCGATAACTATCAATTACGGTGGTCAAACCCATGACGGTGGCAAAACCCTCCGGCCGGTGGTGATCTTGAATATGGGAAGGCTTCCCGGGACTTTGGCAATTTTCGAGACAGGCGGTGTAAAGCAGACCTTGATGGCATGGTGGGATTCCTGCAAGCGGACATCGAGCATGCATCATTCACAAGGCGCACCGGTCATGGCCCCCTTATTTCATATTTATTTATTCAAGAATTAGAATTCTGTAATAATTTATTCATTCTTTATTTGATTTGTATTGTTATTTTGGTCCCTCCGAGTGAGGGCGCAATTGTAATAAGTGTGTGTGAGTGGGTGTATGTCTTCCAATCCCCATTTCTTTCTCCCTTTTATTTACCCGCTTATATTGGTAGATTAGGGCACATTTAAATTAGCATACCTTATGCAATGCATGTGTGCATTCATGCATTTGTTTACATGCACCGGGCTCGGTACATCATACAAACTGCATCGCAATTTTCAATTCCAAATTGAATACGTGCTACTCGCGCACTTCACATGCCATGTTTAGGGTTAGCCGAGCCTGCTCTAGATTACATTTATGCCTGCGTTGCATTAGCCACTTAACATGAACTAGGTCATGCATGTTTGCTAACCGGGTTATTGTTTTTGGCACGGAGTACGATGTAAGTTTTTTACGCTTTAGCATGTCGCACGCGTGTGAATGTTTACCATGACAGTATGCTTACCATGCGGCTAAGTGCTTACATGATAAACTGTTTGAATGCCTGTGGATGGAGGTTGGATTGCCTGAGTTGGAACAACTCATTGAAATCCGTATTTTAGCCTACTTGCGAGTAGCAAAAGAAAACAACATGTTTTTCGAGACAAAACGGATATGCAATGTTTATTTCCAAGTTAGGCGATCTAGTCTATACTTTTGTGTTGTGCGCATCACATAGTAATTCTAGGTTAATAACCGGAATAAGAACGCATAAAGTTTTCAAAAACGGATATCACGGTTAGTAGAGGCGGTCTTGGACCGGCGAAAGGTGCTATAAGTGACCTTCCGATCGTACCCAAGCTCGAGCCAAGACCACTTTGGTGATGGCGGACATGTGGCCTTGACCGAGTCGAGTTTCCTAAATTTCCCATTTTAAAATATTTAGGTGGCGACTCATGTCCGCAAAGCATCCATGTTTGGCACTACTTTTCAAAAATCTGTTTTCTCAAGCGATTTGCGGATTTGGACTCTTTGGTTGATTTAGAACCGCGACACAAAAGGAGTCCGAGTAGCATAGAAGCCTACGGTATTTATTGACCAGTTGAAGTGAACACACGTACCATCGATTAAGAGTAGAACACATAGCCCTAAACTCGATTTCTTGAACGCCGGCCCAGTTTGAAGTGAACACACACCATCGATTAAGAGTAGAACACATGACCCTAAACTCGATTCTTGAACCATGACCCAGTTGAAGTGAACACATTGCGATTAAGAGTAGAACACCTGACCCTAAACTCGATTCTTGAACACGCACCCAGTTGAAGTGAACACACATTGTGATTAAAAGTAAGAGTAGAACACCTGACCCTAAACTCGATTTCGAACACGCACCCATATTTGAAGTGAACACACATTTTCACTTCATTTGCACCACACTCATTTTCACTTCATTTATTGATACACGATTCACTTTAAATGCTTGGTGCTCTCGCCTGATCGAGGATATGGCTCACCTTGCGAGGAGTGGTATCTTGAGCTTCCTGGCCGTCCGAGACTTGGTTGACTTTGCAGGATTCGGACCATTCTGCAGGGGGTTATCTCACTGTCTTATCAGTAGGACATTGTTTGCTGCTCTGGCGGAGAGATGGTGGGACACCACCAATTCTTTCCATTTTTCTGCGACCGGGGATATGACCATGACCCCACTGGACTTCGCTGTACTCACCGGCCTAGACATAGGCGGTGGACCCATTCCCTACGACGAAGATATGGGTCAGTGGGAGGCTGCTTGGATGCATCTATTGGGGGCACTCCCGCCTGTAGACAGAGCTTCCGAGAGGGTTCGGTATACTTGGTTCTCTTCCCATTTCCGGCGGCCACAGATGGAACCTGAGTCTCCCGAGGAGGTCGAGCAGTATACCCGTGGTTTTCTCATGTTCCTCTTTGGTACCACCCTGTTTGCTGATAGAGGGAACATGGTCGGGCTGTATCTCTTGAGTGCCCTAGTAGACCTATCACAGGTCAATCAGTATGATTGGGGCGGCGCTGGCCTGGCTACCCTTTATTGTTACATGAGCGCAGTCTCTCGCACGCGGGGGGACTTACTCGGCGGCTACTGGAGAGCTTGGGAGGTACATTCTGTCCTCTTGATTTACATTTTTGCTCCTCATTACTTATTCACTGCACACACGGCGCACTTTGCATTCTGTATTCCGCCTTTAGCACTTTCTATTCACATTCCGCACTGCTTTTCTCAGCTATGGGTATATGCATATTTCCCCACATTAGCCCCGGATATGGAGGTGGCAGGACCTCCTATGACTCCGTTTTCGTTGATGTTTGAGGGCGAGCACCTATCAAGGCCTCGAGAGACTCTCTTCTCTCTGTGGCGATGCCGACACCGTGCGCTGATCGAGGTATTTCGTAACTCTCAGCCTTTCATTTTCATTCTTGGCTTGCTCTATATATTCGATTTCGATTGATTTACCTTTGGTTATCCGCGATCACTTGGCAACCTGGCGATCTTTGGCGGCGATCTCGAGAATCAAGATTCCGGAGGTCGACTAGTTCGAGATAGGTTCCTGCCGAGGACGGTCGGTAGGTTTGGTTCCTGGTGGCACGCTTTCAGCGCCAGGTGTGGGGGTATGATTCTCAGGACCCTCCTGCTGTGCCTCCACCCACTATGCAGACTGCCGACAGGCTATCTACTGAGGAGGTCACTAGGGACATGCAGGGCACCGATGCTTTATTACATCTCATTGAAGGGAACTACGCCACCTATCGCCGCATATATCTAATGCCCCCCTTGACGGGAGTACGGGCTCCACCACTGAGGCCGACTGGCGCACCATCTTCGAGTCGTGCCCGCGCTGCAGACATCCCCTCTTCTAGCAGGGCTGGTGCATCTAGAGGTAGAGGCAGTTCGATTCCTCCGATCCCTCCGACTCTCGATCATCCTGGATGGCCAGATATGCCGACTGAGTTGACGAGTTGGCAGTATGGGGCTACTTCCCCGATTCTGATCCCTATGGAGCCTCCGATGCCTGGTCACAGATATGTCAGTGATCCTGACTCACCACCGGTATGTTCTACCATTTTTCATTTATCACACAGACATTTCGGCAGTTGCTTATTTATTGATGACTTGAGCTTGTATCTGCAGCCACCTCGGGAGTACATAGATCAGATGCTCGGGGTGGTAGCCTCACTTGAGGGGATGGTCCTGCGTAGAGAGGCACAGATGTCCATCATGGGCTTCTAGGTACCCTTCATCTCTCTTGCATTTATCATATTTCTGTTAACATGCTGGTTTTAAGCATTCTGCTGCACTGATAGGTTGTGCAGAACACATCTGGCACACATCCCACTCACATACTATACTTGCACCTGCTTCTCTGATGTATTGCACTTTTCATTTTCAGATGCCTCCCGTATATGCTCCGACGCGAGGTGGGCCACCCGGGCCTTCTCAGAGAGGTCGAGGTGTTAGACCTACTCGAGGTACTGGGCCTCGAGGAGCTGGGCCATCCAGGCCTTGCCGAGGAGCTCGAGGAGCTGGGTCGTCTCACAGACGCAGGGCACCCATTGCCGAGGATGAGGAGGAGGAGGTCGCAGACCGTGTGTCAGAGACATCTCCTGGGGAGGGAGGCTCCGGTCTTGGTTCCGGAGCGAGACAGGCGAGGGGATCCGGAGGATGACAACTCTGATCCGGATGGTGATGATGATGCAGAGATTATCTCGCAGAAGAGGATGAGAGGACCTCCTCATTCCCGTTCCCGAGGATACTGATGCCATTTCTTGCTTTATTTTACTTTTTGACTAGTAGTTTGTAGCACTTTGCACATTGCTAGGCAGTTCTATTTTCTGTAAAACTTGTACCTTTTTGTTGTAAAACATAATGGAATGAAACAGCTTTTGAAAAGATGTTTGTATTTGAAATTCTTAGCATCGCATCGCATCATTTTGCACAAAATGGAATTGGATGAAAATGTGCCTCATGTATTTATCGGGTCAGGTAGTGAACCGACGCAACAAATTAAAACAAATCGACTCACTAAGAAATAACAGAATCTTAGCAAGTTTACAACTCAATAAGCAAAATACAACAATGTTAACGACTCAATAGACAAGACTTAACAAAATTGTGTAAACAAAAGGGAACCACTCGAAACACAAAATGCGACAGCCCGACAAAACTTACAACTCGATAAACAAAACAACAACTCGATAAGCAAAATACAACAGAACATACTTCGGACGGATAATCTGGATAATGGAATGTACCCCAAACTGATAGAAATGGAGGCCTTCGACATTCCCGATGCATGAAAGTGCCTCAAGCTTCCTTCCGGCGGGCAAAACAGGACCAATGCATGGCCTAAAATATTTTGTAGCTAGAGATTAGAGGGTGGCCGGCCTACTAGGATAGGTGGCCGGCCGGCCACTTCCCCCACAACCTCCAGAATTTTGACAAGTGTCCCTTGAATAGTGTTTTGCCCCTCTATAAAAGCCCCAGTCTTGGAACTTATTCATTTCATCACCTTTCCACACAAAAATGGAGGCATTTCTCGCGGAAAATCTCACATCTTGGATTTCTTCTCTAGATGGCTCGGAGAAGTTGAACTTCCGGGGTTTTGGCTTGAATGCACTGTTCACGCTGAGGCGGACTCCACTGCACCTTTCTTTCCTCCATGCCGCGGCAAGGTTTTGGAACCCGGTGACGCATGTCTTCAGCTTCGGAGGGCAAGAGGTATGTCCTACTTTTGAAGATTTTCAAGCTTTGATGGAGTCTGAACGCTCAGAAGAGATCTTTCCTCAGTCTCGTTTTGGCCAGTCCCAAGCTTTAGGGTGGATGTGCGGTCTCAACGCGCATAATGCTCGATCTCTGGTTGATAATGGCATGTTGGATGTCCCGAGCCAGATTTACCGATTCTCTGATGCTGGTGACCGCAGCGACCATCATTGGCAAGGTTTCCGACAACATGCCCTCTGCTTGTGCATGCTATCTCATTTTTTGTTCGTCTCGGGCTCCGGAGGGGCTAGCATCCGTCTGATCGAAGTTGCACAAGGCTTGAGAGAGGGAAAGAGTTGCATTGCCATGACTCTGGCCGAAACACTGCTAGGTTTGGACGCCCTCTACCGCCAAGAGACAACCAGGTTTGCAGGGAGTCCACTACTGCTGCAGGTAACGTTTCCCACCCAAGCTCACATATGTACTTGCTCACATCACTCGGTCCTCGGGCTCGGTTTTTTTCTCACAAAACCCTTATCTTACTTTTCTCTCCTCGTACATCTCTCTATTCTTTAATCTCTCATTTTTCATCCCTCCCCAGATATGGTTGATGGATAAATTGCAAATTGTGGACTCTTGCCCTGCTTACTCAGCCCGTGGCTACTTCTTTCGACAACGCCTGGTTGACGCCCTTGATGAGGGATGGTGGTTTGAATGGATGTGCAACTTGTCGGCTGAACGCATTGCTTGGCGCTGTCCTTGGCTTAACCTTCCGGCGATGAGCTATAGCATGTTTCAGGATACTGGGATCCGGTTGGTCGGCTTGACTCACTGCGTATTTTATTTCCCATTCCGCATTCTGCGTCAGTTTGGCCATGATCAGACTTGCCCTTCGGAAGGGATTGAGTACCCAGCCACTTTCTCGGTTCGAGGTGCACACCTTGCTCGACATACTACGGCCTGGAGGACTAGAGAGCTCATATCCCCTGCCCCTATTTTCAATTGCACTTTATCTGACGAGTGCTGGGATTGGCTCAACGAAGAAGCACAGATTGGGCCTAGGTTGGCATCAGAGGCTTCAACTAGCTCTGGCAGGGGGCGCAGGGACACCTGACTTGACTATGCCCCAAATTTATTGCTTTATAGTACTTTCAAGTTTTCTTTATGAATGTAATAAAAAAAGCAACTTCAATTGTATGCAAGAGCAAAAGAACTCTGTTTTGAAATCAATGAAGTTGAAGGTTGTGGTATTGAAAATTCTCCACTTTTGGTCCAAAAATGGTCTTAGTTGTGAAAAGATTAATTTGAACAAAGTCAACTTTCATTAAAACTTTTCAAAACTATTTTCGATATGGATCAGAACTGGACACACCTGAGATTTGTCACTGAGATGCACAACCCCGAATCCTAGCAACTGGAAAGTTGCCCCTAGTCTGAAAAGTGCATCGGCAATTCATAGCAACAGAAAGTTGCCCCTAGTCTGGATGATGCCGCAACACTTCATTGCAACGGAAAGTTGCCCCTAGTCTGAATAGCACTGTACCAGAGATCACAATAAATGCTGATGAATAGAGATGACTAAGATGATCAGAATGGACAAAGTTGATCGGGGAAAAGATTGTGACTGAACTTCAAGATGAAGCTGCCTACGTATCCCAAAGATGGGAATCAAGTCTTACGTAGTTCAGGCTTGGGTTCGCTCGGGTATTTTTACTCTCCTTTTGCGCTCTAACTTTTGCCAAGGCCGCCCTTTGCGAGTTTTCAACCTTGCGAGCTCAGTTTTTATAATTTCAAATTTTTCTATGCTCTGAGTTTTGCCTAGGTCGCCCTTTTGGGTTTTCGGCCTAGTGAGCCTCTCAGGGGTAGTATTTCTTCAACTTGTCCATGTTGATCAGTTGGGAAAACTCCAAGCCATCTAGATCCATCAGAACCACAGCTCCACCTGACCAGATTGACTTGATAATGTAAGGACCAGTCCAATTGGGTCTGAACTTGCCTCTTGGGTCGTGGATGGGAGCTCGGTTGTCTTTGAGTACCAAATCTCCTTCTTTCAAATTCCTGGACTTAACCTTCTTGTTAAAAGCCCGGGCGATTCTGCGTTGATAACCTTGGACGTGGTACAGTGCTTTCAACCTTCTTTCATCGAAAAGCATGAGTTCCTCAAATCTGTTTTGCTGCCAATCTGCTTCGGCTATCTGGCACTCGGCCAATACTCGTAATGACGGGACCTCAATCTCAATAGGCAGAACGGCCTCCATCCCATAGACCAATGAGTACGGAGTCGCCCCAGTAGAAGTTCTAATCAAAGTCCTGTAGCCCCACAGAGCAAATGGCAGCTTATCTGGCCAATCCCGATAGGTTTCCACCATCTTCTGCAGTATGCGCTTGATGTTCTTGTTGGCGGCTTCAACTGATCCGTTAGTTTGCGGCCGGTAAGTAGACGACTTATGAAAAGCCACATTGTATTTCTCCAACAAATCAATCACCTCCTTCTTGAAGTGGGAACCATTGTCTGAAACTATTTCATTTGGGACCCCGTAGCGACAGATGATGTTGTTTCTGATGAATTTTGCAACGTGCGAAGCTTTCAACACTGCGTAAGATTGGGCCTCAACCCACTTTGTGAAATAATCTATCGCTACCAAGATGAACTCATGCCCATTCGATCCCTTCGGCGTAACGGCTCCGATTACATCAATTCCCCAGACAGAAAATGGCCATGGCGAAGTCATGTTGTACAGCTTTGACGGCGGGATGTTCATGCGATTTGCATGAATTTGACACTTATGGCATCGCCGGACGAAACTAATACAATCCTCCTCCATGGTGGACCAATAATAACCCTGTCTAAGGATCTTCTGTGCCAACATTACCCCATTCATGTGTGCACCACATTCACCCCCGTGGATGGCTTCCATCAGACGCTTTGACTCTTCAGCATCAACGCACAGTTTATGCATTCCCAGATGACCCCGTTTATACAGTTTACCTCCGCAGATGATGAACTGAACTGCCATTCTTCTGATTGCCCTCTTGTCTTTGGCATTTACCCCTGGCGGGTATGTTTCTTTCTCTAAAAAGTTCCAGATGTCGTAATACCAGGGGTGTTCGTCCTGAACTTCATCTATGGTTGCAATCGACTCATAGGCAGGTACAAATTTCTGGTCGATGATGACTGGACGCATCCGGACTCCACACGGGATGTCTATCATAGATGATAGAGTTGCTAAAGCGTCTGCAAACCTGTTGTTCTCTCTTAGTAGATGAGTAAAACTTAGCTTTTCAAACCGAGGAATCAGCAAATCCAAGGTTTGGTGATACATCATCATATTTTCCTCTTTAACTTTCCAGTCTCCTTTAGCTTGAGACACAACAAGGTTCGAATCCCCAATGACATCCAAATTGCCTTGCCCTAGTTCTAGGGTCGCTTCCAAACCAAAGAATGCACGCTTCATATTCGCTTCATTATTTGAGACTTTGAACCGAGTTTGAAGGCTAGAGGATCTGAGGTGTCGGTGCTATCGAATACTCCTATCCCATACCCATGCCGATTTGGCCTCCACAAAGTACATTGTCCAAGTTTCCTCATCGATATGTAGAATTGATTCATCCGGAATAGGTACTCAAGCCTTCATCCCCTCAACCGTGGTCGACAGGAACTCGCCATCGCTCTTCATTTCATCGACTTGGCGTCACATATGTGAGATCAAATTGAGAGAGCAAGAACCAACGAGCTAGCCTACCCGTAAGCGCTGGTTTCTCGAAAAGATATTTGATGGGATCTAGTCGTGAAACCAACATTACAGAGTGAGCTAACAGGTAGTGCCGCAACTTCCTAGTAGCCCATACCAGAGCTAAGCAAGCTTTTTCGAGCGTTGTATATCGAGTCTCGTATTCCAGCATCTTCTTGCTTAAATAATAGATGGCTCTCTCCACCTTATCTCCTGATTCTTGTGCAAGCATGCAGCCCATTGTAGTCTCAGTCACTGACAGATACAAAATCAACGGTTTCCCCGGTTCTGGTGGTGATAAAACGGGTGGGTTCTGTAGATATTCTTTAATCTGTTCGAATGCAGCTTGGCATCGGCCGTCCCATTGGAACTTCTTTCCTTTCTTCAGAAGGCCAAAAAGTGGTTCACAAGTCAAGGTTAGTTTTGAAATAAACCGTCTTATGAATTGCACTTTACCCAGAAAGCCTCGCACCTCCTTTTCAGTCCTTGGTGGTGGCATTTCTAGGATGGCCTTGATCTTGGAAGGGTCGACCTCGATGCCCCTTTGTGTAATCAGAAACCCCAGCATTTTTCCCGCTGTAACACCAAACGTACATTTCTGAGGGTTTAGCCGCAATTGGAATTCCCTGATCCTTTGAAAAAACTTGTGCAAGGCGGTGTAGTGGCCCTCTCTTTCCTTGGACTTGACAATCATGTCGTCCACGTACACCTCAACCTCTTTGTGGATCATATCATGTAGTATTGTGGTCGCGGCCCGTTGATAAGTAGCTCCAGCATTTTTCAACCCAAACGGCATTACCCGGTAGCAGTATGTTCCCCACGGGGTGGTGAATGCAGTCTTTTCTCTATCTTCTGGCGCCATCACTATCTAGTTGTACCCTGAGAAGCCATCCATGAATGAGAGCAATGCATGCCTCTTTGTGAAGTCCACTAACTCATCGATGTGCGGTAGGGAAAGTCGTCGCCGGACTAGCTCATTCAAATCCCTAAAGTCTACACACACGAATCCTGCCATCTTTCTTTGCACCGAACAATGTTGGCCAACCAAGTCGGATATTCAGATACCGGCAGAAGCTCAAGGTCAATTTGTAGTGACCTCTTCCTTAATCTTGAGAGCCCAATCCAGGCGGATCCTTCGAAGTTTCGCTGATGTGCCGGGCCTCGGTCAAGGGGATCGATCTTGTACAATCTCGGGATCGATTCGTGCATGTCTTCGTAGGACCGCGAAAACATCTTTGAAATCTTTTAATAAAGCGACTAAGCGCCGCGTTCCTCGAAGACAACGTGGACCCGATCTGGACCACCGCGGGTCCTCCTCGATCTGATGTTCACGGAAATGATTTCATCCATTAATGGCTTAACAAATCTCTCTTGCTCTTGGTCAATTAGGCGTTGTAAAACCGAGGAACTTCGTCCTCGTCGTTTGATCAAAATTTTGAAAGTCCTAATTAATGCAATAAATTAGGGGCGTAAAAGTACTTAAACCACAGTTCATTCTCATTAGGCACATCCAAATCATCCAATTCATCGGTTACAACAGACTCAAACGAAAAGGAAAAAAAAACTGACACAGGCGGAGTGGCATCGTGTTGACACCCCAGAGTACCAGACTCAGACTTCGGTCGAGCCGAATCGATTCAAACTCACGGGACTCGGTGGAATCGATTCGGCTCACTACTGATCTTCTTGGATAAGAATCCTCCTCGTCTTGCCAAGTGAGAGGTGCGATTGATGCATCCAAGATAGGCTGGCTGGTCGGCTCATGGCCGTTTCATCCCCAATCATGGAAACCATGAAGTTATTCCCCAAGCAATCTTGGTCGATCGGAGGATCGAGAGGAGACATGCCAAGCTACCCCATTTCAAATTCGTGCCCTCGAGAATCCTCTCGCCTTATTACGCTTTCGGCCTCGGTTGTTGGAGTCTGCGCTCGGTGGCAACATCATCCGGATAGTTGCGGTCGAAGATTTCGAAAATGCAGCGCTTCCTCTCCGCGTTCAACCATGGCTCTGGGAAGCCGCAAAATGGAAAGTCCTCCCCCTCCCAGACGAAGCGTCCGTTCAGGGTACCCCAGATGGGTCTGTGCATTAGATCAAAAGGCTTCCCAGCCTGCTTCGCTCTGGCTCTGCCGGCCATTTCCTTCCCTTTCCTTGCCCAATCTTCTTTGGTGGGCACATAACCCAGTCCAAAGGTATGTGGATTGTGTGGCACTTCGGCCAACGCTGCGACTCCTTTCCTGCCGCTTCTTTCTAATCCCATCCCGGGGATATGTTGTAGCTTGTTTATGAGGTAGACGGATTGAGCACTGACGTACACACCTTCATTCACAGCCATAATGTTTTGCACCACCCGGGCCTCAGCCAAAGTAAATCCCGATATAAACACGTCCTCCATACCGTGTTCAATCTCTAGGACTGGTGTAGCTATCTCAGGAGGGGGATGAATTGATGAGTTCCCAAACACAATGGCTACTCCCTTTCCATAGGGGTATTTCACCATTTGATATAGAGTGGATGAGACAACCTTTACCTGATGCAACCAGGGTCGCCCCAAAAGCATGTTAAAAGATGCAGGGACCTCCAAGACATGAAAATCTACCTCGTGTTGTCCAGGCCCAATCTTGGTTTGGATTTTTACTGTCCCCGGGACATCCCTACTTGTATTGTCGTAGGCTCTGATCACTTGAGTAGTCGGTGTGAAGTCCGGAGTTTTAACCCAATTGCATACCGTTCGGCCGGCAGACATTAATCGGACCGGTATCAACAAGTACTACCGAATCCATTTGTCCTGCATTCTCTGAGAGATGTAAAGTGCAGTATGATCCACGCCCTCATCGGCGGTTCCTTATCCGAAAAGGTCAATGTTGAGAACCTCCTCCGGAAAGACTAGCCCAACTAGTTGTTCTGCGTGGTTTCGATAGAGAGTTTGGCTTTGTCCATAGCAGAGAGGACTGTCTGCGGCACCCTTGAAGCCATAGCGATCCCAGATGGAGATGTGCTTGTATTTTCTTTCTTGCTTCAAGACAACCTCTTCTTCAACTTGCTTCTCTCTCTGTTTTTCTGCCTCTTTATCTTTCCCCGATGCTTCGGGTTGATCAAGGTGTGGGGGCTTGAAATACCGCCCACTTCTTGTCATATGGTCTACCTCTTGAGGTGCAGTCTTTGTCTGGTTGGCCACCCGCCCAATCTTCGTCTGTGTGGGCGAGATACAAGTCGTCATCTTCCCACCACATCCCATTAGCATCGGCACCTGTCTGGTTCGGGCATGTTTGCACTCTCAGCATTTTCATTCCACATGCTCACAGCATGTTTAGTTTTCGTGCTTACAGCACTTTCAACTTCCTCATGGTTCTTTGCTTTTCGGATCCTCTCAGAATCCCATTTCTTTTCTTGTTCCTCCAGTGTTAATTGTTCGGTTTTCAAAGTGTCTTGCTCCTGAGCGAAATTCTTCGTACCGGCGCTCTCCGGCAATTCAATTTGACCCTCGGCCCTTCCGGCCACAAATGGTACAATATCTGGCTGATCATCCAACCACCGACGACCTGGCGACTCCTCGTATTGAACGGTTGATTGATGCATCTCTCGATTCTTGGTCGTTGAAAAAGCGGAGGTTGGCGAAGTCCTCTTCCACCGTTGTCGATCATCCCCGATTCAAGTTTGTCCCCGGATCATACACAATTGACCTCTTCCGGCCCCACACTCGGCTTTAGGTGGCTCATTGACAAGATATATCCACTCGGATCATAAGCTCTGCCCGGCTAAATTCTCGGTGCTCCACCCCAGACTAAACAGTTTTGCTCTCCTCGGAAGCCCCCCCCGTTCCATTTTGGTGGTCACCACCTTTGGCTCGAGTTGGGTTGTGGAGGTGTCCATCATGCACAAGTCGATTATCAGAAGGATCACCTCGGCTTGGGTAAGTGGGAGGAGTAATGTAGATACTAGGGTCGTAAGACACGTCCCTAGACTGGATGAGATTGATTCTTTTGTGTGGATCTTGGTTATGTGCTGGATGTGGGTTGGTTGTAACGTTGGGTCGCTCGGGAGGTAGAATGATGATTTTGTCAATGAGATCTTGAATCTCATGGCAACTGTAACATTGGTCGGTATCATGACCATCTTCTTTGGTGGTATTTGCAATATTTGGGTTGTGGGAAGGGGGGAGTGGATTTGGAGGGGGCCTCGGTTCCAAGGGTTTCAGATGCCCTTTTCTGACTAGAACGTCGAGGACTTTGGACAAAGGCATATGTAGTGGAGAAAAGGTTCGTTGACCCCTGGATTGGTATCTTGAAGCTTGGTTACTGCTCCCAGATGCATCAGAAAAAGGTGTGGCCGTTGCGGGCCTTGGTTGGGGAGGGGGATTGGTGGTGACCATTCCGACCTCTGAAGTTCTTGCATTGGTAGAGCCGCTCGGGCCCGCATTGTTATTACGATTGAATGTTCTTGGTCGCTCCGATCCTGGTCAATCAACCCTTGCTTCATGGCATCCTCAATTTGCACCCCCATATCGTGTAAGTCTGCAAAGGTGGGGAAGGGAACTACAATCATTTTCTGCATAAGCCTCGGTTGGAGATTGAGCACAATCATCCGAATTTGATCTTTATCAGTTGGCCTCAAGGTCATCATCGATGCCTTGGCTCTCCACCGGGTTACAAAATCAGAGAAAGTTTCTTTCTGTTCCTGCCTCGTTGTCTCGAGATCACGTGTTGTAATCTCGATCTGAGTATTATATGAATATTGTGCAACGAAGGCCTCGGCTAGCTCATCCCAATTCCTCTTGACATCATTATCCAACTTTGCATACCAGTTGGCGGCCACTCCTGACAGGGTTCGGCCAAACAGTGAGAGTTTCTGTAGTCTGGTTAGGCCCATTGGCATAAGACGTCAAAAACAAGTAGATGAACCATGGGGTCCCCGGACCGATCAAAGCGATCGATCTGGGGCATCTTAAATCTGTCCGGCAATGTTACGGCCACATCAGTATAGCCGTCTTCAATATCTGGGATGGCCTTCACCCCCTGTGATTTCTTGAAGAGCTTTTCCAACTTGCTCAATTTCAGTTTGTCTGGTCTACCTCGAACTTCGAATGGAGAGTCGGGTGATTGGGTGTAATATTTTTGGCGATTCTTGGCGGCGAAGCGTTGGAAGACCCGTGTCCTCTTGGGTGTTTTGGAAGTTTGGCAAAGCGTTCTGTGGATTTGGGAGGGTATTCTGGGTGTTCTGGGTGTTCTGGGGATTTGGAGGAGCATTACGCCGGATATCTACTCGGTAATGGGGCCGGGTGGAGGAGGAACTGATCGTCCCAGTGGAGGAGGGACTGGTGTGAAGCGGTCGGCATTCTCATTGTTGTCTGGTGATCAGCCCAGATTGCTGGGCCATGACAGCGGCCTGCTGTTTAGAAAATTCCGCCTGGCGGATAGCATCATCTTGCATTTGTTTCATGCTCTCATTCATCTGGCGCATCATCGCCTCCATTGTTGGATTCTGTTGTTCCATCTGAATAACTGGCAAGTGTATCTCTATAGCAGAAACAGGAATCTCAACCCGATATCGACACTAGAGTAGGCTTCATTCGGTGATCCGTGCTCTGACACACTGTGCCTTCTCGACCTTCTTCGGTATTTGGGGGTAAAAGTGGAACATGGATGTCGTCAACTAGATCCTCGGATCGGTTGAGTCGGCGACCTCGTGTCCAAATTGCTTGGGAGTATCGATCGCTCGAAGCAATCGTGCTACAAACTGCCCTAGCAAAAAGATAATAAAGCAAAAAGGAAATAAATGACTAGAAAAACGGGCAGCATAACAGCTTAAATTAAATACACACAACACACAGTCGCGCATACAACACGCAGTTGGATAAGCTGGAAATACCATCTTCAACCATCGATCATTGTTCTGTATCCTTTGTTCCCTAAAGCGAATCGATATCCATGAACAACCGATTCTCGACATCGAATGATGCCCGCAGGCCTGATGTCCACACTCAACTGATACATGCATTCCCTGTAGAGACGCACTCTAACAAGCACATAGCAGATAAGTGAGAGCCAAAACACCCCTATATTGGGGTAGGGTTTCCCTATCCTATTTCGTCAGGAGCTAGGGTTTCATTACGCACGCAACGGCTTCAAATAACCTATAAACGGGTAAGCAACCTGTCCTAGTTTGGAATAGTCACTATGGATCCGAATATGCACTAGGTCGAATGGTTGAAAAGGGTGCCCCGGTAAAACCGGGGTTTGTGTTCCCATACTGGCAGAGCCCGTAACCGGTCAGCCTTATGGACATGCCTTGACAAGACAAGCCTCCGACAAACCGCTCAGGAATAGCAGATGGCAAACATGGTGTCCTAGGCGCACCAATGCAAATGCAATGCAAAGAAACACACAAGTGTAGGCAAAACCAGATATCATGAGTTCGAGTCAAGTTCTCTAAATCCCCAGCAGAGTCGCCAGAAACTGTAACAAGCCCGCGAGGGACCTCGCTACAGTTCGGACTCGATTTTGTCGCGGTTCCAAATCTTGAACCAAAGAGTCCAAATCCGGCAAATCGTTTTGAAGAAAAACATATTTTTTGAAAGAAGTGCCAAACATGGACTGCTTTGCCAGATAACAGAGTCGCCACCTAAATATTTTTAAAATGGGAAATTTAGGAAACCCTAACTCGGTGCCAAAAGGCCACGTGTCCGTCATTACCAAAGTTGGCTCGGGAACTTGGGTACGATTGGGGAAGGTCACATCGTGAGCACCCCCGCTCGCCCGGTCAAAGACCGGCCTCTACTAACCATGATATCTGTTTTTGAAAACATTATGAGTTCTTATTCCGGTTATTAACCTAGGTTACTATGTGATGCGCACAGCATACAAGTATAGACTGAATCGCCTGAATTGGAACTGAACATCTCATGTTTGTTTGTTTGCAAATGGTTTGATGGTGCTACCCGCAAGTAGGCTAAGACGTGGATTTGCCACCCTCAGGTGGGCTTAGAAAAACATGATTTTGCCACTATCTAGTGGGCTTAAAACAAACAGTCGATGAATTGTCCCAATTCAGATAACTCAACCTCCACCCACAGGCATTCAAGGCAGTTATATCATATAAGCACATAGCCTCATAGTAAACATGCTATTCATGGCAACACTCACACGCATGTAAGGATGCTAAAGCATAAAACTTACCGAGTACTCCAAGCCAAAACAGAAAACTGATTAGAAATCCATGCATGATCCTAAGTATACAGAATGCCTAATGCAACACATGCAAAGATGCAAACTATAGCAGGCTCGGCTATTCTAAACATGGCATCTGAAATGCAACAACTAACATGTATTCAATTTGGAATTGAAATACGAATGCAGTTTGTATGATGCGTCGAGCCCGGTGCGTGCAAAACAGATGAATGATGCAAACATGCTGTCATACTGTATGCTAATTGAAATATGTCCTATATCTAACCATCATAAGCGGGTAAATAAAAGGGAAGAAAGACGTGGGGTTGGAAGACATACATCACACTCACCCACACTTATTACAGTTATGCCCTCGCGCAGAGGGTCCGAATAAATAATAATACAGTCCCGAATAAAAGAATATTACAGATTTCTAATTAACTAACAAATTAATTACAAAAAGAGTAACACTGGCATGCAAGCCAGGGACTGCCTTGCTATTGCTCCGGATGATGAAATGATGCATGCCCGGATGCCTTTGCGCGGAAATCCACGACGGTGCCCCGATTAGCCTCTGTTTGCATTTTTTTTGAAATGCGTGCCGAGTTTCGAAAGGTTGTTGATTCTTCATTTTCTTTGAAGCGAGAGAAGGGCATAGCAATGTATTTCACAAATATATGCATGCCTCGATCCTCGTGCCACCAATCACGCATCTCGATGCATGATGGCCGAGGAATCGGATTGCACAACTCAATATAGGATGAATGTATATGAATGCTACAATAAAACCTAACTCCATCATGGGTAATCCGGAGTGTTGGTGACTTGGGAATTGAGACCCGTTGTCACTCGGTCTGAAAGCGTGCCTCGTTCGCGTGCTGCTAACTCCTATCTCGACCACGATGCAATATGCATGATATGCATGAAATGCAACTAAAATACAATCCTAGCATGCACAATGCTATGAAAATGAGATGCCTCGAAGTGCGTGCATGCGGGCACGCAAACCGAGGCGACGATACTAAAGCATGAAATAACATGAAATATGATATACGATGAGACTAAAGTGAGATGCCTCGAAATGCGTGCCCACGCAGCACGCCGAACCGAGGCGGTGACATATAGACATGAAATGGCATACAGAATGCAAATTGGACTTACACTAACATGAGAGAGCCTCAGCCGCACTCACATAAGAGGCCGTCGGATAAAACGCGAAGTGCCTCGAAATCGTGCACTGCAGACCGAGGCAAAGGACATATGCATGAAATAACAAATTGGGCTTACACTAACATGAGAGGACCTCGGCCGCACTCACATAAGCTGCCGAGAGATGAAAATGAAGTGCCTCGAAATGCGTGCACACGGGCACGCAAACCGAGGCAATGGCATAAGTCATGAAAATGGCATACAAATGAGATGTGGCATATGGAATATGGAAAATGCAAATTTCAGCAGCCAAAATGATGCACAAATAGCCCCCGAATTATGACAAAATTACACCCGATGCCCGAAATGCAATGTTATGCACCGAAACGACCTCTGACCCTACTAAACATGCACAATATGGACATAACATGTAAAACAGTAGCAAGGCAGCCCCTAAACTAGCATTTTTTCAGTATAAAGCAAGACCAAACAATGATCACAAGTATGGTAAAAATAGCTTGCAAAAATGGGGGAAAAGAGGAGAATTACAAAGCAAGTGGTATCTACAATGCTCAAACTGAAAAACACCGTTCTACAACATTAAAGAGGGGAAACAAATATGCACATTTACAAGAGATGACATCCCCCAAAACAGCATGTAGATAGGCTAAACATAGCATGCAAAATAATGAGCCAACAAAGGCTATAACATGAGGTACCAAAAACATGCACCAAACAACTTTGGACCCTTAACAAAACATGAATAATGGGTCATTTTAAGACACTTTCTAAGCCTGATGAAGGCTGAAAACAGAAGCCAAGCAAGCCTAACAAAGCATGAAAATTAATGAACCAAATAGGGAGTACAACATGAAGTACTAAAAGCATTTATCAAATGGCCTAAGACCCTTAACAAAACATGAAGAAAAGGCCAAAATAAGGTTCTTTTCAAGCCTGATGAAGGCTGAAAACAGAAGCCAAGAAAGCCTAACAAAGCATGCAAAATAGGATTAGAACATGAATTCAAAGCAAGTGGCATGTAGAGCATGAAAACCAGGTTGAGCCCTTCTTCAATGTTGAAGAGGGGCTCAAGGTAAGCACAATATCAGTTCATGAGATGCTCCAAATCAAATCAAAAATAGCCCAAATAAATCATGCAATTTTACAGAAAATATGGATGATTACAAAGAAAGTGCATGATAGAGAGGCCAAAAATGATTGAGCCCTTCTTCAATATTGAAGAGGGGCTCAAAATAGGCCTACTCACAGTTTATAATAGGCTCGAAATCAGATCACTCATAAGTCAAATAAAGCATGCAAATTAATGGCATAAAGAGTGATATTGAAAGAGGTGTGTCATGGAGACACCAAATAGAGTTGGGCCCTTCTAAAAAGTTGTAGAGGGGCTCAAAATAAGCCTAAAACCAGTAGGGGTCGGAGCCCAAAACAGAGAGTAAATAGGGTAAAGAATTGATTCAAAATTATGCTAGAAAAAGGGAGTTAGTGGCTTACCCTTGAAGACAAGTCTTTTGTTGCTTCTTGGCTTGAATTTGCTGGTCCTTAGCCTTTGAAAATCACTTCTTTGCTGCTGGAATGGAGATGGTGATGGTGAGGCTTAGGGTTGATGAAGGAATTAGCTAGGGACTTGAAGCTTTTTAGGGTTTTTGGCTATGGAAATGGAGGTTTTGGGAGAGAAGCTCTTGAGATCAAATGTTGTAACCCTAGGGAAGGAGTTGTCCAGCCCCTTAAATGGACCAAAAAGGGTGTAAAATGGGAGGGAAATGCACCCAAGCTTTCCCTCCCAAAATATCCCCCGGAGGACAGGGATATTTTGAAAAGCAAATGACACCAGAAGAGGTGAAAAGCAGTGGCCACCAAGTGGCTTTCTGGAAGGTGGCCGGCCACCCCAACCGGGTCCACCACTCCTGGCCGGCCGGCCATGGCCAAAATGGGACAAAAATTGTGGCCGACCACCACTTTTTAGTGTCCTCCCAAGTGTGTAGAATAAGGCCCTGTGGTTGGAACTTGGCAACACCAAGGCAGAGTCACAACATTGCACTTGAAGAAGAGGCTCAAAATGAAAATCAATTATCGGCCGACCACCACTTTTTAGTGTCCTCCTGTGTGTAGAATAAGGCCCTGTGGTTGGAACTTGGCAACACCAAGCAGAGTCACAACATTGCACTTGAAGAAGAGGCTCAAAAATGAAAATCTGAATTACTGGCCGACCACCACTTTTTAGTGTCCTCCCATGTGCCCTCATCACAAATATGTAGTCCCGGCTCGAAGAAAATATCCTCAGGGTGTTCAACATTGGCCCGGAAGCGAGCAAAACGGGCACTGGAGGAGCGAAACTGGTTTTCTGGAACAATTGCTGGCCTCCCACCCTCCAGTGATCTTCTTGATGCTAAAACAGAGGTACCTGCCAAAATTGAACAAAAACCGATGCAAAATGAATGCTCGGGGCCCAAATCACGCAGTTCGGGGTCCCGAAAACCGGCTGTAAGCACCGAAAGTGGCGTACGGCCGCGAAGTGGGTACCAGAGGCCCCAGTGTTCCTCGGAATGATAAAACAGAGGCACTTGCCAAGAACCGGAGAAATCGGAGATGGTTGGGCGGTCCCGAACCGAGGCACACGGCCTGACGGTCCCGAAAACCGGGAACCGGGCTCCGAAATGGGCAAAATGGCCTACGGCCACGAAAAGTAGCTCACGGCCACTGAGAGATAGCCTACAGGACCACTCCCTCCCCTCAGGAAAGAAAACAGAGAAAACCGAGTCTGGTTCGCAAACCGAGACAAGGCCTGTAAGAAGGTTCAAGCTTGGGAGGCAGGCGCACGGCCGCGACTCTGAGACTTTTGAACGAGCACAATATGTAACATCACCGAGCGCTCAATCGGTGACGTCTGAGTCTTAAGGTCGGTCAAAAATGGGGTGTCTACACTTATGATTGATGCTCAGCAAACTATCAAAAGCTCAAGGTTGGACCTTATATCATGACAAAATGAAACACACACACAAACACCAATTAGATGCAATTGAGCAGGTTTTGAAGAACAATGCAATGACAAACTCTCTATAACACAATAACCATCTTTTGCAAACCTTCTCAAAAGTAGCAACTAATTAAAAAAGTGCAGAAATGTGGGTGGGTCTCAGTATTTTTTTTTTTTCCTCTCATAATAATTCTGTCAAACAGTTGGTTCACATGACAAACCAATAAACTGTATAGTGATTAGAATATTGACAACAAATTCAACTCAGTGGTAACAGTCAATGGTGTTCATACACTCAATGATGATCTTCACCACAACCATACTAAACTGCATGCAGATGTTGCAGCCATATAGACAAACCAGTTCAAGAATAGGAAATAAACCCAGATGGAGAGAGAGAATGGCACCCCAAATTAACAAAGCATTCTAATAAAAACAGGAAATAAAAATAAACCCCAAATTCAATGACCCATAAAGAACTGAAGCCTATGAAAAAAGAGAAAGATAAAAAACATAAAAACAATTATACACAAAATACATTGCATGTGTGTGTGTGTGTATGTGTGTGTGTGTGTGTGTGAGCGAACTCGCCTGGGAAGGTGAGAGAACAATCGACTCTTTCCCAACAACAGTCAAAAAATGGAACAATCGTGGAGCAATTGAAGTATTGCCTCGCCTCTAAATCCCTCGAACAATTGACTATTTCCCAACAGCAGCAGCACCACAATTGCTTAATGCTAGGGAAACAGACACAGCCATCAAAGGTAAACAAAAACAGAGAAAGAATGGGAGAGGCAGAAACAATTCTCCAGTTCAAAAACTAATGTAGTTCTTGGTGCTTAGATTAGATTGAGATGAGTTGAGTAAATGACACATAAACAAAGAACTGAAGAACTTACCTCTGTTGTGGGTTTGAAGGGAGCCGAGCGAAGGGGGAGGGGTGCATGTGCGAAGGGTGGGTGATCTTCAATGGCGGCGATCCAACTGCCAAAAACAAACACACACAGAGAAGGGGTGCAGCAACGATGGGTTTAAAGGGAGCCAAGCGAAGAGAAAGGGGTGTGAGTGCGAGTGCGAGTACGAAGGGAGCCGAGGAGGGTGGGTGTCGATGAGCCAAGTTCGATCTTCCTCTTCAATAGCGACGATGAGTAGAACTCAAAATTGGGAAAACTACTGAGGAGGGTGGGTGTCGATCTTCCTCAATCAAACCAAACCCATCTTCCAGTTGCAGAGAAAAGCATTGGATCAATTATCTCTCCGCCTCCTCAGTGCTCCGCAGTGGCTCCCTCCGCCTCCTCGCCAACGAACCCTCTTATCTCTCCCCTCCCTCTATCTCTCTCTCTCTCTAGCCCTATTTGGTAGAGCTTATAAGCTACTTATTTCAGCTTTTAACTTAATTTAAGTTAAAATATTGTGTTTGGTGCAGCTTAAGTTAAGCAGCTTATAGCTTAAATCAAGCTATTTCTCAACTTATCTCAAAAGCTAGTTAGGGGTGTTTAAATTTTTTACTTAAGTGCGCAGCTGGTGTTAACGGGCTAAAATTACTTAAATGCCCTTGTCAATACCCAAATATTAATTAAAAAATAAAAAATTGTATATTTCTGAAGAAAAATAAAACAATCAATATTAATTGAAAAATAAATATTAATTGGTATTAATTATTAATAAATTCATATTGTATATTTTTATATTAATTAAAAAATAAAAATTTGTATATTTCTGAAGAAAAAGAAAAAAAATAAATGGTATTAATTATTAATAAATTAATATTGTATACTTTTGTAATGAATTAATTATTAATTGATACTAATTAATAACAATTGTTGATTATTAATATTAATTTATACTAATTAATAATTTTAATATTAATTGAGACTAATTAATAATTTTAGTATTAATTGATACTAATTAAGTAATTAATTGATACTAATTAATTTATAATGGAAAATAATTGCGACAATAATACTTCCATTACATTTTTAGCAAATGTATCAATTTTTATATTAATTGATACTAATTAATACTACTTATATTAACTTTTATTAATGAAACATTTTTTTTTAAAATTAAAACTGAAAAAAATGACAAAATAATCATTTTTATATCATATAAAGGTAGAAGGGATAATTATACAGTAAAAAGCTATTTTACAGCTTATTAACCAAACACTACTCTACTGCTTAAATCCATAATCCCACAACTGCAACAAACAAGTTAACAGCTTATGTTCACAGTTATAAGTCATAATCTGTTAAGCTATAATCTATAATCACTTTTTCACAACTCTACCAAACGGGGCCTATAAACCGTCATCTTTTGGGAGCTTCTTCTATTTTCACCCACCACAATCTCTAACTACACACCACACCACACATGTATTTACGAGTAAGGCTAGGCATAGAGTTATCTGGCTTGTGAAAACCGTTCAATTCGAATTGCCCACGCCTATTTGGACGGTTTTGCAAAAATTGTTAGGGTCAGATGCGATTTAGGATTTTTTTTATTTTGCAGATTGCGGGCGGGTCTTGGATTTTACTCACACCCACACTCATCCACCCGTATTTGTATTCAAATTTTTTTTTTTTTAAATCTGGACCATCAAATTTTCTTGTAAGTTTTGTAAGTATGTAATCCTAATATTCTCTTCTCTCTCACTTTAATCTGATTATCAAACCCCATAGGCTTTAGGCTCTAACATTATAATATTATCATAATATCACACACAGTCTTGTTTGAAATATTTATTATTCAATTGGATTTTTTTCAATTTTTTACAAATCTAATTACGTGTTTTTTTTTTTTTTTTTTTTGTAATGTTAGTTTTTATTTTATTTTCATTCTAATTTTTTGTAATCCAATTTTAATGGAGAATAATGTTGAATCTCTTGCAATAAAAAAATATTTTAAAAATGGGAAAAAGCAAGCAAAAAAATAAATTTTTAAAAGAAAAAGCTCAATTCGCAAACCGCCCGTAACCACCCGTGCATCCGCGAACCTAATCTGTACAAACCGCAACTCGCATTGCGAGTAGTTGTGGGTTCAATTATACTAACGGTTCTTATAGTTTGAAACTTGTGTTATTTTAGTCTCTAACATTTTAATTGTGATACATTTTATCCTGAATTTTGAATCTCATTTCAACTAAAGACAATTGAAGAGATCGTTGTTCCATTTCAAGGGAAAAATCGTCAATTTGATAAAATCTAAACTAGTTTGACAAAAATAAATGTCAATTTTTTTTTTGAATTTTTAAAAATTATTTCTACCGACCAAAGATAAAATTATATAAAAATGCCCTTCAGCCCATCTCCACACACTCTTTCACTCACTTGCAATCTTCTTTCCGTGTCGTGCAATGGCGGTTCGACTGGGCTGGAAAGGGAAAGAAAGGATAAAACGAAGGTTGCAAAGGTTAGAAAAAAGTGGATGAAGCTACAGAAGGGTTGCTAGAGAGGTAATGGTGGTGGTTGTGGTTGTGGGCATGAAGGTCCTGGTGGACGACTCCCGCAGTTGGGGAGTAGCCGACGAAATAACAATTACAATGGCCGGTGGATCTCTTGTGTAGGTGTGTAAGACAGTAATTTCACTCAGGGGCATAAGTGTAATTAAAAAAAATAGAAAAATGGTGTGTACTGAGTTTGACGATGGTGTGTAAATAATAACTCCCTCATCTTTTTCAACACGCTTGTTGCAGCTTATTTTAATTTAAAATTATATGTCATTATTAAGCAAAAATAATTTAAATAAATGGCATTTGGGTGATAAATCTAATTTTGGATTTTATTTGTCAAAGATCCAAGTAATGAAACACTTTATCCATAAGGACATGAGAAGTAGTTGATTTCTGTTGATACTAGAAAAGCTCATTGAGAAACTGTATATAATCCCTGTGACGCCCCAATTCTACACTACAGGTTGCAGTCAAGGGAAAGTCACTAGTGAGTCCTATGGTCAATAACCAAGTAAGATCCCAGATCGCCGGAGGAGTCAAATAGCCTCCCTTCTAAGTCCGGCTTTCTTAGGCAGCGCACTACCTTTTTGACAGATCTTACAAGGCATTGACACAAGGTCTCATAAGCAACGCTAAGGTTCATACATAGAATATAATTACATAATAATCACAATATACTTGATTAAAAAGATCGTTCCATTACATTACATCCCAAAAAGAAGCTTTAAACTTCATATGAGTTTTACAAAATATCCAAAATGAAACTTCTAATATTCTAGGATAGCCAAAAGTCTTCAAATGTTTCAGGTTCAACATCTCCAGCTATGAGTTCCTCTTCGTCACCTGGCATGAGACGCCGTGAGCTTTGAATGCCCAGTAAACACACGCACATACCCTACCTCTTTTTCCCAATCCAATACACTATCACAAAATATAACATCAAGTAGTAAAGCATGATATTCCAATAAATAAGTAAATAAATAGTTAAGTTAGATGTCAGTAAACTAGAAATCTCCCAAAGAGATTCTGTCCTCCCAACCACAAGAATTGGACGCGGATTATTCGGTATGCCCCCTCTTTTGCTGCTTTGTTGCAGACCTAACCTCGGATGCCTACCAACGGTTATGTACCGTGCAGCGCCAACCGCAGGACCTCAAAAGAGACAGTAAAATAGGGCCTTGCCCGAATCCCTCCGTATACCAAACCACCTAGGGTCCAAATATAACCGCTCCGTTCAAGGGTTCGAAAAATCACTTGTGCAAGACTTTAACCTTCAAATAGGGAACGCATCCCAACAAACCATATATCACATTTTCTCATCTTTTCATTACTCAAGTGTTCGAAAACCCAATACCACCCAATTAGGTTTCCCGTTGAATTAAGTGTTTTAAGTCAAGGTTAGTCCAACTAAACGATAAAATAAGATCCACATAAGCATGCATCCTCAAGATAAGAAGATAAACAACATAACATACCCATACAACATCATGCCAAGATATGATAATAAGCCATTAAACATTTTCATGAATACAAGGGTATAAAACATCCATACATAACAAAATTTCCAGATTTAATATCACATAAAGATTAAAATGAAAGGACTATTTAGGTTCATCCACCGGACTCGGTTTTTCTATAGTTCGTAGAGAATTTGATCTAGTTTCTAGAACATTTTTCAGAAATGGGATTGCTTTTCCCGATTTTAAGTTATTTAGAAAATAGTCCAACACTGTTCCAGAATCTGTCCAGAATCTGCCTAGATCTGTCGACTGTTACGAAAACTTGATTTTCTTGCAACCCACTCAATGTTTTTCAATGAAACCAATTTTAGTTGAAAGCTAACTCCTTAAGGAAGGTTTTGACATAAAATAGAGGTTCAGAATATTTGTGTACATTTTTCTGGAATTTTTTTAAAGTTGACTGAAAAAAACAGGTTTTAAGGCAGAATGCCCAAAACAAGGAAATTTATACAAAAAGGGGGTTCCACCATGGGAAGTTTCATTTCTTTTGTGAACAAAATATGCTAACTATCACATGTTTAACTCAGAAAATTTGTTTGAAAGAGTGCCCTTGAAAAGTTGAGAGATTTGTACAAAAAGAGGATGGTTTGTGCCAAAATGGGTAAAACACAAGAGAGATGGAAACAATATTCAAATCTTGGTATTTGTAACATATGAACATGATAATAACAAATCTGAAACATCACTTAAAATCTTTAAAAAGAACATGCATTAGAAAAGACAATGAAGAGAAGGTTGTGTTGGTGGCTTACCTTCTAGCTTTGCACAAGAAACTCTCTTCTTCTTCCCTCTCCTCCTCTAGACTTCTCTTCCTTGCTCTCCTCCCTCTCTCTAACCAAAATGTGTGTGTGAGTAAGTGTGTTGTGTGTATGTTTGCAAGCTAGGGAGGGTGTGATATATATAGGCAATTTTGGGGTAAAAGGACATAAAAGCCCTTTAGTTGGAATTGGATAAAAAGTTAGGATTTTGCTTGAATTCTAAAGGGATGGAAGGGACTTAGGAGGTGTGTTCCATTGGTTTAGGCCACATCTAATTGTAATAAAACTAATTCTTGGATTTTGCATCCTAGGTAGGTCACTAGGTTGTATTTTTTTTCTAGAATGTCATGATGATGTGCTTTGAAAAATGGTTTCCTCACTTTCTCCTAGAAGGGGCTATATTTTTTTTATTAATTTTAGTCCTAGGGCACACTCTACAAGGTGTATATACACACACACACACATATATATATATAGCAAGATTGATGGCATACCAAGGCACAAGATATAAGTACTATTTTTGGGGCAAGTTTTGAAATAAAAAATAAAAAAACGTATGAGGGCTTGAAGTTAAATACATGTAACCTAAGTAGAATTAAATTAGGTTAGGGAATTTCTTGTTTGGATAAAAATAAAACTAGCAATTACTAACTGTCGAGGTTCGAATTGATTCAAGTAAACGAGGGTTTTAAGATAATAAATCATCATTAGGGTCTGAGAAGTAAATACATATTTCAGGGGCCTTACAATCCCAGAAAAGCCTAAGAAAGATGTCTGATTCAACCATGCTTATGGTTGGTATGAGAGAGAAACTAGAAGCCATTAATGCAATCATTTGCCACCATCAAACCAAAGTATTCAAATTCATCTCCAAACCCAAGCAAAACAAAAACTTTTTTTTTTTCTCTACTAAACATAGATCTTAATAGTGGACTTAGGTTGTAGAAGTACCTCCATGAAGTTTTCTTTCTCCTTTCATATCATATTTCCCAGATACATGCTGTTATGAACTTATTTCATAAACTTATGCTGTTTTGTGAAGTCATTTGAAAATAATACTTCAACCTATGAAGCACGGACATAGATACGTGACACGATACAGACACAGACACATTGACACATAAATTTTTTAAAAATAAGGGACACGACACGTTGGGAACACGCTTAATATATATAATTTTTTTAATTTATTCTATGTAAAATTAAAAATATATATATATTATTTTTATTATTTATTTATTTATTTTAATATCAAATATCATTCATAAATTATTATTTTTTTTACAAATAAAAATAATGTTTAACAAACAAGAATATTAAAAATAAATAAAAATAAAAAAGCAAAAGAGGGGAAAAAAAGATTTTTTGTGTTACCAAAAATAAAATAGGTAAAAAAAAAAAGAAGAAAAAACAATAAAGAAGATGAGAGAGAGAGAGAGAGAGAGACGACAGTCTTTATTTGGGTGGATATAAGAGAGATAGACAGTCAAACACAAAGAAGATAAGAGAGAGAGAGAGAGAGAGAGAGAGAGAGAGAGTTGAACAAAGAAGCAAGAGAAGGAAAATCGAACAGAGAAAGAGGGAGAGACGAACAAAGAGAGAAAGAGATGAAAGAAACAAAGATTCGAAGAAGATAAACAGGTTCGAGGAAGACGAACAGAGAGCGCCGAATAGAGGGAGAGAGGGAGTCGAACACACAGATTGGAATAACACATCTCGATCTAGCCTTGATCTAGGGCTTCAACAGGTTTTTCACCCTTTCTCTTTCTCTGTCTCTGTCTCTGTCTTCAATGGTTAGGGTTTCTCTCTCTATCACCAATGGGTAGGGTTTCTATCTCCAACGTGTCCATAACATATCCGAGAGTGTCTGGCTGAAAAAAAAAAAAAAGATACATTAGGTAGAGTATCCATGTCCAACATGTGTCGAACACCCATACATTGCCTCTGGAGAGGTGTCCATGCTTCATAGACTTCAACTAATTTTTTTTAACACCTATTGAAATCATGTTTCAAAAGTCTCAGAAACAATTAATATGACTTGTGTATTTAATCAACATACAACAAGATTCCATTATTAGCCAATGGTCTCATGAGGAATTGAACATGGCACTCAAATACTATTCCACAAGATCTAAATATCTCTCTCAAACAACGCTCACCCAAAATTCCAACAAAGACACGAATGACCTTCAAAGAATGAAAGAGACAATCACAACTATGAAATTTATTTTAAGAGCAAAATTAGTTCATCTTCTCCACTGCAACCATATTGAATTTCAACAAATGATGCATTTAACAATGTTTAAGACGTTCATTAAAGAGATTAAGACAAATCTGACTAAAACAAAAGCAAATCTCATTAATAGATAGTAAATGGCCAGACTCCCATGGCTACAAACAACCAGATGCAAGTACTTTAAAGATTACTGAAGAAATATCGCACACCATCTATCTAAAATCATAAGTAGTAGATGCCAACTTACCAAGTTGGCAGAGGCCATGAGGTAAGTCCAAATAATAGCATGTATGTCATAGTAGTTGATGCATGCTAGCATGTATGTTATAGTAGTTTATGCATGCTAGTGTAGTAGAGAGGTACTAAATTGCAAGTAACTTGATACTGTAGACACCCCATTTTTTACCGACCTTAAGACTCAGACGTCACCAACTGAGCGCTCGGTGATGTTGCATATTGTGCTCGTTCTGAGGTTGCGGAGTCACGGCTGCGAGCCTTGCCTCCGGACTTCCGGACTCTTTTGTGCTTTGCCTCGGTTTGCGAATCGGATCCCGTTTTCTCCGTTTTCTCTTCCCAAAGGGAGGGAGAGGTCTTGTAGACCATCTCTCAGTGATCGTAGGCTACATTTCGTGGTCGTAGGCCATTTTTCCCGTTTGGAGCCCAGTTCTCGATTTTTCGGAACCGTCGGCTGTGTGCCTCGGTTTGGGACCGCTTAACCACCTCCGTTTGCTCCGGTTTTTGGCATACATCTTATTTACTAACTTTTGGGGGACACTGTGGCTCGAGAGACCAACTTCGTGGTCGAACGCCACCTTCGGTGCTTAACAGTCAGTTTTCGGGGCCCCGGGCTGCGTGTTTCGGCCTCCGAACCTTCGATTTGCATCGGTTTGGGTTCATTTTTGGAAGGGACCTTATTTTCATTGTTATGAAGGTTGTAGAAGGGTGGGATGCCAACAATTGTTCTGAAGACCAGCTTTGTTCCTTCATCGCTCTTTATCGCTTGTTTTCCTCGCTAGAAAGCTGGTGTTGACCATTCCCGGGCCACTTTCTTTGGCCCTCAACCACATATTTGTGTTGTACACACATGGGAGGCCACCAATATGACATGGCCGGCCAGCAATTGTTCCTGACCCTTTTGAGCCCCTCTAAAAAGTTGGTTTTTCTCTTTCCTGGGTCACATTTCTTGGTTTTTCTCCACATAGCTGTGTTGTGCACACATGAGAGGCCACTTTTCTAGGATGGCCGGCCACTAATTGTGATTGAACCTTTTGACCCTGGCTGTGCGGCCAGGGGAGGTGGCCGGCCGGCCACCTGAACCCTCTGAACCTGGCCGGCCATGACCCTCTCACCTGGTTCCTCATACTGCACTCTGCTTTCCCCAGATCTCAGATCCGATGGGGTCTTTTGGGGGGGAAATTTGAATTTGATTTCCCCCCCCCCTTTCCTCCACTCCTCCCTCTATAAAACCAACACCCCCAGCTCCATTTTAGAGGGTTAGAAAAATTGGTTTGGAGCTCTTGCATTAAATCTCCCTCTCTTTCTACTTCAACCCTCTAAACCCTAAAAGCCTTGCACCATTTACACTACAACTCATAGCACAACACCTCCACACTCCATTCCAGCAACTTGAGGCTGTTTTTAAGAGGGTAGGAGCACCATTTCTTGGACCAAAAGCTGTTGAAGACTTGTGCTACAAGGGTGAGTCTCTTCTCCCTCTTTTCTTGCCCTATTTTGCATGTTATTTTAGCTTTTGTTGCTAGAATTTTTGGGCTCCGACCCAAACTTTAAATAGCCATATTTTGAGCTCATATCCATGTTTGATCAAGGGTCTTTCTCTATTTGAGGTCTCCTCCTCGCCCTTTGTGTTTAAACTCTCTTTTAGGCCTATTTTTGCATGATATTTTAGTCTTATTTGTGAGCTGTTTTGGACTTGGTCATAAACTGTGAAATGTCTTTTTTTCAGCCCCTCTTCAACTTTGTTGAAGGGCTCTCATCTGTTTGAGGACAGCTGCTACCACTTGCCTCTTTATCTCTCTTTTAGGCCTTTTTCTTGCATGTTGATTTAGCCTCACTTTTGTTCATCTTCGAGATTTGATTTAAACTATAAAGTGCCTTTTTTTGAGCCCCTATTAAATTTTTTTGAAGGGCTCTTTGCCATTTGGGGCCAGCTGCTGTCCCTTGTCTCTATTCTCTCTTTTAGGGCCATTTTTGCATGATAGATTAGCCCTATTTATGTTCATTTTTGAGACTTTTCATAAACTGGAAAAAGGCTTGTTTTGACATCATCTTATTTTTTTATTAAGGGCATTTTCTTATTTGAGGTCACATGCTTCCTTGAATGCTTGATTGTCCCTTGTTTTGAGCCTTACACCTAAGCTCCAATTACATGCTTTGTTTGGCCTTCTAGACACTGAAATCTAGTGGATTTTCAGTGGCTAGAACACTGTTTTGAGCCTCCAAATCAGGGGGGGTGACCCCCTCTCACCTTGACTTATTTGGTAGTCATTTTGGCCTTCCAAAGAGACCCTATCTTGCATGCTTCGAAGTCACATTTCAGGGTCAATTGGGTGAGTTTTGGGACTACCATATTTGATTTCAAGAGTTTTTTTGGTCATGCTTCATGTCTATCTTGTATGTACTTAATAACTCCTTGCATGGCCCTCTAAAGGAGCTCCTCATTTTTGCACACATGGGCTGCATTTCAATGATTATTTGGTCATATTTCCACATGTTTTGTTCACTGATTTTTTCTGGTTTGGTGAGATTCCATGTGCTTCATACACTTGCCATGTAAACCATGTTTGCTAGTCAAAATTGCATGCTACTTTGGCCCATCTTTCTAGCACCTTTTGGCTATGCTTTGAACTAAGAATGTTCATGTTTTGAGACTGCCTTGGTTCTGTCTTCATGCTTCATGATCAAATAATGCATGCTTTGTATAGCTATAGGTCATTGCGTATGCCTAGTTTTGAGTTTCGGGATTCATCTCATGCATCGGGTGCCATATTGCCATGTTTCGGGGCTGTTTAGCATCATATTTTAGTGCTGAAATTCGCATGTTTGTATGCCATATTCCATGCCTTTCCATGCTTCGGTAGAGTGGCATTTGTGCCTTAGGATCAGTCCTCGATTTGCGTGCACGTGTGCACGCATCTCAAGTGTCTCATTTCCATCTAATGGCCGCTGATGTGAGTGTGGCTGAGGTCCACTCATGTTGGTGTAAGTCCATCATGCATTGCGTATGCCATTTCATTTCATAGCATTGCGTATGCTAGGTTGCATGTTAGAGCATCGTGTATGCCATGTTACATCGTGCATTGTGTATGCCATTACATAGTATTGTGTATGCTAGGTTGCATGTTTGGATTGCACTCATGCATGTCATGCATATTGCATATTGTTCGGGATAGGAGTTTGCCCGAGCACGGGAAACGAGGGACGTTTCGTACTCCGAGTGACAGAGCGTGTCTAAATTCCCAGTCACCGACACTCCGGATTAACCATGATGGAGTTTAGGTCTTGTTGTGTTGTTGTGTGTATTCATTTCATATCGAGTTGTGCAATTCAACTCCTCGGCCATCATGCATCAAAATGCGTGATTGGTGGCACGAGGATCGAGGACTACACTCCCTGAAGAGTAGTCAAGCATACATATGTAAAAATACATTGCCATGCCCCTTTCCTGCTCTCTATTACAGCAAATCAGAAATCAGCAGCTTTCAAAAGCCTTGCACAGCATTCCGGCATTAATTGTAAACAGAGGCTAATCAGGGCACCACAATGGATTTCCGCGCCAAGCAACCCGAACATGCATCATTCATCATCCGGAACAGAGTCGAGGCAGTCCGTAGCTTGCATGCTAGTTTACCGCTTTCCTAGATTAATTCGTTAATTAATTAGAATTTTGTACTTATTTAGACTGTACTATTCATTCAGGACTGCATTATTTATTTGGACCCTCTGCGCGAGGGCAATATTGTAATAAGTGTGCGTGCGTGTGATGTATGTCTTCCAATCCCACGTCTTTCTCTCCTTTTTATTTACCAGCTTATGATGGTTAGATTAGGGCATGTTTCAATTAGCATACAGTATGATAGCATGTTTGCATTCATTCATCTGTCTTGTATGCACCGGGCTCAGCGCATCATAACTCGTTGCATTGTATTTCAATTCCAAGTTGAATACTTGTTAGTTGTAGCATTTCATATGCCATGTTTAGAATAGCCGAGCCTGCTATAGTTGCATTTTTGCATGTGTTGCATTAGGCATTTCTGTATAATTAGGGTCACGCATGGATTTCTAATTAGCTTCTGTTTTGGCTTGGAGTACTCGGTAAGTTTTTACGCTTTAGCATCCTTGCATGTTTGTGAGTGACTACCATGATAGCATGCTTACCATGAGGCTATATGCTTATGTGATATAACTGCCTGAATGCCTGTGGGTGAAGGTTGGGTTATTTGGATTGGAACATATCATTGACTGCAAGTCTTAAGCCCACTAGATAGTGGCAAAACCACGTTTTCTAAGCCCACCCAAGGGTGGCAAAATCTGCATTTTAAGCCTACCTGCGGGTAGCAAACCACCTTTCAAAAACAAACATGAAATGTTTTGTTCCAATTCAGGCGATCCAGTCTATACTTGTATGCTGCGCGCATCACATAGTAAATCTAGGCTAATAATCGGAATAAGAACGCATAATGTTTTCAAAACTAGATATCATGGTTAGTAGAGGCCGATTTTTGATCGGGCAAGCGGGGGTGCTCACGAAGTGACCTTCCCCAATCGTACCCAAGTTCCCGAGCCGAGGCAACTTTGGTGATGACAGACACGTGGCCTTAGGCAACGAGTCAGGGTTTCCTAAATTTCCCAAAATAAAATATTTAGGTGGCGACTCTGTATCTGGCAAAGCAGTCCATGTTTGGCACTTCTTTCAAAAAATTTGTTTTCTCAAAACGATTTGCTAGATTTGGACTCTTTGGTTCAGATTAAGAACAGTGACAATTTGAGTCCTGAACTGTAGTGAGCCCAAAATGAACAGAACGGGGGACATCATCCCTCCTGGGGCGTTCGGGGACGTCTACAGTTTCTGGCGACTCTACTGGGGATTTAGAGAACTTGACTCGAACTCATGATATCTGGTTTTGATTACACTTGTGTGTTTCTTTGCATTACATGTGCATTGGTGCGCCTATGACACCGTGTTTGTCATCTGCTATTCTTGAGCAGTTTGCCAGAGGCTGCGTGCCATAAGGCTTACCGGTTACAAGCTCTGCCAGTATGGGAACACAAACCCCGGTTTTACCGGGGCACCCTTTTGACCATTCGACCTAGTGCATATTCGGATCCATAGTGACCATTCCAAACTAGGACAGGTTGCTTACCTGATATAGGTTGTTTGAAACCGCTGCGTGCGTAGTGAAACCCTAGCTCCTGACAAAATAGGACAGGGAAACCCTACCCCAACATAGGGGTGTTTTGGCTCTCACTTATCTGTTATATGCTTTTAGAGTGCGTCTCTATAGGGAATGCATGTATCAGTCTATGAGTTTGGGCATCATGCTTGCGGGCATCAGTCAGTGTTTGAGAATCAGTTATCTGCGGGTATCAGATTCAGTTTTCAGGGACAGTGATTCAGGGATAATAATCAGTGTTTGAGGACAGTGTGCATTCAGCTTATCGACCGTGTGTTATTATGCCCAGCTGTGTGTTATGTATTTATTTTAAGCTGTTATGCTGTTCATTTATCTGGTTGTTTATTTCCTTATTGCTTTATCTATCTTTTTGCTAGGACAGTTTTAGCACAATTGCTTCAAACCCAGCAGATATTCCCCAAGCACTTTGGACAAAAGGTCGTCAACTCAATCGATCTGAGGATCTGGTTGACAGACAGCCAATGTTCCATTCTCTACCCCCAGTTGTCAGAAGAAGGCCGAGAAGGCGCAGTGTGTCTGAGCAGAGGTTACCAGAGCAGTGGCCTACCCTAGCAGTGAACAGTCGGGCTGAGGTCTCAGTTTCTGCCATAGAGATACACATACCAGTCAGTCAACAGGATCAGCAGAATATGGCCGGGATGGAAGAAATGATGCGCCAACTCCAAGAGAGTATGAGGCAGATGCAGGAAGACACTGTCCGCCAAGCGGAGTTTGCTAAACAGCAGGCCACAATCATGGCCCAAAGAAAGTGAGCTAATTACGACTCCAAAGAACAAGCCGAGCATCCTCACAACCACCTCCCCACTGTGGGTCCCGCTACCCGAGCAGACACCAACCACCCAGAATGTCCTGCCAAATACCCAAACGTTTTGCCAAATGTCCAGGCCGTTCAGGAGGACACAGACATTCCAACGGGGCTAGCTCCGCCCCCACTTCTCCCTCAGTTATCCAAGGCATATACACCCGTCAACCACCCGGACTCTCCCTTCAAGTTCGAAGTAGACCCTACAGCACTGAAATTGAGCAAGCTCAAGAAGCTATTCAAAAAATCCCAAGGAGTAAAGGCTATTCCGAATATCGAGGACGGATATACCGATATGGCTGTGACATTGCCGGATAGATTCAAAATGCCGCAGATTGATCGCTTCGACGAATCTGGTGATCCCATGGTCCACCTCCGACTATTCTCAGATATATTACGGCCAATGGGCCTCACCAGACCCCAGAAGCTTTCGCTATTCGGTCGGACCCTGTTGGGAGTGGCCGCCATCTGGTATGCGAAGTTGAAGGATGATGTCAAATGGAGTTGGAACAAAATGGCTGAGGCCTTTGTTGCGCAATACTCTTACAACACCCAAATTGAGATTACAACTCGTGATCTCGAAACAACAAGGCAGGAGCCCAAAGAGAGTTTCTCGGATTTCGTGACCCGGTGAAGGGCGAAGTCCTCGATGATGACTTTAAGGCCCACTGATAAGGACCAGATCAGGATGATTGTGCGTAATCTCCAGCCAAAACTGATGCAAAAAATGATTGTGCTCCCCTTCCCCACCTTTTCGGATCTACAAGAGATGGGGGTACAAATTGAAGATGGGATGAAACAGGGTCTGATTGACCAAGACAGGGAGCAACCCCGGAGAACTTTTAACCGCAACAACAATGCAGTTCGAGTGGCGCCAAGAATCGCAAGAACTTCGAGGTTAGCATGGCCGCCACCATTCCCCCTCCCCTTCCAAGGCCCATGGCAGCCACACCCTTCTCCGGTGCATCCTAAGCAGACCTGCACCACTAAATACCAACCCAGAGGCTAAAGAACCTTCACCCCACTGTACATGCCCCTGTCCAAAGCTTTAGGGGTCTTAATCAGAAAAGGGCATCTGAAACCCTTAGAGCCGAGGCCGTTACCAAATCCGCTACCCCCCACTCACAACCCAGCCAAATATTGTGCATATCACCAGCAACACGATCATGACACCGACCAATGCTTCAGATTGCGCCACGAGATTCAGGATCTCGTTGACAAACAGGTGATTTTGCCACCCGAAAGACCCAATGTTACAACCAACCCACTCCCTACACACAACCAAGCTCCACCTCCCAAAAGAATTAACTTTATCCAGATTGGGGTCGTGTCATACGATCCTAGCATCTATATCACTCCTTTCCATCTACTTAAGCCGGAGGTGCTCCTTCTCGACTGCACTAACCTTTTGTGCATGATGGACATCTCTACAACCCAACGTGAGCCAATGGTGGTGGCCGTGGAAGACGGTGCAAGGGAGATTGCAGAGGAGGATGGAACTATTGAGTCAGGAATTGAGCAGTCTAGGAATTTTGCTGGGGAAGCCTACGATCCGAGTGAGTACATTCTATCAGCAGGCCAGTCTGAGCCAAGTATAGAATTGCCAGAGAGAGCAGAACTGTGTGTGATCTGGGGGGACAGATTTGAGCAGGGGACGGATGATCTGACGGCTGTAGAAGAGGGCTTTGCCAACCTACAGTTTTTCGATGACCAAGAATCAGGGGGCACAGCAGTCAACTGGTTTGATTATGAGGAATCGGCAGAGGCCACTGGATGGCTGGATGATCAACCAGATGTGGTGGAAGAGTTCCAACTGCAACCGTAATGTATTCAGGGCGAGGGTATCAATTGTGGCCGGAAGGGCCGGAACTCAGAGTACATTGCCGGAGAGCGCCGGTACGAAGAATTTCGCTCAGAACAGGAGCATTGTGAATGTAGGGAAAGCTGAACAACAAACTGCACTAACGTAGGTGGAACAAGAAAAGATTTGGGATTCTGAGAGAATCCAGAAAGCCAAAACCCATGAAGAGATTGAAAGTGCTGTGGGCACGAGGACAGAAGATGCTGCGAGCACATGGGCTGAAAGTACTGCAAGTACAATCATGCCGGAGCTAGATAGGTGCCTTTTGAATGCCAACAGAATGTGGTGGGAAGACGATGATTTACGTCTGGCCCACACAGACGATGATTGGGGAAGCAATCAACCGGACGACACCTGGTATCTCGATGAAGTTGATCACATGATAAGAAGCGGGCGGTATTTCAAGCCCCCGCACCTAGACCAGCCAGAGGCATCTGGGAATGATAAGGAAGCTGAGAAACAGAAGGAGAAGCAGATTGAAGAAGAAGCTGTACTAAGCAGCTGAAGAAGATACAAGCAGACATCTCCATCTGGGGACTGCTTATGACATCACGAGTACACAGACAGGCTATCCTATCTACCATGGATAAGGCTAAACTCTCCATAGATACCACACCAGAGCAGCTAGTTGGACTGGTTTTTCCGGGAGGAGGTTCCCCGACGATAACCTTTTCGGACAAAGAACTGCCGCCTGAGGGCGCAAATCATAACAAACCCCTCTACATCTCTGTGAAATGTAGAGACAAGTGGGTGCCAGTGGTTCTTGTCGACACGGGATCCGCCATTAATGTGTGCCCGCCAAGGATAGCATATGCAATCGGGTTAAAGCCCGCGGACTTCGTGCCGACTACTCAAGTGATCAGAGCTTATGATAACACTAGTAGGGAGGTGATGGGGACTGTCAAAATTCAGACCCAGGTTGGTCCAGGACAACACAACATTGAATTCCATGTCTTGGACGTTCTTGCAACCTTTAATCTACTCTTGGGGCGGCTGTGGTTGCACCAAGTGAAGGCAGTCTCTTCCATTTTGCATCAGATGTTGAAGTACTCTCACGGGAAGGGGGTGGCCATTGTTTTCAAGAATTCGTCAATCCATCCACCGCCAGAAGTGTCCACACCAGTCTTGGAAATTGAGCACGGCATGGAGGATGTGTTCTTATCAGGGTTTACTCTGGCAGAGGCTCGGATTGTGCAGAATATCATGGCTGTTAATGAGGGAGTACACGTCAGTGCTCAATCTGTATACCTCATGAACAAGCTCCAACACATCCCCGGGATGGGATTAGGAAGGAGCGGCCGGAAGGGCGTCGCAACATTGGCCGAAGTGCCACACAACCCTCATACCTTTAGATTGGGTTATCAGCCCACCAAAGAGGATTGGTTAAGGAAAGGAAAGGAAAGAAAATGGCTGGGAGAGCCAGAGTGAAGAAGGCAGGGAAGCCTTTTGATTTAATGCACCGGCCCATTCAGGGTACCCTAAACGGACGCTTCTTCCGGGAGGATTTTTCGTTTTGTGGCTTCCCAGAGCCGTGGCTGAACGCAGAGAAGAAGCACGTGCCAGGCTTCGAGATTTTCTTCGACCTGCAACTATCCGGGGATGACGTTGCTGAAGAGCAGACAGACCCATCAGCTGAGGTTGAGCAGTGTAAGGCAGTGGACTCCGAGGGCGCTGAAATTGAAATGGGAGTAGCATTGGCTTGTCTACTTTCAGATCCTCCGATCGACCATAAGTGCTTGGGGGATAACTTCTCGGTATCCATGATCGGGAATGAAACGATCATGCGGCGTACCAAAGAACTATTTTGATGCATCTATCGACCCTCTCACTTGGCAATACGAGGAGGATTTTTGTCCAAAGAAGACGGTCAGTAGTAAGCTCAATCTAATTCCACCGAATCTTGTGAGTCTAATCAGTTCCACCGATTGAGTCTCGAGTCCGTAATCCTGGGGATGATAACCCGGATGCCACAATCTTGTCCAGGTCGTCTTTTTCTTTCTCATTTGAGTCTGTTGTAACCGAGGAATCGGACGATTTGGATGTGCTTAATGAGAATCAAATAGCTGTGGTTTCTGAGTACTTTTTTGTGCCCTTGATTTATTGCATAAACTCAAACTTTCAAAATTTTGATGAAAACGACGAGGAAGAAATTCCTCCGGTTTTGCAACGCTTAATTGAGCAAGAGCAGGAGAGATTTGTTAAACCCCTAATGGATGAAATCACTACCGTGAATATTGGTACTGAGGAGGACCCGCGGCTGGTCCAGATCGGGTCCACGTTGTCTTCGGAGGAACGCGAGCGCTTAGTCGCTTTATTAAAAGATTTCAAAGATGTTTTCGCGTGGTCCTACGAAGACATGCTCGATCGATCCCGAGATTGAAGACCGGATCCTTGACCCCGAGGCCCGACCAGTCAAGCAAAAACTCAGGAGGATCCGCCCGGACTGGGCTCTCAAGATTAAGGAAGAGATCACCAAGCAAATTGACGTAGGCTTCCTGTTGGTATCCGAATACCCGACTTGGTTGGCCAACATCGTTCCAGTGCCGAAGAAGGATGGAAAAATCCGAGTATGCGTGGATTTCAGGGATTTGAACAGAGCTAGTTCGAAGGACGACTTTTCCTTGCCACATATTGACGAGCTAGTGGACTTCACGTATAGCGGTCCCGGGTTTACCCCTTGTTGTATAGTGGTCCGGACATGTGTCCGTGGATGTCGGTAATTGAGTATTGTCTTGTTTACGTCCTTTCTTGCTTTATTTTTGAGTTACAGGATGTGTTGGGCAGGTTTGTCACAAAGGTTAAGCTTTAGAACCAAGTCTAGTTGCCCAGGTGTTTGAATCCGTCCGCCGAGCGACATGTTTGCGCCGAGCGGATGGGTTGTTGTTGCTTGTACGCCGAGCGAGGTTTTGGCGCCGAGCGAGAATGCACCTTTCAAGATTTCGCGCGCCGCAAAACTTCGCAAGTGTGATTTAGGCGCCGAAGCGGTCTTTAGCGCCGAGCGCAAAGATGCTTTTGGTGAGAGTTCTCGAGGGAGACTGCGCGCCGAGCGGCCGATCTACGCCGAGCGACAAACTTTGTGTTCAGGTCTTGGAGCTCGAGCGGATAATGTTGCGCCGAGCGAACTCGTTTATGTGTCTTTACGCCGAGCGAGAGTCTTACGCCGAGCGGACTCGTCAGATAACCGAAAGTGGGACTGGCATTTTAAATCACTTTTGACTTATCTTCTTTCTTACTTTACCAAAACACCATTTTCGAGCTTCTCACCAAAAACCATAACTTCTCTCTAAGTATTGATCTAGTTAGAGTGTGTTGTTCACCTTTTGTCTTCACAAAAGGGTGTTGATCGTCGAGGGCGCCATTTTGATCCTAATAGTTTGGTGTTTGGAGCATTTTGGTTTTGGGTCCTTCTTCTTGGAGCTCATCTTTTGAGGTAGGGATATCCTACTTTTTTATAGATTTTGTCTTTGAATTCTAGCATTTTGATATGTTGGTAGTTGTTGTGAAATTTTGGGAAACTTTGGGCCATTGTGTAATTTTACAAAAGTTGGGGTTTTGTCTATAATAAACCTAGAAGCATGTTTGGTATAGAAACATGGAATTAATGTTGAAACATTAGTGAAATTGGAACCTAAGGGTGGTAATGTTAATTATGGAAATGTCCTAATTACATTGATTAATTAATTGTGGAAAATGAGGAATTGAGATAGAATTGGGTCATGGGTTATGATGGAAAGAATACATTGTTTTTATGTATTGATATGTGATGTGTATAATTGTTGTATATATATTGCCATTGTGTTGTGCTGGAGGAGATAGGGGTTGCACTCCGGGGTTTAGGGGAAGATAGGGGATGGACCTCTAAACCGGATGTTACTGGGAGGAGATAGGATGAACTCAGAGATAGAGCATGTATGCTTATCTAGAAAATATTGGCAGAGCATGTATGCTTGTCATGGAAAGTGTGAATATATCTGTTTTGTTTATACTTGTTGAAGTGATGAAAGAATGTAAAAGAGTTGGCCATCTATCAATTGTTAGTCTTTGAGTCATTATTTATAACTGGTTTAGTATATTTCTCTGGCCGTGGCTCACCCTATATGGGAACATCATTTTCGTATCGTAGCATGCCACCTCCAAGGACTTAGCTTGGGAGGCTAGTGGCGGACGGACCTTTTGGTTGTCTTTCCTTTTGCAAAGGTTACATGTAAATTCAAGCCTAGGGCTTAATGTGTAAATGAGTTAGCACTCTACTTTCTTGTAACCAAGTGTTAACTTGAAAGTCAGAAGTCCTTAGGGCATTTGCTCTTGTTGTTAACATGTAATATCTTTTTGTAATAAAACTCTGATGAATGGAAGGACGTGGACCCTTTATATATCATAGCATGTTAATATTGTTGGTTTAGTATCTTCATTTTCAGGGCGTTACAACTTGGTATCAGAGCGTACCGGGTTCGAATACTTTGGGTACGTGGGAAGTGATTAGGATCACAATGGGTTTGTCTCGCTTGATAGAGACTTAGGTGTACTGTTATATGTTTATGTGATAACATGCTTATGTGATTCTTTGGGTATGGGATTTAGTTTCTAGGATGTTGATTGGGTCTTTGGGTTTCTGGGAGTCTTGTTGGAAAGGCAATTGATCAATGTCGCTTTCTAACCCAGACTTAGTAACGCCTTGGGACTATCATCAGCCGGAAATGAAATTCGTAAGTGCTATATGTGTTTATGTGCTAACGTGGAATGAATTACAGTTATCCATGCATGAGGACGTGAGTGTTTAGTTTTGGCACGCTTATAAATGTGCTAACGCTCAGGTTACCTTTATTAGGATGTCGACGAGCAAGAGGTGGTAGGCGTGGTAGGCCTAGGAGGCGTGAAGTGCCATTACCGGATGAGGTTCCGGCTCAGAAGGGGTTGGTCAGCCAATGTGGCCGAGCAAGGTCAAGAGCCATGGGTGCCTTGGCCCGAGAGATAGCGGGCCTTAGGTATTCTCGGGCAGAAATCGTGCAACCGAGGCGGGACCTTCTTTCTTGAAGAGGGAGTTCTTCCGGTCTAACCCGAGGAGTTTGTTGGGGATCCTAAGGAGCCATTGAAGGCATTTAGTGGCTAGAACAAATGAGTAAAACATTCGATATGCTAGGCATTGAGGACCAGCATTGAAAGTGACCTTGGCATCCTTCCAAATGAAGGAGATGCGGGTCAATGGTGGAAGTATGAGAAAGTTCGTGGGTGGTACTTGGGCGGCTTGAATGCTTTCCAGAGAGGTTTTTGTCCGCAGTGGCTAGAGAGAGACTAAGGGATCGGCTTACCAAGCTTAAGCAGAGGGTTTGTCTGCGGGCCGAGTTTGAGGCCACATTTACTAGCTTGTCGTGTTTGCACCAACTAGTGGCAGAGGAGCGCTGCTACGAAGTTTGAGCGGAAGTTGAGGTGGGACCTCAAGTTGAAAGTTGGTGGACCTTACATTCGAGAGTACAGCATTTGGTGGATGCTGCAGCTCATATGGAGCCGATGATGCAGAGGGAGAAGAGGAGAAGCATGGGGCTCCAAGAGGGCCAAGAGGGACAGGATGGCAGGAGGCAGAGGGGTTATAACCCTCACCGCCCCAGGTGGTTTGGCCAGTCGACTTTCCCAAAGACTGAGTGCAGTTCGGAGGGGTAGCCAGGAGAGTTCACTGCTACAAGTGTGGCCACCGTCACAAGGCTGCTTGCCCACAAGGGCGGGGTCGAGAGCTTTTCGTCACCTGCACTACGAGTCGAGTTCGGGCAGGGACACCAGATCGTGTTACCAGCAGGATGCCCGCACATGAAGAGGTATTGCCCACGTTGAGTGCCACCAGAGCTGCCTGGTTCTAGACAGACGCAGGATTCCACCACCATCAGGCAGCCTCGAGGGCCAATCCAGGCTTCGCTGCCCCAACAAGCAAGCAATTCTATGCTCCGAGAGGCGAGCAGTAGATCAGGCCTACAGTATGCGTGTATGTCGTTATCACAAGCAGACCTAGTACCGCTCCATCAAGAGTGAGAGGTACCTTTTGTTTTGCAATTCGTTGCTAGAGTGTTGATTGACACGGTGCATCTCATTCTTTTGTATCCGCCGCATTTGCATCTGTGTTGGAACCGGAGTTAGCACTTTTAGCATCTCCTATTTGCGTTGTGTCACCTATTGGGGGTGAGTTAATTTTGAGGCACGGATGTAGAGGTCAGGATATAGAGGCGATTTATCATCGACTTCCTTTTCCATTTGTAGTTATGCCCATGAAGGGCTTTGATGTTATTTTGGGTATGGATCGTTATCGCCATACCGGCGGTCATTGATTGCTACCGCCAGAGGGTTACCTATTGTACAGTTGAACGGGAGTTTTTCCACTTTTTAGAGACCGGTTGGTAGTATTGTGCCATGGGTGCGGTCCGCATGGCGAATGAGCTTAGTAGTTTACTTGCTAGTTTTGAGAATGGTGAGTGTGATGAGACCCAGATTGAGTTGCCGAGGGTAGTTTGTGAATACGCAGATGTCTTTCCCGAGGATCTTATTGATTTGCCACCCCACCGAGAGACAGAGTTCTCTATTGATTTAGTGCCCGGCACGGCGCCGATTTCTATGGCACCTTATCGTTTTGCACCGGCAGAGTTGATTGAGTTGAAAGTTCAGCTCCAAGAATTGCTAGATAAGGGCTTTGTTCGCCCTAGTGTATCGCCGTGGGGAGCACCGGCCCTCTTTGCTAAAAAGAAAGACGGTGCCTTGAGGTTGTGTATCGACTACCGGAAGTTGAATCGGGCTACAGTTAAGAATAAGTACCCGATGCCCCGTATAGATGACTTGTTTGACCAGTTGAAGGGTTCCCGTTGTTTCTCTAAGATAGACTTGAGATCGGGTTACCACCAGTTGAGGGTCAGAGAGGAGGATATTCCGAAGACGGCATTCCGTACGCGGTATGGCCATTATGAGTTTCTGGTGATGCCATTTGGGCTTACCAACGCACCGGCAGTCTTTATGGACTTGATGAACCGGATCTTCCGGGAATTCTTGGATCGTTTTGTGGTCGTTTTTGTGGATGATATTCTTATCTATTCACCCTCAGAGCAAGAGCACGAGGAACACTTGAGAGTGGTGCTTGAATTGCTTAGAGCCCATAGGTCAGATGCCAAGTTTGGGAAGTGCGAGTTCGCTAAGAGAAGTCAAGTTCTTAGGCCATGTAGTTTCGGGGAAGGTGTCTGTTGATACATCCAAGATTGAGGCAAAGGCAAGATCGGGCACACCTAAGAATGTGTTTGAGATTCGCAGCTTTCAGATTAGCCGGTACTACCGTCGATTTGTGAAAGATTTCTCCGTGTTAGCTTCCGTTGACTAGGTTGACTCGCCAGGAGTCAAATTTGTATGGAGGAGACTTGTGAAAAGTCGCTTCAGAGTTGAAAGTTAGATTGACCACCGCCCAGCCTTGATTATTCCTGAGAGAGGGTTGGGTTATGCAGGTATTGTGATGCCTCACGAGAGGGTTTGGGTTGTGTGTTGATGCAGGAGGGAAAGTAGTAGCCTATGGCTCACGCCGCTAAAAATACACGAGAAGAATTACCCTACACACGACCTAGAGTTGGCCGCTGTGATCTTTGCCTTGAGAATCTGGAGGCACTACCTTTATGGTGAGAAATTCGAGGTGTTCTCGGATCATAAAGTCTCAAGTATCTGCTTTCGTAAAGACTTGAACTTGAGGCAGAGGAGGTGGATGGAGTTTATAGAAGATTACGACTTCGAGTTGCATTATCACCCAGGGAAGGCCAATGTTGTGGCCGATGCCCTTAGCAGAAAATCCGTTAGTAATGTAGCTTGTATCGCTATCCGGGAGTGGGGGATGTTGGGGGCAATCGGAGAATTTGATATGCTTCGCTTAATCCTACCAAGTCGCGCCTTGTTTTCTGTTGTTGCGCAACCTACACTAGTGACTAGAGTGTTAGAGGCACACAGAGGTGACCTTGAGGTGGAATCACTCCGAGAGAGGATCTCCAATGGGAAGGTTGAGAAGGGTTTGACGGTGTATCCCGACCTGAGTGTGAGATACCGAGACCGTTTGTTTGTACCGGAGGCCTGCCGAGAGGAGGTACTCCGAGAGTTTCATCATTCACGGCTTGCGGTGGATCCGGGAGGTACTAAGATGTATCGATTTGGGTCGCCGCTTTTGGTGGCGGGGTATGAAGAGAGATGTGGCGATCTTCGGTCTAAGTGCCTTACTTGTCGCAGTGAAGGCCGAGCATCGAGGCCGCGGTTTGTTACAACCCTTGCCTATTGCCGAGTGGAAGTGGGAGCATGTCACCATGGACTTCGTTGTAGGTCTTCCAAGACTCACGTGGTAGTGACACTATTTGGGTGGTTGTAGACCGGTTGACCAAGTCGACGATTTCATTCCAATGCGCGTGAGAGATTCCAGAGATCATCTTGCCGACTTGTATGTTCGACATAGTGAGATTGCACGGGTACCAAAGGACGATCGTCTCGTATAGAGATCCTCGCTTATCGCTAGGTTGTGGCGTAGTTTGCAGAGTGCTTTAGGTACTAAGTTGACCTTTAGTACAATTTTTATCATCCTCGGACCGACGGGCAACCGAGCGCACTATTCAGATCCTTGAGGATATGCTTGGTTGTGTCCTTGATTTCAAGTGGGACATGGAGAGGCACTTACCGGTGGAGTTTGCCTCACACAACAGTTTCAGCCTAGTATCGGTATGGCACCATTTGAGGCCTTGTATGGCCGACCTTGTAGGTCTCAGCTTTGTTGGGCGAGGTGGGCGACACACCTTTGTTGGGTCCGAGTTGGTTAGGGAGACGACGGAGAAAGTTGAGCTTATCCGTAGGAGGCTTGTTACGACCCGTAGTCGCCGAAGTCCTATGTCGACCGTGAGGAGGAGACCGTTGAGTTTGAGGTGGGTGATCACGCCTTTTGAAGATATCACCTAGGCGGGTTTGTTGAGATTTGGGAAGAGGGAAGTTATCCCCTGTTTATTGGTCCTTTGAGATCCTTGAGCGGATTGGCGAGGTTGCTTATCGCTTAGCTTTGCCGCCACAGCTTGGCCGGAGTTCATGACGTGTTTCATGTGAGTATGCTTGAAGTATGAGCCGGATCCATCACACGTGTTGGATTGGACCGACTTAGAGGTAGATGAGGATGCCTCAGATGAGGAGAGACCGGTTCAGTCTTGGATAGGCGGGATCAAGTCTGCGTGGTAAGACCATCCCTTTGGTTAAGGTTTTGTGGAAACATCACGGAGTGGAGGAGGCCACTTGGGAACGTGAGTTGGGAGTCCGTGAGAAGTATCCAGACTTATTTGTTGATGTGTAATCAAGTGTTGCAATTTTGTAATTGTAATGAACTTTAAGAACATTTGAAACGTCTTAAGTTGTAAAACATGGTGTATGTTTTGGTTAATGTAAATGTTGTAGAACTTGCCTTGTTATGGGAGTTGATTATAATAGTGCATATGTTGGCCATATTATAGAAATTGAATTGTATCATGATTATTGCTTATGATATGAATTGTAAACCATCTATGTGGGAAATGGTTGAAACGGAAGGAAAATGCATGTGGAAATGTATATATTGTTAAATGCCTCTTGATGAGAGATGGAATGACCGGTAATGGGTCGAATTGTGTAATGTTGTGATATAACATTGTTTAAAGGAGAGGAAAACTTGCCTTTCAAAACTTGTTTTAATTTCGGGACTAAATTCCTTAAGGGAGGTTATAGCGGTCCCAAGTTTACCCCTTGTTGTATAGTGGTCCTGACATGTGTCCGTGGATGTCGGTAATTGAGTATTGTCTTGTTTACGCCCTTTCTTGCTTTATTTTTGAGTTACGTGATGTGTTGGGCGTGTTTGTCACAAAGTTGGTTGCTTTAGAACCAAGTCTAGTTGCCCAAAGTAATCGTCCGCCGAGCGACATGTTTGCGCCGAGCGGATGGGTTGTTGTTGCTTGTACGCCGAGCGGAGGTTTTGGCCCCCGAGCGGAGAATGCACCCTTTCAGTATTTCGTGCGCTTGCAAAACTTCTGCAAGTGTGATTTAGGCGCCGAAGGGTCTTTGTAGCGCCGAGCGCCTGATGCTTTTGGTGAGAGTTCGGGAGGAGACCTGCGCCGAGCGGCCGATCTACGCCGAGCGGACAAACTTTGTGTTCAGGTCTGGAGCTCGAGCGGATAATGTTGCGCCCGATCGGAACTTGTTTTATGTGTCTTTACGCTCGAGCGGAGAGTCTTACGCCGAGCGACTGTCAGATAACCGAGTGGACTGCATTTTAAATCACTTTTTGACTTATCTTCTTTCTCTTACTTTACCAAAACACCATTTTCAGAGCTTCTCACCAAAAACCATAACTTCTCTAAGTATTGATCTAGTTAGAGTGTGTTGTTCACCTTTTGTCTTCACAAAAAGGGTGTTGATCGTCGAGGGCGTCATTTTGATCCGAATAGTTTGGTGTTTGGAGCATTTTGGTTTTGGGTCCTTCTTCTTTGGAGCTCATCTTTTGAGGTAGGGATATCCTACTCTTTTTTATAGATTTTGTCTTTGAATTCTAGCATTTTGATATGTTGGTAGTTGTTGTGAAATTTTGGGAAACTTTGGGCCATTGTGTAATTTTACAAAAGTTGGGGTTTTGTCTATAATAAACCTAGAAGCATGTTTGGTATAGAAACATGGAATTAATGTTGAAACATTAGTGAAATTGGAACCTAAGGGTGGTAATGTTAATTATGGAAATGTCCTAATTACATTGATTAATTAATTGTGGAAAATGAGGAATTGAGATAGAATTGGGTCATGGGTTATGACGATGGAAAGAATACATTGATTTTATGTATTGATATGTGATGTGTATAATTGTTGTATATATATATGCATTGTGTTGTGCTGGAGGAGATAGGGGATGCACTCATGGTTTAGGGAAGATAGGGGATGGACCTCTAAACCGGATGTTCTGGAGGAGATAGGGATGAACTCGTAGATAGAGCATGTATGCTTATCTAGAAAATATTGGCGAGCATGTATGCTTGTCATGGAAAGTGTGAATATATCTGCTTTTGTTTATACTTGTTGAAGTGATGAAAGAATGTAAAAGAGTTGGCCATCTATCAATTGTTAGTCTTTGAGTCATTATTTATAATCGGTTTAGTATATTTCTCTTTGGTGTGGCTCACCCTATATAGAACATCATTTTTCGTATCGGTAGCATGCCACCTCCAAGGACTTAGCTTGGGAGGCTAGTGGCGGACGGACCTTTTGGTTGTCTTTCCTTTTGCAGTGTTACATGTAAATTCAAGCCTAGGGCTTAATGTGTAAATGAGTTAGCACTCTACTTTCTTGTAACCAAGTGTTAACTTGGAAAGCTGTAAGCCCGTCGGGCATTTGCTCTTGTTGTTAACATGTAATATCTTTTTGTAATAAAACTCTGATGAATGGAAGGACGTGGACCCTTTATATATCATAGCATGTTAATATTGTTGGTTTAGTATCTTCATTTTCAGGGCGTTACATCACGGCAGGGCATGCTTTGCTCTCATTGATGGATAGCTTCTCAGGGTACAATCAGATAGTGATGGCACCTGAAGACCGGGAAAAGACTGCATTCACTACCCCGTGGGGGACATACTGCTACAGAGTAATGCCATTTGGGTTAAAAAATGCTGGAGCTACTTATCAATGAGCCGCGACCACGATATTGCACGACATGATCCACAAAGAGGTTGAGGTGTACGTGGACGACATGACTGTCAAGTCCAAAGAAAGAGAGGGCCACTACACCGCCTTGCAAAAGTTCTTCCAAAGGATCAGAGAATTCCGGTTGCGGCTGAATCCTCAAAATTGAACGTTCGGTGTTACAGCGGAAAAAATGCTGGGGTTTCTGCTTACACAAAGAGGTATCGAAGTCGACCCTTCCAAAATCAAGGCCATCCTAGAAATGCCCCCACCAAGGACTGAAAAGGAGGTGCGAGGCTTTCTAGGTAAAGTGCAATTCATAAGACGGCTTATCTCAAAATTAACCTTGACTTGTGAACCACTTTTTGGTCTCCTGAAGAAATGCAAGAAATTCCAATAGGACGGCCGATGCCAAGCTGCTTTTGAACAGATCAAGGAATACTTACAGAACTCGCCCGCGTTGTCACCGCCAGAGCCGGGGAAACCGTTGATATTGTACCTATCAGTGACTGAGACTACGATGGGCTATATGCTCGCACAAGAATCAGAGGACAAGGTGGAGAAAGCCATCTACTATCTGAGCAAGAAGATGCTAGAGTATGAGACTCGCTACACACCATTAGAGAAGGCTTGCTTAGCTTTGGTATGGGCTACCAGGAAGCTGCGGCACTACCTGTTAGCTCACTCCATAATGTTGGTTTCACGACTCGATCCCATCAAATATCTTTTTGAGAAACCAGCACTTACGGGTAGGCTAGCTCGTTGGTTGCTGTTGCTCTCCGAATTCGATCTGAAATATGTAACACGCAAGTCAGTCAAGGGGCGAGCAGTAGCAGAATTCTTAACCGACCATCTAGTGGAAGGGGGTGAAGCAGTCGAGTACTTATTCCCAGATGAAGCCATTTTGCACATCGATGACGAATTTTGGACGATGTACTTTGATGGAGCGTCAAATCAGTACGGGTATGGGATAGGAGTGTTGCTGATAACACCTGACAAGTCCCGTATCCCTCTAGCCTTCAAACTCCAGTTCAAAGTCTCGAACAACGAAGCAGAATATGAGGCATGCATTGCCGGTCTAGAAACAGCCCTGGAACTAGGGCAAGACGGTTGGACGTCATCGGGGACTCGAACCTTTTTGTGTCTCAAGCAAAAGGGGACTGGAAAGTCAAAGAAGAAAAGATGATGATGTATCACCAGACCTTGGACTTGTTAATCCCTCAGTTTGAGAAGCTAAACTTTGCTCATCTACTAAGAGAGAACAACAGGTTCGCAGATTCTTTAGCAACTCTATCTTCCATGATAGACATCCTGTTCGGAGTCTAGATGCGTCCAATAATCACTGACCAGAAATTTGGGCCAGCCTACGAGTCAATTGCTGCTATAGATGAAGTTCAGGACGAAAACCCCTGGTACCACGACATTTGGAATTTCTTGGAGAAAGAAGCATACCCGCTAGAGGTAAATGCCAAGGATAAAAGGGCAATCAGAAGAATGGTTATTCAGTTCATCATCTGTGGGGGTAAGCTGTATAAGAGAGGCCATCTGGGAATGCATAAGCTATGTGTCGATGCCGAAGAATCAAAGCGTCTAATGGAAGCCATCCATGGAGGAGAATGCGGTGCACACATGAATGGAGTAATGCTAGCACGGAAGATCCTCAGACAGGGTTACTACTGGTCCACCATGGAGGAGGACTGTATCAGTTTTGTTCGGCGATGCCACAAGTGTCAAATTCATGCAAATCGCATGAACATTCCGCCGTCGAAGCTGTATAATATGACTTCACCATGGCCATTTTCAGTCTGGGGAATTGATGTGATTGGGGCTGTCACTCCAAAGGGGTTGAATGGGCATGAGTTCATCCTGTTCGCAATAGATTATTTCACGAAGTGGGTTGAGGCCCAATCCTATACGGTGTTGAAGGCTTCACATGTTGCGAAATTTATCAAAAACAACATCATCTGTCGCTACGGGGTCTCAAACGAGATAATTTCAGATAACGGTTCCCACTTCAAGAAGGAAGTGATTGACTTGTTGGAAAAATACAATGTGGCTTTTCATAAGTCATCTACCTATCGGCCGCAAACCAACGGAGTGGTTGAGGCCACCAACAAGAATATCAAACACATACTACAGAAAATTGTGGAAACCTACCAGGACTGGCCAGATAAGCTGCCGTTTGCTCTGTGGGGCTACCGGACTTCAATCAGAACTTCTACTGGGGCGACTCCGTATTCATTGGTTTATGGGATGGAGGCCGTTCTACCTATCGAGATTGAGGTTCCGTCATTGCAATCTTGGTGAATGTCGATAGCGAAAGCAATTAAGCAGTGAAAGCGTGTTTAAGGAACTCATGCTCTTTGATGAGAGAAGACTGAAAGCACTGTACCATGCCCAAGGTTGTATCAACGCCGAATTGCCCGGGCTTTCAACAAGAAAGTTAAGTCCAGGAATCTAAAAGAAGGAGATTTGGTGCTCAAGGACAACCGAGCTCCCATCCACGACCCAAGGGGCAAGTTCAGACCCAATTGGACTGGTCCCTATATCATTAAGTCTATCTGGTCAGGTGGAGCTGTGGTTCTGATGGATCTAGATGGCCTAGAGTTCTCACAACCGATCAATATGGACAAGTTGAAGAAATATTACCCCTGAGAGGCTCGCTAGGCCGAAAACCTGAAAGGGCAACCTAGGCAAAACTCAGAGCACAAAAAATTTGAAACTATAAAAACTGAGCTCGCAAGGTTGAAAACCCGCAAAGGGTGGCCTTGGCAAAAGTTAGAGCGTAAAAGGAGAGTGAAAATACCCGAGTGAACCCGAGCCTGAACTACGTAAGGCTTGATTCACATCTTTGGGATACGTAGGCAACTTCATCCTGAAGTTCAGCCATAAACTTTTCCCCGATCAACTTTGTCCATTTGATCATCTCAGTCATCTTTGTCTATCAGCATTCATCGTGATCTCCGGTGCAGTGCTTTTCAGACTAGGGGCAACTTTCCATTGCCATACAGTGCCGCGGTGCTATTCAGACTAGGGGAAACTTTCCAGTTGCTAGGGTCCAGGGTTGTGCATCTCAGTGACAGATCTTAGGTGTGTCCAGTTCTGATCCATATCGAAAATGGTTTTGAAAAGTTTTAATAAAAGTTGACTTTGTTCAAATTAATCTTTTTACAACTAAGACCATTTTTGGACCAAGCGAAAAATTTTCAGTACCCACAACCTTCAATTTCATTGATTTCAATACAGAGTTCTCTTGCTCTTGCATACAAATTGAAGTTACTTTTTATTACGTTCATAAAGAAAACTTGAAAGTACTGGTAAAGCAATAAATTCAGGGCTTAGATAAGTCAAGTGTCCCTGCGCCCCTCAGTGGTTGAAGCCTCGATGCCAAGTCGGCCCAATCATGCCTCTTCATTGAGCTAATCCAAGCACTCGTCGACCAAACCGCAATCGAAAGTGGGAGCGGGGGCCAGGAGCTCTCTAGTCCTCCATGCTGTGGCATACCGGGCAAGCTGTGCACCTCGAACCGGGAATGTGGCAGGATACTCTATCCCCTCTGGCGGGCAAGTCTGATCATGACCAAACTGGCGTTGGAACTAGAATGGAAAGTAGAACACACAGTGAGTCAGACCAATCAACTGGATCTCGGTCTGCCGAGACATGCTATAGCTCATTGCCGGGAGATTAAGCCAAGGGCAGCGCCAAGCAATGCGATCTATAGACAGATTGCACATCCAGTCAAACCACCACTCCTCATCAGGGGCATCGACTAGGCGTTGTCGAAAGAAGTAGCCCCGAGCTGAGTAGGCTGGGCAAGAGTCCATAACTTACAATTTATCCATCAACCATACCTGGAGAGGGATGAAAAATGAGAGAATAAAGAATAGAGAGATGTACGATGAGAGAAAAGTAAGAAAAGGGTTTTGTGAGAAAAACCGAGCCCGAGGGCCGAGTGATGTGAGCAATATATACGTGAGATTGGGTTGGAAACATTACCTGCAGCAGCAGTGGACTCCCCGCGAATCTGGTCGTCTCCCGGCGATAGAAAGCATCTAAGCCCATCAGTGTCTCGGCCAATGTCATGGAGATGCAGCTTTTTCCTTCCTTCAAGCCTTGCGCAACTTCAATCAAACGAATGCTAGAGCCATTGAAGCCTGGGGCAAGCAGAAAATGAGATAGCATGCACAAGCAAAGGGCGTGTTGCCGAAAACCTTGCCAATGATGGTTGCCACGGTCACCGGCGTCAGAAAAGCGATGAATCAAACCAAGGATGTCCAGTTCCCCGTTGTAGATCAAAGACCGTGCATCATGCATGGTGAGTCCACACATTCGCCCAAAAGCTTGGGCGTGACCAAAGCGAAACTGAGGCAAAATTTCTTCAGGACGTTCAGATTCCATCAAAACTTGAAAATCTTCGAAAGTTGGACATACCTCTTGCCCGCCAAAGTTGAAAACATGTGTTGCCGGGTTCCAAAACCTCGCTGCAGCATGAAGGAAAGGAAGGTGCAGCGGAGTATGGCTCAGCGTGAATAGTGCATTCAAGCCGAAACCCCGGAAGTTTAACTTTTTCGAGCCATCTAGAGAAGCGATCCAAGCTGTGAGATTTTCGACGAGAAACACCTCCATTTTGGTGCAAAACTGAGATGAAATGAATCAACCACGAGACTAGAGCTTTTAAGGAGGATAAAACACTGTTCGGGGGACACGTGTCAAAAATTTGCTGGCTGCTGGGCTAGGTGGCCGGCCGGCCACCTTTTCTGGTAGGCCGGTCACCCCTCTCCTCTCCAATGCAAAAAGCTGGCCGGCCAGTTCCCAAAGATGGCCGGTCATGCTGCAAAATGGGTCTTTGGCCCTGTTTTACCCTCTGGAAGGAAGTTCCTAGCATTTGCATGCATCGGAAGTGTCGAAGGCCTCCATTTCCCTAAGTTTCGAATGCGTTCCGTCACCCAGATCGTCCGAAATGCACTTTGTTCATAGAGTTGTTGTTAAGCCTTGCTTATCGAGTTGTTGTCTTGCTTATCGAGTTGTTGAGTTTTGTCGAGCTGTCAAGTTTCATACTTTGAGTTGTTACTTTTGTTTAAACAATTTTGTTGTGCCTTACGAATCGAGTCATCAACTTTGTTATGTTTTGCTTATCGAGTTGTAAACTTGCTAAGGTTTTGTTATTTCTTAGTAAGTTAAGTTGTTTAGTTTGTTGCGTCGGTTCACTACCTGACTTGGCAAATGCGCAATGCACATATCCATTCAATCTCATTTTGGTGCAAAAAGATGCGATGCGATGCTAAAAAAATAAAACACAACACTTTTCAAAAGCTGTTTCATTCTATCATCATTCCTTTGTTACAACATTTTACAACAAGGGTACAAGTTTTATAGAAAATAAAACTGTCTAACAATATACAATGTGCTATAACTACTAGTAAAAAGGTAAATAAAGCAGGGAACAGCCGCATCTATGCTCTCAAGAGCAGGAATAAAAGGCCCTCTTCGTCCTCTTCTGTGGAACAGACTCTGCGCCATAATCACCATAATTATCATCTGAGTCGGAGCCACCATCCCCGGAACCCTCCTCAGCCTCATCTCCACTACCGGAACCAGGATCGGAGCCACCCTCTCTGTCAGCGGATGTCTCTGACTGGGGATCTGCAGCCTCCTCCTCCTCCTCCTCGCCGGGCTCCTCCTCTATGATGTGCGCTCTGCGTCCACCTCATCCGCGAGACGACTCTCCTCTCCCAGCCCCTCGAGAAGGCCTAGATGGCCCAGCTCCTCGGGAAGACCTAGATGGCTCGGCCTGTGACTGAGCATACACCGGGGGCATCTGAAAATAAAGAATGCAGTTTGAATACATTAGCCAAAACATGTATATCAGATACAAATGCAAGCAAACTACACAGAGTGGATGAATACAGGAATAGTGCATGAATGTGGTGTGTGTCAGATGTGCTCTACACAGGCAGCCTATCAATGCAATAAAATGTTCAAGATCAGCATGTCATCAGAAGTATGATAAATACCAGAAAACTGAAGGGTACCTGGAAACCCATGATGGACAACTGCGCCTCTCTCCGCAGGACCATCCTCTCAAGTAAGGCTACTATCTCGAGCACCTCATCCATATACTCGACAGGAGGCTGCATATGCAAAGGCAAGAGTATCAGTAAAGGAATGAACGTCCAAGTATCTGAGTAATGAATCAAAGCTGTAAAGCATACCGGTGGTGAGTCAGGGTCTCTGACATATCGGTGGCCAAGCATCGGAGGCTCTATCGGAATCGGAATCGGGGAGGTGGTCCCATATTGCCATCCCATCAACTTAGTCGGCATATCTGGCCATCCAAGATGATGATGAGTTGGAGGAATCAGAGGAACCAGTCCACCCCCACCTCTAGATGTGCCAGCCCTGCTGGTGGAAGGGACACCTACAGTCCGAGCCCTGCTCGATGAGGGCATACCAGCAGACCTCCTCGTCGGAGTACGGACTCCCATCAGCGAAGGCATCAAGTAAGTGTGACGGTAGGTCGCATACTTCCCCTGCTCCAGATGTAGGAAGGCATCGGTACCTTGCATGGCATCAACGACCTCCTGGGGAGAGAGCCTATCGGCAGTCCGCATATCGTCTGGGGGCGCTGAAGAAATGTCCTGCTCAGGGTAGCCCCATACCTGACGCAAGAAGCGATCTCCTAAAAACCAGGCCCTACCAATTGGCCCCTCGAACAAGACCCTATACCGAGAAGCCCCCCACGCTCCGGCAAATTGGAATCGGAGGTCTCTACCTAGAGGCGCCCAGGGCTGCCAAGTGATCTGCGGATAACCAATGCATAAACGGATCAGAAATTGCAAATGTGCAAGATAAATCAAAGACTGGGAACATGAAGAACTGAGAGTTTTGAAATACCTCTGACGTCCGTGATCAGGTCAAAATATCACAGTAGAGGAAAGACTCCCGAGGTCTCGGCCGGTACCGACCCTCGAATACAAGTGAATACGGGGTCGTGAGAGGCACCACCACCTCAAGCTTCGGGGCTAGTATCGGGAAGTATGCATAGACCCATAACTGTGAGAAACAGAGCAATAACCATTAGAATACAGAACGCTGAGTGCAGAATGTAAATACAAAATGCTGAGAGCAAAGTGCAAGGTACAGAATGTAAAGTGCGCCGTGTGTGCAATGTACAAATAATGAGAAGCAGAAATGTAAACCAAGAGGGCAGAAAGTACCTCCCAGGCCCTCCAATAGCCGCCAACCATGTTTCCCCGTCCGCGGGAGGTCGCGCTCATGTAGCAATATAAAGTAGCTAGGCTGGCACCACCCCAGTCATATCTACTGACCTGTGATAGGTCCACTAGAGTGCTCAGCAGATAAAGCCCGACAGTGTTCCCCCTATCAGCAAACAGAGTGGTGCCAAAGAGGAACATCAGGAATCCGCGAGTATACTGCGCCACCTCCTCGGGAGTCTCAGGCTCCATCCCCGCCCTCCTGAAATGGGAAGAGAACCAGGTGTATCGGACTCTACCCGACGATCTGTCAATAGGCGGGCGAGCCCCCAATAAATATATCGAGGCGGCCTCCCATTCGCCCATGTCCTCGTCGTATGGGATGGCCCAACCTCCCACATCAAGGCCCGTCAATATGTGTAGACGCGCCCCTGGGGGCCTCACTCTATAGTTCGGACTCCCCTGTTTTTGTTTGTTTTGTTGCGGTTCTTAATCTGAACCAAAGAGTCCAACTCTGGCAAATCGTTTGAGAAAACAGATTTTGAAAAGAAGTGCCAAACATGGACTGCTTTGCCAGATACAGAGTCGCCACCTAAATATTTTTAAAATGGGAAATTTAGGAAACCTTGACTCGGTCTCAAGGCCACGCGGTCCGCTATCACCAAAGTTGTCTTGGCTCGGGAGCTTGGGTACGATCGAAGGTCATTTATGAGCACTTTTGCCGGCTCAAGACCGGCCTCTACTAACCGTGATATCCGATTTTGAAAACATTACATGCTCTTATTCCAATTATTAGCCTAGAATTACTATGTTATGCGCGCAGCAAACAAGTATAGACTAGATTGCCTAATTTGGAAATAATCATTGCATATCCGTTTGTTTTGAAAGCGTTTCGGGTTTTGCTACTCGCAAGTAGGCTAAAACACGGATTTTAACGAGTTTTTCCAACTCAAGCAATCCAACCTCCACCCACAGGCATTCAAACAGTTATATCACATAAGCAACTAGCCGCATGGTGAGCCTACTATCATGTTAACATTCACACGCATGTGGGATGCTAAAGCATAAAAACTTACCTAGTACTCCGTGCCAAAACAATAAACTAGTTAGCAAAATATGCATGACCTAGCTCATGTTAAGATGACTAATGCAACACATACAGAGTGCAATTAGACAGGCTCGGCTATCCTAAACATGGCATGCGAAATGCTACAAGTAACAAGTATTCAATTTGGAAATTGAAATACAATGCAGTTAGCATGATGTACCGAGCCCGGTGCATGTAAGACAAATGTATGGATGCACGCATGCTTTGCATAAGGTATGCTAAAATAAACGTGCCCTAATCTACCATCATAAGCAGGTAAATAAAAGGGAAAAAAGAAATGGCGGTTGGAAGACATGCACACCACTCACCCACACTTATTACAGATTCGCCCTCGCTCAGAGGGACCAAAATAATAATACAAATAATTAACTACGCAAGCTAATTAACTATTACAAATTAATTAAATTAAAAAATTAATTAATCTAAGGAAAAACAGTAAACCACCTCGGGGCGAGGGCTCAATGCACGCGCGCTCGGATTCCGCTCGGGATTGCACTACCATGCCTAGCTTGCCTCTGTTTTCCCTGCCCTGCCCTTCTGAGAACTGCCAAAGTCTCAGAACTACTTCCTTGGATACTGGGAATCACCAACAGCTAAACAGAATAGCCACCGGCTGCTATATGTGGCCATCGGCACAGAATTCATCCATCAGCTGATAATTGATCGCCGGTCGGCACTAAACATTGCCGGCCGGCAATGAATTCCTGCAGAACCTGCAATTCACAGCAGCAGAGGGCAAAACTTGCATGGCAGCTCAATTCAAGCAATGTATGCACCAAACACATTCCTTATCATGTTTGTGACTCAAAGGAGGATGTGCCTCGATTCTCGGGCCACCAATCACACATTTTCATGCATGATGGCCCAAAGAACCAAGTTGTGCACTTTCATGTCAAATGCATGCAAACTAAGCAAACAAAAAGCCCAATCCCTATCACCAAATCAAGGGACAAGGCATGCATGCAAGATGCATTGCAACCTAATCATGTTAGCTAAGGATGCAACATGGCATGGCAAGACACTTATGCGAGCATACAAGCAAACATGAGGTGAGCATGCAAGCAAACAAATGATGGTTTTAAACATGACTTAGGCAACTCCAAATAGGCCTAAAATTAGTGGCCAAAATGCCCCAAAAATGAAAGCCAACACACAGACACACATGCATATGTTAAGACTTAACACTTAAGCACTAAGTAAACAACCCTCAAGCACACTTGAAAGGGGATATCATGGACACTAAGCATGCATCATAAGCTTTGAAAATCATGTTATAGAAGGTTCCAAACCCAACTAAATAAACCGAGTAAAGTATGCAAAAAGGCCCAAGTACTCAAGGCTCACCAAAGAGGTAATGGACTATACTTAACACAACCATACATGGCATGCATTAGGCGACCAAAACAGAGTTCTAACACATAAAACTAAGTCCAAAAGACCACTTAGATGGCATCTAAGCGACTCAAATTCAAAGGCATGCATAATGGCCAAAACAAATGGCATATAACACATGCTTTCAAAACAATAAAAATGTGACTTAGGCAAGCATACGAGCATGCCAAAGGGACTGAAATTACATATTGGATGGTTCCAAACCACCAAAATGATGCAAGCAACACATGCTACACATTCACATACTTGAGGCATACATGCCCAGCAAGCCACAAATACAAAGGAGCTATACTAAGCATGCCAAAATCGATCCAAACGACTATGGACAGATCTAAAGCATGGCAAGATAAGCACAAAACATTCATAAGTCTAAGACTAAATCACACTCGAACAAAGGCTAACAACCCAAGACATGTTAAAGGCATTACAAGGCATTACATGGCAACTACACTAAGCATTAATGGAGCACCAAAACCAACACACAACATGATTATATTATGGCATAATAAGCATGAAATGCAGCCTAGACATGATCAACACACACTGAACATAAGGCTCCTTAAGAGATCAAAATAGGTCCTTTTCAAGGACAACAAGGAGAGGGGGTGGCCCTCCCCTTTTGGAGACTTCAAGGCACCATCTCCACCACTGAAATCCCTCAAGATTTCAGTGGTGAAGAGGCCCAAACACCAAAGTCTCGGAACTTGTACAAAATAGCACAAAATGAGGCCTTTCAAGGCCTAAGGGTGGCCAAACACACCCGAACCACAAAACACCCTTAACAAACAATTAAGAGGGCTTAAAAATAGAACTTTTTTATGTTATACACTAAACACAAAAACAGCTTTAAGACGGGTAAAAATAGGATGCAAAAATGGGGAATAAAAGGCAAGTTTCTCACCCTTGTTGACCACCTTCACAAGTGTTGATGTTGTTGCTTCCTTGGGCTCAAATCCAGCCAAGAACACCAAGAACAACCTCTTGGAACCTCAGAAACCAAGGAAAGGTGAAAGACTAGGTGCTTGTGTGCAATAGTATGAACAAATGCACCTAGAACACTTAAGAGATAGAGGTATAGAGATATAATATGTATCTATCCTAGACCTAAAACCAGAGCTCTCTCTGAGTTGTTTTCTCTCCAAAAAAACCAACCCTAAAGCCAAGGGGGAAGGCCTCTTCTTATAGAAGAGGCAATCTTGTAAGCTTAGTCACTACGCAAAACAAGAAGTGCATCCCTCCATACACGTGTATGGAGGGGAAACCAAAGCCATACAGCTGTTTCAAAATATCTGAAAAAGCAACTGCACAGTAACCGGCCGGCAAAGAATGTCATTTTGACAAAATTGAGTGCCGGCCGGCAACAAATAGTGCCAACCGGCAATATATATTGCCGGTGGCAAGAAAAACCAGCCGGTGGCCTCTAGCTAGTGCCGGTGGTGTGTGGGGATGCCTCACAAGGCATTCCCTGCCCCTTTAAGGTAAAACACAAGTGTTTGGTGCAAAACCAGACACAAAACAGTCGAGTTAGGAGATCCTGAGGCAAGGCGCATAGCCGAGAACTCCGAGAACTCCAAACAAACACAAACATGGATAATCACCGAGTGTTCAAATGGTGACGTCCAAGTCTTGAGGACGGTCAAAAATGGGGTGTCTACAGTTGCCCCTCTTTGACAGAACTCGAAAGTCATAACAATGACGGGAGTGAATGTCAAAGCCCAGAGACGACCCATTTTTGACAAGGCCGAAGACTTGGACGAACATGCAAGACAAACAAGGTATGCGCCCGAAGGCAGGGGCAAAATGGAAGACAATGCAAGAAGCCGAGCATAACTTATGATCATGCAAAGAAAGCTGTAATGAAGCACGCATGCAACAGTTATAAGCTAGCATATGCCAATCTACACTAAAATGCAGAAAGGGTGTAAGAGAATTATGCAATTCTCAAAACGTCTCACGCGGAGGATACAATACCTGTGCGGCTCGTCCGATTGCACCGGCCTCAAATGAACCGTACATACAATATCGTGCCTGCAAAGAAAGCAAACTTAACAGGTACAATATCGTTAACAACATGCATGACAATGCAATGACGAATGCAAAATGATATGCAATATATGCAAAACAAAGTATAAACAATGCAAATGATAATGCAATGTAATTGAAACAATGCAAACTAAATGCAGAGCAATTGAATCATGATTCAATCATGAGCGGTTCGAAACTACACATATGTCAAATAGATTGATGGAAGTAACAAGTCCGTCTACCATAGAACGATGTCTGAACTATGAGTGATGTAGACGGACACAAGAACAAGTATTGGGTGGATTGACATAAGTGGGATGACAACCCGCTGAGGAAAGAACAATGATCCTAATGCTGGATGCAATACTTACACTACAATGTAATATCTACAATAGATATGGCGTGCGGCCAAAACCGTATTTTGCCTAGGAAAGGCATGTACACGTACAAGCCATGTCTAACACAGAAAAGGTGTCGCCACCCTCAAACCAAGTTCATCAAGGAATAGGCGCGTACACATGCAGAACTGTGCTTCAACGTGAAAAGTATGAGCACATACCAGACCAAGCTTAACAAGGAAAGGCGCAAGCCATAGATAGAAGATGATGTAGCGGATGCATGCAACTAAAATGCAATATATATGGATGTTTACAGAAAATGCATGGCATATGCACTATATTACAACGAAATGCATGACATATGCATGGTTTTTTTTTTTGGATTTTTTGAAATGCATGACATATGCAATATTCACAATGATGCATGACCTATGCAATATGTTTACAATGATGCATGACATATGCAATATTTACAATGATGCATGACATATGCATGTGTTTACAGTTGATGCATGACATATGCATGCGATGAAATGCATGACAATGCAGTATGATGCGATGGCTATGATTGCAGTTTTCCCTATCTTACCAACAGGGCGATACACTAGGTTGGTTCAGTATCCAGAGCTGAGGTGCAAACATGATGCCTCCACCTATGGGGTTTCCATACAGATTTCAAGCCGAGGGTACACCCCCTGGGTATTTAAACCAGACTTTAATCTCGGAAATCAAGAACCTTTACGTTCTAGGCATAAGCCATTCGAACTCTAGTTTCTACCATCCCCAGTTAGCCTTCTAGGAACTCACCGCATACACAGACCGGTGGCTTTACCAGACCACTGAAAATCGTTCGGGCACGACAAACACCGAAGGAATTGCACCTTCAGAGGATTTAAGGTCTCCTAGACCGGGATGCAAAATTTATGCATGACAATGCATGTTTTTTTTTGTTTTTGTTTTTGAAATGCATATGATGCATGATGTTTTTTTTTGAAATGCGCGCCAACGCGTGGCTTAGAATGCACAATGCATGAATTTGAAAGGCGCGGCAACGCACGGCTTTGCGAATGCATGACAATGCATGAATTGTGGGTGCTGAAGCAACGAAGGTCTTGCACCTTCCGAGGATTTAAGGTCTCCTAGACCGTGATGCAAACTGTATGCATGACAATGCATGTGACAACGCACGTGTTTTGAAATGCATGACAATGCGAATGACGCGCGAGGCAACGCATGTATTGAAATGTACGATGCGTGATTTCGAAAGGTGCAACCATGCGCTGCTTTTGAGATGCATAACAATGCAAATGAGCAGGTTTAAGGTCTCGCCAGACCGTGCGTGTTTTCGGTCCCGCCGGACCAGTGTTGGGCACAAGACAGTGAAGTGCGTGAAATAACGCGATGCGATGCATGCCAAATGCAATAAGGTGTGCACCTTAATGCACCAAAGGTCTTGCACCTCCCGAGGATTTAAGGTCTCCTAGACCGTGCGTGTTTAAGGTCTCGCCAGACCATTGTGGGGCAATGCATGAATTGAGACGCGGTGCACAAGACAGTGCGATACGCAAGATAGCGCGATTGAATGCATGCAAAATGCAATGAGATGCGCAAAATAGTGCAATGCGTTAGACAACGCGAGTGCACAAGACAGTGCGATGCGCAAGACAGCGCGATGCGATGCATGCCAAATGCAATGAGGTGTGCACCTTAATGCACCGAAGGTCTTGCACCTCCCGAGGATTTAAGGTCTCCTAGACCGTGCAAATATGGTGAAGGTTTCGCACCCTCCAAGGATTTAAGGTCTCCTAGACCGTGCAAATATGGTGAAGGTTTTGCACCCTCCAAGGATTTAAGGTCTCCTAGACCGTGATGCAAACTGTATGCACAATGCGAGTGAGACACGCATGCCAATGCAAATGTAAGACGATGCAAACGAGACACGCATGCCTCCGTATGTATTAAGGTGTATGACAATGCAAAGGGAGTGCGTGTTACAACACGTGTTGAAGGTGCATAACAATGCCACTGTGAGGCGCATGACGGTGCGATGCAATGCACCAAAGTAGTGCGATGAACGCGTGCAACGCACACGGGGCAACTTTTGAATCTTGCAAAAGACAAAAGGATACAACATTGCATGAATTTAAGTGCCACGCACAGAAGACATGGTCCGAGGTCAAAATGGAGGCCGGTTGAGCATCGGAGATACACTTTCTTGGGCTATGAAGACCAGAAACCACTCACATGGCCTAAACAAGGCTGTGGGAACATCACCGGCCAGGCTAGGAGGCCACCGGCTGTCCATCGGCTGAAAATAAATTCCATCGGCACAATATTCTGCCGGCCGGCACAAAATGTTGCCGACCGGCAAAAAGTTGCTGAGTCGGGGCAGATTCAACTTTTCACCTTGGGTCTTTTAAAATAGGGTTTTAAACCCTATTCTTTCACTTCTCTTCTAGCCGAAAATCATATCCTCTCTCTCTAGAGCTCTTTTTCTCTCCTCATTCGCTCATTTCTTTGTGTTTTCGCGCCATTTTCGTCGTTCGATTCGCGAAGTTCATCGCGTTTCGGACATTTTCGACCGATTGAAATTTCGTTTCGGCGCTCCCTTTGCCATTTCCCCCTTTTCGGGACTTGTTCCCCTCGATTTCCTCTTCATTTCCATACATTTTTCCGTCCCGACCTTTCCAGCCATTTTCCACCCTCCTGGGGGTTGACTTTCGAGTTGACTCTACGTATTCCGAGCCTATTTTCATTCTTTGACCATTTTCCCGTCATTCTCGACATGGCCGACGACGTTCCACACGGCGGGACTCCCTCGGATCACGAGATGGATCCCGAGGTCGAGCTCCTCCCGTTGAGCGAGCGCCCTTTTGACCCAGCGACCTACCGGCCGGTGATCCACGTTCTACCACCTGACGGACTACGCCAGTTCAGGAGCTTCGACATGGCGTTGGATCCCGAGCTTCTGCTGCGCGAGCCTACCTCTCACCTTTCCTTCGGCGCTTCCGAGGTAACATCTTTTCTCTGCTTTAATTTTCTGCACTGTAGAACCTTTTAACTGTCAACTGCCACAGCCGATTAGATTCTTTAATTGCTTTAGCTCTGATACTCTGATGCATTGTGTATTGTAGTTGATCACAAACAAACTTGCAACTGATATCTGTTTAAGAAACGACACATGTACACACTGCACTAGCCTTAAACCACTCAAACCACGGCAGACACCGTATTTCACTGCAAACACTGACACTCGATATCTGTCTGAATCTGAAGACCTTGCACGCATGCCACATTTGCACCGAGCCACACAAACACACTGACGCATCAAATGTTGTAGTTCACTGTAAGCACGCCGGCACCTGGTATCTGTTTGAATCTGAAAAACTTGCACGCATGCCACATTTGCACTGAACCACTCAAACACACTGACGCATCAAATGTTGTAGTTCACTGTAAGCACACCGGCACCCGGTATCTATTTGAATCTGAAAAACTTGCACGCATGCCACATTTGCACTGATTTTGACTGTTCCTTCAAAACTGTACATTTTATATTGCTTTGCAACTATTTGTTTGAAAACAGGGAGATTCCCATACCATCTGCGGGTATGGGAACACCGTCACTCGCGAGTGGTACGCCGAGCTTCCTGACGCAGTTCGCCGTATCGTAGACCAGGCGGGCTTTGGCTTCTTTTGCAGGGGACTCTCCAAGCTCACGACCTGCAGGCCTCTCCTCGCCGCTCTGGTGGAGAGGTGGTGGGATACCACCGATTCATTCCACTTATCTGCGACCGGGGACATGACGATGACCCCTTACGATTTCTCGGTGCTCACCGCAAGACGGGTAGGGGTGATCCGATCCCTTTGATATTGCTATGGATGAGTGGACCGCAGTCTACTTACTTGGCGCTGCACCGCGTCACAGCCGTCCGTACTCTGGTTCGAGGTGCGCCTGTGTCCAAATTTCTCCTCGTTGATGCAGCCCCGATGACCCCAGAGGCGGTGGAGAGATATGCACGCGGCTTTCTGATGTTTCTGTTCGGGACGACTCACTTCCCCGACCGCGAACACAAGCCTCTCTCGCTTCTCAACAGACCGGTGGATGTCCGGACATCTTGCATTTGATCGTGGTGCCGCTCGCCACTCTCAGACGGATACATGAGCTCGGCCTCATGGCAATGATTTCGGGCTACTGGCGTGCTTGGGAGGTACATTTCCTTTTGCTGCTTTTCATTTCTGTTCTGTACTTTCTGCACTCTGCACACTGCACACACTGTAGTCTACTTTACACTTACTGTATAATGTACACACGGCACACACATACTCTGCTTACCTCGACCAGACCGCCACACAATACACTCGCCAATACACCGCACAACACACTCTGTTATTTCGCTTTATTCTCAGATTCTGCTTTATCTGATAAACATTCTGGTATTCACCTTGCAGTTGTGGGTTTATGCCTACTTCCCTAGGCTCGCTCCCGTGCCGGAGGCGAAGACCCCATTGGTTGTCCCTTTTTCACGCCGCTTTGACGGGAGATGCGCCAGGAGGCCGCGAGAGACTTTCAGCTTCTTCCGCCGCTACTTTGACACCATCACCCCTGCCGAGGTATGTTTTACTTGCAGTTCATTTAAGCTTCGCTTTTCCACTGTATATTTGCAATACCAGTAGGTAACAAACTGTATTTCATTTTCAGATCACCTGGCGACCGTAGGCTTCACTGCCTGCAATGATGAGGGATCGGTTTGCGGGTGCCGTCGAGACCTCGCGTTACCGGATTCTACTAGAGGGCGATGCAGCCGGGCTTGGTACTGGCGGCGCTTCTTCGTCGAGACCCTAGGCATACGGCGAGCAGTCGGTGCACCCTCGAGCATATGAGGACACGGCGTTTCACCGCCCGGCGGATGGCGGACTACACCATCGGTAGGGAAGGCGAGCGGCTCTGAGGGCGATTACTCAAAATGCGTCGGACCTTCATCATCGGGCCCTGGCGGTGGCGTCGGTGAGAGAGACTGCGGCGCCGGAGCAGGGCGAGAGTGGAGGAGGAGCCGAGGAGGCTCGAGTCATGGCGGCCGGAGTTCAGAGAGGACGGGAGGCCAGTTGGCCCATCCTGCCTACTTCGCTGACTTTCCGAGGATCGGATGGGGCGACCTATCAGATCCCCTTCGCCCCTCCGCCGACTGATCACGAGTTTGTCGGTGTCCCCGACTTGCCTCCGATATGTGTTACTGCATTTCTGTACAGTTATTTCATTTCAGTTTCTTTGATATTCCACAGAACATTGATGCATCTGATTCCCTTGCAGGCATCTTCTGGATACACCCGGCAGTTACTGGAGATGAATGCCTCCATGACGGGGATGCTGCAGCGGACCTTCGACTTCCTAGCCTTCTACAGCCTTCCGGTATGTTCTCTCTGACATAGCTTCAAACCATACACAAACTGCTTCGCATAATCTGATGCATGATACAACACTGGATACCCAGCCCTCATGGCACTTGATACACTGTACTCACACACTGCATCCTGTACTGATTCAACTGCTCACGGCACTCGCAAACTATACTCATACATTAGATTCTGCACTGATTCAACTGCTCACGGCATGCATGTCTTTGTACTCGCCTGCTGCATTACGCCGATAAAATTGCTCACGATATTCATACTCTGTACTCATACCTTTGTATTACGCCGATAAACTGCTTCATACATACTGATGCATTTGCCTTTCATGTTTTTCAGCCTCCCGTCCCACTTCCTCCGGCGGGTGGCGTTCCAGCTAGACCTCCTATTTCTACCCGAGATGGCAGGATATATCCCCGTACCAGAGGGGGACGCACTTACGTCGGGAGCAGCTCGCGGGCTCCGATTCGAGCAGCGAGTCGAGAGAGGCGAGGCGGGCGTCGGAGGAGAGGCAGGGATAGCTTCGGGCTCGAGCAGCAAGGCTCCTGGTGATGCTCCTGGGCTTCTGCCCAGGAAGAGGGCGAGGACGGATCCTTAGGCGCGAGATCATCGATACTGCTACAGACTTCTTGCTGCTTTTTTTTGTTTTCTTTGTACTTTTCTCTTTTTGTAGTTAGGTAACCTTGTACTGTCGCGAGCAGGTTTCTGTTTTCTTCAAAACTATGTACTTGAAAAAGATTATGAAATGAAACAAACTTTTTGTCTGAAAAGAATGTTATATCTGTACATATCTACGTATTTCATACTTTGCACTGCACTGCATCATGTTACAACTCAAATGTAAATGATATTGATCTGTTGTCTCAAACTTGAGCAATTGTACTATGATAATCGGATAACCGACCAATTAATCAGCAAAACAACTCATACAAACCACTGCTCAAACTGGATATACAGCCCATACTCTACTGGGGATTGATCTGCATATAGCCCATAACCTGGCTTTCGGTTCATTACGCACTGACAAACCACTGAACAAAAGCCCCGTCGACAAGGCGGATCACAAAAGTTTGACACTTGCGGTTGAAACACACTCGGATGTCCCAAATTTTCTCTTCTCTTTCTCCTGCCTCGCATAGATGTAGAGAGTGGCACAGCATTCTGAGCACAACGATTTTTTTGAAGTAAAGAAGGGTTTTTCAACCGGGGTATCGAGCCTACCACAGAACACAGCGAGACAGACTCAAACAAAGAAGCAAAAGGCACACAACCTAAAAGAACGAGACATGCTCGAAAAAGACTCAAAGCTAAAATCGAGACCGAAAGGTCAAAAGACATGACACACGGACATGTTTACAAGAAGACCTCAAATCTCGAGGAGCCAATTCCTCCCGGTATTATTCCCACCCTTTCTGATTTGTGATACTCACATCACTCGGCCCTCAAGCTCGGTTTTTTTTTTTTTTTTTCTCTTAAACCCTTTTCTTACTTTTCTCTCAACTTACACCTCTCTATTCTTTATTCTCTTATTTTTTTTATCCCTCCCCAGGGTGATTAATGGATGAATAGGAAGTCGCAGATTCACGCCCAACACTGTTAGCTCACGGCTATTTCTTCTGGTGAATAGGGCGCCCTTTTGGCAAGCATGTTAGTGGGGGAAAGACAGAAGACCTGACTCAATAGTGCCCCTAGTTCGTCATTTTGACCATTTTTTGTTTTCTAAAACAGTTTTGATCAAAAATGAGAGTTGGATTAACACACTTATTCGATTTTTGATTTGAAAATCATGCGAATCAGGCTGTGAGCACTGAAAATTCTCCTCTTTGGGTCCAAACATGGTCCAATTTTGAAAATGAAACAGTTTTCGAGAAAATAAGTCAACCTCAGTGAAAATCTTCAAAAACTATTTTTGCAAACAATCAATGCTCAAACGAGCACGGAACTTACCCTCGAGATGCGCAACCTCGGATCGGGGACGATGGAAAATTGCCCCTGGCTTAAAGGGGGATAAGGCAACGGAAAGTTTCCCCTGGTTTGGATGGTAACCCAGGGTAACTTATGGCAATGGATGGCAACGGAAAGTTGCCCCTTGTTTGGATGATGCCGCGGCATGTTGTAAGCCAATGCTTGTTGATGACGATCAGACCCTCGGACGCGGAGGAGTCGAAGACGGTTTGAATCAATATATGGACACAGTCACCTGGAAGGTGTTGGTGGTTTGACTTCAAGAGGAAGTTGGTCTCATAATTCCAGGTTGCTGTAATCGAGACATTGGATTCGGAGGAGGCAAAAGTGATCAAAACCATGACATGGACTGGGGCGCTATGAAAGCGTTGGGGGCTGGACTTCAGGATGAAGTTGCCTACGTATCCCAAACACGGGAATCAAGCCTTACGTAGTTCCGGTTAAGGTACACTCGGGTATTTTAACCTTCACTGTCTAGGCTCTAACTTTTGCCAAGGTGCCCAATGTGGGTTTTCGACCTTGCGAGCTATGTTCTTCTTTTCCTTCTTTTTCTTTTCTTTTCTTTTACATTTTCATTTTTATTTCTTTTCTTTTCTTTTTCTTTTTCTTTTTTGTATTTTTCTTTTTCTTTTTCTCTTTTCTTTTTCTTTGCTCTAACTTTTGCCTGGGCCGCCCTTCCGGGTTTTCGGCCCAGCGAGCCTCTCAAAGGGTAAAAGGTGTAGCAAGCCCATGCCAAATGGTTTTGAGATTGAGGCCTTTCTGTATCCAAGAGAATGACCGTTGCGTTGATTTGCAGAGAAGTCCATCACGGTTGCTTCTCGAGCTTTGCTTGGTGGGATCTGATCTCCCTGATCTGACTTTGATGCCTCTTGCTCGAGGGCTGCCTCAAAATGGGCCACACAGGCGTTTCATGGCACTGAATGTTTTGAACAGATTCCAGTTTGCAACAGATAAATTGAATCTTGAGACCGAGAGCGATCCTGGGCTACACAATCTTAAGAGCGGTTCCACACCGGTCTTCGCAAGACTGCACAAGACATTTTGTTTTTGAAAGTTTTTAAGAAAGCGACAAATCATTCGCGTTGAAGATAGTGTGGGGCCAGTCTGGATTAAACCAGGATCCTTCTCAGTACTTACGCTGACAAGCATGATTTCATTCATTAAAAGCTTAGCAGGCCTCTCTTTCTCTCAAAATGATCAAAATTTTACAAAACCCAAGGAATTACTTCCTCTTCGTTTTCATCACCGCAGTGTTCGAAATGGGGTTTTATGAAAAGCTTAGGTCATTACGACGATGTTTAAGGCACAAGAGAGTAGGCGAAATGCACTGTCGTTCCATTCACATCTTCCGGCACGGCTAACTCAAATAGCAACAAATACGGCACATGATAGCCGTGTTGTTTCATTGATTCTTTGGTATAACCGGCTCCTCGGCAGCAACAAGCTCAAAAAGCAAAAGCAACTAATTACAAGACAACACGGTGTTTGAGGCAACAACCCTGAAATCACCTGGTATACTATACAAGAGGGACTGACTCATTACAACAAGACAGACCACAGAACAAAAAAGCCCGACTCCATACAGAGAGACAGACTCAAAAGAAAACAAAAGACTGACTCGACACCCAAGTCAGAATTTTACAAAACTAACATTAACAGATGCCCAAAAATGCGTGCCATACGCCACATCCAAAAACGTGCGAGCGCGCCTGAAGCGGTCCACCTTCGATTACATACTTGCGATGTCGTATCCTCAAAATCCAACAAGCGGGTGGTGACGGACTTTCTTGAGGTGGGGAGGATAACCTCGTTGTCAATCAAATCTTGCACCTCGTGCGAGGCGAAACAATTGTCGATAGCATGGCGGTCTGTTGGTGGTACGCAAGATCTTGGCGAGGTCATAGTATCAGGGAGATTCTTCGAGAGAGGCCGAGGCTCCAGGGGTTTAAGGTGTCCCCTCTCGGCAAGGATTTGAAGTGCCTTGGACAATGGCATGTAGAGCATGGAAGACCTGCGCCCTCGGGGTACTGCTGAACTGAGCACTCTTGCTAGACGCACTAGCAAACGGATCAGCGAGTGCGGCCTTGGGTTTCTGATCCTTTCCGGATGCAAGGCTGGGAGGGGGAAGAACTGTTTTAGCATGACGGGGCCTATCCCGATTCTCTGATTGACTAGAATTGCCCTCGGGCGGAGTGGGGAAAGCATCCTTTACAGCTTTTGACATAACTGCGGATATCTGTTGCTTGTTCATTCCCCCGGCTTTCAAAGCCTCTACTGCCCACAGCAGTTGTTCGATAGGGTCGGCATCTGCCTTCGTCTTGCCTTTGTCTCTGGCCTCAGCCTGATTTAGAACTTGGTTTGATGCGTCGTTGCCATAGCTGGAGGCCATCTCCGGTTGGCTGAGTTCAATTACAATTCGTCCCAGTAGCGGGGGCTCTTGGGGTATAAAGCCTCCGGCATATGGTGCAGCTGGTGGCGAAACAGACATCCCATAGGCGAGATCCGTCACGGACCTTTGAAGATCACCTATCATTCCCATTAGTTCAAATGTAGTAGGCTCGCGAGCCTGATATAGTTGAGGGGTCCAAATTGGATGTGCGGCAGGCGACCTGGGTGGATGCGGCATGTCAACAGTAGTTTCATCCTGTGGGGTGATTTCTTGACTCAACGCGACCGTCATGACCACAATCTATTCTGAGTTCTGCGTCATGTTCAGTCCTGCCTCAGCAAAGAGAAGACACTAGCTATTCTGGATCGACCCTCTGAATCTCTCGAAAGCGGAAAGCAAAGCGATTAAATTTCAAACAGATCAAACACGGGTGTAGTCGAACAACTACACTCTACTACTGAACACTGTTCCCCAGAATCACTGTTCAAAACTGAACTGATACCTGCAGATACAACTGATTCTCAACAACACTGATACTGGTGCCCTCAGGCCGGATACCCAAACTTGCAAACTGATATATGCATTCTTTGCAGAGATACACTCTAAAAGCACATAACAGGTAAAAGAGAGCCAATACACCCCTATGTTGGGGTAGGGTTTCCCTGTCCTATTTTGTCAGGAGCTAGGGTTTCACTACGCACACAGCGGTTTCAAACAACCTATATCGGGTAAGCAACCTGTCCTAGTTTGGAATGGTCACTATGGATCCGAATATGCACTAGGTCGAATGGTCAAAAAGGGTGCCCCGGTAAAACCGGGGTTTGTGTTCCCCATCTTGGCAGAGCTCGAACCGTCGACCTTATGGTCATGCCTTGACAAGACAAGCCTCCAGCAAACCGCTCAGGAATAGCAGATGGCCAACACGGTGTCCTAGGCGCACCAATGCACATGCAATGCAAAGAAACACATAAGTGTAGTCAAAACAGGATATCACGAGTTCGAGTCAAGCCCTCTAAAACTCCCCAGCGGAGTCGCCAGAAACTGTAGACGCGCCCCTGGGGGCCTCACTCTACAGTTCGGACTCCCCTGTTTTGTGTTTTGTTTTGTTGCGGTTCTTAATCTGAACCAAAGAGTCCAACTCTGGCAAATCGTTTGAGAAAACAGATTTTGAAAAGAAGTGCCAAACATGGACTGCTTTGCCAGATACAAAGTCGCCACCTAAATATTTTTAAAATGGGAAATTTAGGAAACCCTGACTCGGTGCCGAAGGCCACGTGTCCGTCATCACCAAAGTTGTCTTAGCTCGGGAGCTTGGGTACGATCAGGGAAGGTCAGCTATGAGCACCCCCTTTCGCCCAGTCCGAAGACTGGCCTCTACTAACCGTGATATCCGATTTTGAAAACATTACATGCTCTTATTCCAATTATTAGCCTAGAATTACTATGTTATGCGCGCAGCAAACAAGTATAGACTAGATTGCCTAATTTGGAAATAATCATTGCATATCCGTTTGTTTTGAAAGCGTTTCGGGTTTTGCTACTCGCAAGTAGGCTAAAACACGGATTTCAACGAGTTTTTCCAACTCAAGCAATCCAACCTCCACCCACAGGCATTCAAACAGTTATATCACATAAGCAACTAGCCGCATGGTGAGCCTACTATCATGTTAACATTCACACGCATGTGGGATGCTAAAGCATAAAAACTTACCTAGTACTCCGTGCCAAAACAATAAACTAGTTAGCAAAATATGCATGACCTAGCTCATGTTAAGATGACTAATGCAACACATACAGAGTGCAATTAGACAGGCTCGGCTATCCTAAACATGGCATGTGAAATGCTACAAGTAACAAGTATTCAATTTGGAAATTGAAATACAATGCAGTTAGCGTGATGTACCGAGCCCGGTGCATGTAAGACAAATGTATGGATGCACGCATGCTTTGCATAAGGTATGCTAAAATAAACGTGCCCTAATCTACCATCATAAGCAGGTAAATAAAAGGGAAAAAAGAAATGGGGGTTGGAAGACATGCACACCACTCACCCACACTTATTATAGATTCGCCCTCGCTCGGAGGGACCAAAATAATAATACAAATAATTAACTACGCAAGCTAATTAACTATTACAAATTAATTAAATTAACAAATTAATTAATCTAAGGAAAAATAGTAAACCGCCTCGGGGCGAGAGCTCAATGCATGCGCGCTCGGATTCCACTCGGGATTGCACTGCCATGCCTAGCTTACCTCTGTTTTCCCTGCCCTGCCCTTCTGAGAACTGCCAAAGTCTCAGAACTACTTCCTTGGATACTGAGAATCACCAACGGCTAAACAGAATAGCCACCGGCTGCTATATGTGGCCATCGGCACAGAATTCATCCATCGGCTGATAATTGATTGCCGGTCGGCACTAAACATTGCCGGCCGGCAATGAATTCCTACAGAACCTGCAATTCACAGCAGCAGAGGGCAAAACTTGCATGGCAGCTCAATTCAAGCAATGTATGCACCAAACACATTCCTTATCATGTTTGTGACTCAAAGAAGGATGTGCCTCGATTCTCGGGCCACCAATCACACATTTTCATGCATGATGGCCCAAAGAACCAAGTTGTGCACTTTCATGTCAAATGCATGCAAACTAAGCAAACAAAAATCCCAATCCCTATCACCAAATCAAGGGACAAGGCATGCATGCAAGATGCATTGCAACCTAATCATGTTAGCTAAGGATGCAACATGGCATGGCAAGACACTTATGCGAGCATACAAGCAAACATGAGGTGAGCATGCAAGCAAACAAATGATGGTTTTAAGCATGACTTAGGCAACTCTAAATAGGCCTAAAATCAGTGGCCAAAATGCCCCAAAAATGAAAGCCAACACACACACACACATGCATATGTTAAGACTTAACACTTAGGCACTAAGTAAGCAACCCTCAAGCACACTTGAAAGGGGATATCATGGACACTAAGCATGCATCATAAGCTTTGAAAATCATGTTATAGAAGGTTCCAAACCCAACTAAATAAACCGAGTAAAGTATGCAAAAAGGCCCAAGTACTCAAGGCTCACCAAAGAGGTAATGGACTATACTTAACACAACCATACATGGCATGCATTAGGCGACCAAAACAGAGTTCTAACACATAAAACTAAGTCCAAAAGACCACTTAGATGGCACCTAAGCGACTCAAATTCAAAGGCATGCATAATGGCCAAAACAAATGGCATACAACACATGCTTTCAAAGCAATAAAGAGGCGACTTAGGGAAGCATACGAGCATGCCAAAGGGACTGAAATTACATGTTGGATGGTTCCAAACCACCAAAATGATGCAAGCAACACATGCTACACATTCACATACTTGAGGCATACAAGCCCGGCAAGCCACAAATACAAAGGAGCTATACTAAGCATGCCAAAATCGATCCAAACGACTATGGACAGATCTAAAGCATGGCAAGATAAGCACAAAACATTCATAAGTCTAAGCCTAAATCACACTCGAACAAAGGCTAACAACCCAAGACATGTTAAAGGCATTACAAGGCATTACATGGCAACTACACTAAGCATTAATGGAGCACCAAAACCAACACACAATATGATTATATTATGGCATACTAAGCATGAAATGCAGCCTAGACATGATCAACACACACTTGATCATAAGGCTCCTTAAGAGATCAAAATAGGTCCTTTTCAAGGATAACAAGGAGAGGGGGTGGCCCTCCCCTTTTGGAGACTTCAAGGCACCATCTCCACCACTGAAATCCCTCAAGATTTCAGTGGTGAAGAGGCCCAAACACCAAAGTCTTGGAACTTGTACAAAATAGCACAAAATGGGGACTTCCAAGGCCTAAGGGTGGCCAAACACACCCGAACCACAAAACACCCTTAACAAACAATTAAGAGGGCTTAAAAATAGAACTTTTTTATGTTATACACTAAACACAAAAACAGCTTTAAGACAGGTAAAAATAAGATGCAAAAATGGGGAATAAAAGGCAAGTTTCTCACCCTTGTTGACCACCTTCACAAGTGTTGATGTTGTTGCTTCCTTGGGCTCAAATCCAGCCAAGAACACCAAGAACAACCTCTTGGAACCTCAGAAACCAAGGAAAGGTGAAAGACTAGGTGCTTGTGTGAAATAGTATGAACAAATGCACCTTAAACACTTAAGAGAGAGAGGTATAGAGATATAATATGTATCTATCCTAGACCTAAAACTAGAGCTCTCTCTGAGTTGTTTTCTCTCCAAAAAGCCAACCCTAAAGCCAAGGGGGAAGGCCTGCAATCTTGTAAGCTTAGTCACTAAGCAAAACAAGAAGTGCATCCCTCCATACACGTGTATGGAGGGGAAGCCAAAGCCATACAGCTGTTTCAAAATATCTGAAAAAGCAACTGCACAGTAACCAGTCGGCAAAGAATGTCATTTTGACAAAATTGAGTGCCGGCCGGCAACAAATAGTGCTGACCGGCAATATATATTGCCGGTGGCAAGAAAAACCAGCCGGTGGCCTCTAGCTAGTGCCGGTGGTGTGTGGGGATGCCTCACAAGGCATTCCCAACCCCTCTAAGGTAAAACACAAGTATTTGGTGCAAAACCAGACACAAAACAGTCGAGTTCGGAGATCCTGAGGCAAGGCGCGTAGCCGAGAACTCCGGGAACTCCAAAGAAACACAAACATGGATAATCACCGAGTGTTCAAATGGTGACGTCCAAGTCTTGAGGACGGTCAAAAATGGGGTGTCTACAGTATGGCGAAGTCAAATGGGGTCATGGTCATGTCCCCGGTGGTAGAAAAATGGAAAGAGTTGGTGGTGTCCCACCATCTCTCCACCAAAGCACCCATCAACGCCCCATCGTAGGGACAAATGATATCCCGTACAAAGGGCCCAAACCCTGCCACGTCGACCAAATCCCGAACAGCCTCCGGGAGCTCCGCATACCACTCTCTCACTGAGACGGAGCCATATCCTCAAGACAAGACGAAAGCAAATACCGATTCAGGATGAGCACATGTATTCAGTTTCAGAATGAGACGAATAAGCTGTGAAATGAATAAGCTGCGTGCAAATGAGATGAATAAGCTGTGTGCAAATGAAATGAATAAGCTGCGTGCAAATGAAATGTATGAGCTGTGTGCAAAATTGAATCAGATACAGAATATGGGCTGCGTGTACGGAAAATTCAAAGTTCGGGCTGTGTGTTCGACATCAAGTGTTTGGGCTGCGTGTTCAACTCTCAGTCAGTGTGTGTTGTGTGTTCACAATTAGTGTGGGCTATGTGTTCATTTCAAAGTTCGAGCTGTGCGTTCGACATCAAGTATTTGAGCTGTGTGTTCAGATTTCAAAATCAATGGGCTGTGTGTTCATCTCAAAGTTTGAGCTGCATGTTCAACTCTCAATCAGTGAGTGCTGTGTGTTCACCTCAACAACGAGCTGTGTGTTCAGAAATTCAGAGTTTGGGCTGCGTGTTCTACTCTCAATCAGTGTATGCTGTGTGTTCACCTCAAAGTTCGAGCTGTGTGTTCAATATCAAGTATTTGAGCTTTGTGTTCAGATTTCAGAATCAGTGGGCTGTGTGTTCATCTCAAAGTTTGGGCTACGTGTTCAAATCTCAATCAGTGTGTGCTGTGTGCTCACCTCAGCAACGAGCTGTGTGTTCAACATCAAAGTATGGGCTGCGTGTTCATCTCAAAGTTCGGGCTACGTGTTCAACTCTCAATCAGTGTGTGCTGCGTGTTCACCTTCAGTTTGGGCTGCGTGTTCATCTCAAAGTATTGGGCTGTGTGTTCAATTCTCAACAAGTGTGTGCTGTGTGTTCACAATCAATATACGGACTGCGTGTTCAGAAAGTCAGAATGTTTGAACTATGTGTTCAAGATGCAAACGGAATACGGTGCTATGGACTAAACATTCAAAACAAGCTGTGTGCTTAAGTGGGCAGATAAACATAGCGAAGGCACGAAATACACGGAAAATGCAGAATACATTGCAGAAAATGTAAAAGTGAAGTAAATACCTTTCGTGCCTCATGAGAGAGGTGAGACTCCGGCTCTCGCAAAAGCAAATCCCTAGGTGCTCGGTCGTCGAAATCAGTGAAATGGTAGAAAACCGCCCGCAGGAGGATGTGCTCCTGAGGATGATACCTCTCAGGATCAAACGGCCGAACTCTCAGGGGCAAGGACATGATATCCGGCTCACCCCCGGCACCTGGAAAACCTCCACCATGAGGGAAATGACCAGCCATCTCGAAAAATCTGCAAAAAGAAGCAAAAATGAGTGAAATGAGCCAAAGTTGGAAAAAGTCAACAAAAGTCAACTCCCAAGAAAATCTTCCAAATGTTGAGACAAACTTACCTCAAGTGGTGAAAATGAGAAAGAAAGCTCCGAAATCAAAATTTAATCGGTTCAAAGTGATGAAAACTGAAAGATTTCGCGAAAACAACTTGCGTGTGGCGTTGGAAAACGCGTATGGAGCGCAGATCTGAGAGGGAAAATGCTCTAGAATGGTAGAGGGACTGATTTCGGCCTTGAAGTTATGAGGAAAAGGTGTTTGGCCGAGTGTATTTAAAGAAATGAGGGTAAAAAGTCAAAAATGTCCCAAATCTGGGCTAGGTGGCCAGCCAGCCACCTTTTCTCGCAGGCGGGCCATCTCCTTGCTTCCCCCCTGGCCGCCAGCCTCCCCTTGGGACCATACATGGCCAGCAGCCTTCCCAACATGGTCTCCAAGCTCTCTGCAAATTTTGGTGATGATTGGAGTCTCCGGCACCCGAGAAAGTACAAGGAAAGTACACTTTTTGTCGCGAAATTCCCCCGCGGGAACTTCAACTCCAACTTTCAATGTGTGTTTCATCATTACACGCCGAGAGCAAGGTGTATCCTTTTTGAATACGTTGTGACCTTCCCGGGAGGTAAACCGAAGGTCGCGATGAAGCCACCTTCGTCGAAATTTGCATTGCTTTACTCGTTGTTTCGTTTCAAAATGTGCATTCGAGATCACACTTATCCTGCATTGTTATGCACGTCACTTGCATTCTCATGCACACCACTTGCACTGTTGTGCACGTTTCACGAGTATTGTCATACCTTCGTGCTTAACTTGCGTTGTCAGGCACGTTGCTTCTCGCATCGCGATGCACTCACCCATCAACACCACATTTGTCTGCGCTCGATATCACATTGAACATATGTTGCTAACTATGTTGTGCTTGTTGAGTTTCTTCCTTTTTCAGGCACGATATTGTATGTACGGCTCATTTGAGGCTGGTGCAACCAGACGAACCACACAGGTATTGTATCTTCTCCGTGTGAGACATAGCGAGAATCCGATGATTCTCCACATTCTTCAACTGCATGAAATGTAGTACTGCTTTGCATTCTTGCTTAAAACTGTTGCATCTATTGTGAATATTTGCTTCATTACAGGTTGCTGCTTTGCATGATCTTTGAGTTACATTTGGCTTTGTACATATCGCTTTGCGTTTTGCCCCCCGCCTGCGGGCATGCCTGCGGGCACATCTCCTTATTATCTCGTATGTTTGTCTAATTCTTCGGCCTTGTCAAAAATGGGTCGTCTCTGGGCTTTGACATTCATTCCCGTCACTTATGACTTTCGAGTTCTGTCAAAGAGGGGCAACTGTAGACACCCCATTTTTGACCGACCTTAAGACTCAGACGTCACCAACTGAGCACTCGGTGATGTTGCATATTGTGCTCATTCTGAGGTTGCGGAGTCACGGCTGCGAGCCTTGCCTCCGGACTTCCGGACTCTTTTGTGCTTTGCCTCGGTTTGCGAACTGGGTCCCGTTTTTTCCATTTTCTCTTCCCAAAGGGAGGGAGAGGTCTTGTAGACCATCTCTCAGTGGCCGTAGGCTACGTTTCGTGGTCGTAGGCCATTTTTCCCGTTTGGAGCCCGGTTCCCGATTTTTCGGAACCGTCGGCCGTGTGCCTCGGTTCGGGACCGCTTAACCACCTCCGTTTGCTCCGTTTTTTTGGCATACATCTTATTTACTCCCTTTTGAGGGACACTGTGGCTCGAGAGACCAACTTTGTGGTCGAGCGCCACCTCCGGTGCTTAACAGTCAGTTTTTGGGGCCCCAGGCTGCGTGTTTCGGCCCCCGAACCTTCAATTTGCATCGGTTTGGGTTCATTTTTGGCAGGGACCTTATTTTCATTGTTATGAACGTCGTAGAAGGGTGGGAGGCCAGCAATTGTTCTGAAGACCATCTTTATTCCTTCATCGCTCTTTATCGCCCGTTTTCCTCGCTAGAAAGCTGGTGTTGACCATTCCCGAGCCACTTTCTTTGGCCCTCAACCACAAATTTGTGTTGTACACACTTGGGAGGCCACCAATATGACATGGCCGGCCAACAATTGTTCCTGACCCTTTTGAGCCCCTCTTAAAAGTTGGTTTTTCTTTCTCTTGGGTCACATTTTCTGGTTTTTCTCCACATAGCTGTGTTGTGCACACATGGGAGGCCACTTTTCTAGGGTGGCCGGCCACGAATTGTGATTGAACCTTTTGACCCTGGCTAGTCGGCCAGTGGAGGTGGCCAGCCAGCCACCTGAACCCTCTGAACCTGGCCGGCCATGACCCTGTCACTTGGTACCTTACAGCTGCACCCTCTGTTTCCCCCCAGATCCGGTATCCGAGGGGGGTCTTTTGGGGGGGAAATTTGAATATGATTTTCCCCCCCTTTCCTCCACTCCTCCCTCTATAAAACCAGCACCCCCAGCTCCATTTTAGAGGGTTACAAAAATTGGTTTGGAGCTCTTGCATTAAATCTCCCTCTCTCTCTACTTCAACCCTCTAAACCCTAAAAGCCTTGCACCATTTGCACTACAACCCATAGCACAACACCTCCACACTTCATTCCAGAAACTTGAGGCTATTTTTCAGAGGTTAGGAGCACCATTTCTTGGACCAAAAACTGTTGAAGACTTGTGCTACAAGGGTGAATCTCTTCTCCCTCTTTTCTTGCCCTATTTTGCATGCTATTTTTGCTTTTGTTGCTAGCATTTTTGGGCTCCAAACCAAACTATAAATAGCCATATTTTGAGCTCATATCCATGTTTAATCAAGGGTCTTTCTCTGTTTGAGGTCTCCTCCTCACCCTTTGTGTTTAAACTCTCTTTTAGGCCTATTTTTGCATGATATTTTAGGCTTATTTGTGAACTGTTTTGGACTTGGTCATAAACTGTGAAATGTCTTTTTTTGAGCCCCTCTTCAACTTTGTTGAAGGGCTCTCCTCTGTTTGAGGACAGCTGCTACCACTTGCCTCTTTATCCCTCTTTTAGGCCTTTTTCTTGCATGTTGATTTAGCCTCACTTTTGTTCATCTTCGAGATTTGATGTAAACTATAAAGTGCCCTTTTTTTTTAGCCCCTCTTCAATTTTTTTGAAGGGCTCTTTGCCATTTGAGGCCAACTGCTGTCCCTTGTCTCTATTCTCTCTTTTAGGGCCATTTTTGCGTGATAGATTAGCCCTATTTATGTTCGTTTTTGAGACTTTTCATAAACTGGAAAAAGGCTTTTTTTGACATCATCTTTATGTTTTATTAAGGGCATTTTCTTATTTGAGGTCACATGCTTCCTTGAATGCTTGATTGTCCCTTGTTTTGAGCCTTACACCTAAGCTCCAATTGCATGCTTTGTTTGGCCTTCTAGCCACTGAAATCCAGTGGATTTTCAGTAGCTGGAACACTATTTTGAGCCTCCAAATCAGAGGGGGGTGACCCCCTCTCACCTTGACTTATTTGGTGGTCATTTGGCCTTCCAAAGAGACCCTATCTTGCATGCTTCGAAGTCACATTTTAGGGTCAATTGGGTGAGTTTTGGGACTACCATATTTGATTTCAAGAGTTTTTTTTGTCATCCTTCATGTCTATCTTGTATGTACTTAATAACTCCTTGCATGGCCCTCTAAAGGAGCTCCTCATTTTTGCACATGTGGGCTGCATTTCAGTGATTATTTGATCATATTTCCACATGTTTTGTTCACTGATTTTTTCTGGTTTTGTGAGATTCCATGTGCTTCATGCACTTGCCATGTAAACCATGTTTGCTAGTCAAAATTGCATGCTACTTTAGCCCATCTTGCTAGCACCTTTTGGCCATGCTTTGAACTAAGAATGTTCATGTTTTGGGACTGCCTTGGTTCTGTCTTCATGTTTCATGATCAAATAATGCATGCTTTGTATAGCTATAGGTCATTGCGTGTGCCTAGTTTTGAGTTTCGGGGTTCATCTCATGCATCGGGTGCCATATTGCCATGTTTCGGGGCTGTTTAGCATCATATTTTAGTGCTGAAATTTGCGTGTTTGTATGCCATATTCCATGCCTTTCCATGCTTCGGTAGAGTGGCATTTGTGCCTTAGGATCGGTCCTCGGTTTGCGTGCACGTGTGCACGCATCTCAAGTGTCTCATTTCCATCTAATGGCCGCCGATGTGAGTGTGGCTGAGGTCCACTCATGTTGGTGTAAGTCCATCATGCATTGCGTATGCCATTTCATTTCATAGCATTGTGTATGCTAGGTTGCATGTTAGAGCATCGTGTATGCCATGTTACATCGTGCATTGTGTATGCTAGGTTGCATGTTAGGATTGCACTCATGCATGTCATGCATATTGCATTGTGTTTGGGATAGGAGTTAGCCCGAGCACGGAAAACGAGGGACGTTTCGTACTCCGAGTGACGGAGCGTGTCTCAATTCCCAGTCACCGACACTCCGGATTAACCATGACGGAATTTAGGTCTTGTTGTGTTGTTGTGTGCATTCATTTCATATCGAGTTGTGCAATTCGACTCCTCGGCCATCATGCATCAAAATGCGTGATTGGTGGCACGGGGATCGAGGACTACACTCCCTGAAGAGTAGTCAAGCATACATATGTGAAAATACATTGCCATGCCCCTTTCCTGCTCTCTGTTGCAGCAAATCAGAAATCAGCAGCTTTCAAAAGCCTTGCACAGCATTCCGGCATTAATTGTAAACAGAGGCTAATCGGGGCACCGCGATGGATTTCCGCGCCAAGCAACCCGAAAATGCATCATTCATCATCCGGAGCAGAGTCGAGGCAATGCCTAGCTTGCATGCTAGTTTACCGCTTTCCTAGATTAATTTGTTAATTAATTAGGATTTTGTACTTATTTAGACTGTACTATTCATTCGGGACTGCATTATTTATTTGGACCCTCTGCGCGAGGGCAATATTGTAATAAGTGTGCGTGCGTGTGATGTATGTCTTCCAATCCCACGTCTTTCTCTCCCTTTTATTTACCAGCTTATGATGGTTAGATTAGGGCATGTTTCAATTAGCATACAGTATGATAGCATGTTTGCATTCATTCATCTGTCTTGCATGCACCGGGCTTGGCGTATCATAACTCGCTGCATCGTATTTCAATTCCAAGTTGAATACTTGTTAGTTGTAGCATTCCATATGTCATGTTTAGAATAACCGAGCCTGCTATAGTTGCATTTTTGCATGTGTTGCATTAGGCATTTCTGTATAATTAGGGTCATGCATGGATTTCTAATTAGCTTCTGTTTTGGCTTGGAGTACTCGGTAAGTTTTTACGCTTTAGCATCCTTGCATGTGTGTGAGTGACTGCCATGATAGGATGCTTACCATGAGGCTATATGCTTATGTGATATAATTGCCTGAATGCCTGTGGGTAAAGGTTGGGTTATTTGGATTGGAACAAATCATTGACTGCGAGTCATAAGCCCACTAGATAGTGGCAAAACCACGTTTTCTAAGCCCACTCGAGGGTGGCAAAATCTGCATTTTAAGCCTACCTGCGGGTAGCAAACCACCTTTCAAAAACAAACATGAAATGTTTTGTTCCAATTCAGGCGATCCAGTCTATACTTGTATGCTGCGCGCATCACATAGTAAATCTAGGCTAATAACCAGAATAAGAACGCATAATGTTTTCAAAACTAGATATCATGGTTAGTAGAGGCCGATTTTTGATCGGGCGAGCGGGGGTGCTCACGAAGTGACCTTCCCCAATCGTACCCAAGTTCTCGAGCCGAGGCAACTTTGGTGATGACGGACACGTGGCCTTAGGCAACGAGTCAAGGTTTCCTAAATTTTCCAAAATAAAATATTTAGGTGGCGACTCTATATCTGGCAAAGCAGTCCATGTTTGGCACTTCTTTCAAAAAATCTGTTTTCTCAAAACGATTTGCCGGATTTGGACTCTTTGGTTCAAATTAAGAACCGTGACAAGTTGAGTCCTGAACTATAGTGAGCCCAAAATGAACGGAACGGGGGACATCATCCCTCCCGGGGCGTTCGGGGACGTCTACAGATACTTCTCGATGTCAGGCCCGACTTCTTGTTAAATGCTTCTTACTGATAGGCAGGGCTTCCAAGAATCTTATTCTTAGCTATAGAATGTGGTTTTGTTGTTCCACGTTTTGTAATTCCAATCAACCTATCAGATTGCTAGAGCTTTAGGGGCTTAAAACCTTCCTCCGACGGTCTAATACAACCACCCTCCTCCCTCTACCTTCCACCTAGGTTGTTAAGATCCTTTAGGTTGAGACACCTCTTCCACCACGCATCTTAAAACTAGCAATCCACGTGCTCTGAGTAGTGTATACAATAAAACTATGATAAATCAACATTTGCTACAACTTAGGCCTCATTTGGGAACATTCTATTCTAGTAATTTTTTGACTTTTTACAAAAAGATGTACAGAAAAATAGAAAGAGTGATGTGACAACTTATAATGACTTTTTGATTAAAACTAAAAGTTTCCAAACGAGGCCTTAGAAGAATCAACATGGATTGCCATGGACCAGGACGGTTCAAAACAATTAAAATCTTCGAAAGAAGATGAACCCACACCTTCAACAACCGCAATAAGAAGTAAACAGCAATAAGTCAAGTAAGGGCTACAATGTGGATTAAGAGATACACTAGAGAAAAGTAGAGAAAGATAACCCTTTTCTTCACAATTAGCTCTACCTAAAGCTATAACCTAGAACATGCCAACTAAAGAAGTAACGAAAGAATGTGAAATGGGTACTTCTTGACACATCTTCCAAATCAATATATATATATATAAACTCCATCTATCTAAAATTAGAATTGTAAGACGAACCAAGCTATTGTTCAATTCGTTAAAAGTTAGTTTGAGATCGACAAGACTTAATTATATGCAATATAATAAAATCAAGGTACTCGAACTCAGCTTGTGATCAACTAGATTGAAACTTGTTCAAGTTTGGCTCAAAAGGTAATCCAACCAAGCTTGAACATAATTTGAAATTTGCTAAATTTTCAAGCCAAACTAACATATTACCTAGCTCAACTCTGCTCATTTACAACCTTATTTAAAACCAAGCCACCATGCTAAAATCAAGTAAATAGTTCTCATCTTTGCCTAGCAAACAAGGTATTAAATCAAATCCACAACAAATTGTTCACGAACTTATGAACAAAAGCCCCATCAATTATCATAATTGATAATCAGATCATTCAAAAGGAAGAATAATTGAGAAACATTGTAATATTATTGCATCAAATTCATCAAGTATCCAATCCCAATCACATCGGTATATAAATACAAACCTTACAAGTTATAAATATATGTATACTTATAAAATCAAAACAAAACATAGAGAGAGAGAGAGAGAGAGAGAGAGAGAGAGAGAGAGAGAAACATGACAAACCCTAGATTTTGTCAATGTCTTTGTTAATGCATATATGGTATATATTCCTATATATATTAGAGATTGATTTCCTATATATATTAGGTATTGCCATAGTTAGGTTTCTTATAAGATACTATTTCTCATAGTTAGATTTCTAGTAGGATACTCTTTCTTAGCCTATATATACAGGCCTTCTATTGTATAGGACAATATCATTCAATACAATTATTCAATACAATACATATTATTTCCTCTCTCTCTACTATTCTAACATGGTATCAGAGCTATAGGTTAAGCTCTTGGTGTTCTTCACCTTATCGGCGGGTGGCAGTCTTGTCTTGGCCGTCCACCGGACCTCAACCTATTCTGTTGTCATATTTTCCTTTTAGTATCGCTTCGTGGTGATCTCTTTCTTCTACCCACTGGTTTATTTCTATCCCAAATATCTCTATCATATATATATATATATAAAATTTTATTCGCAATCCTCTTTTCTTTTTTTCTTTTTTTTGTGTGTGTGTGTGTGTTTCTGCTCCACTTTGTCTTTCCCTCTATTTCAACCTCAAATCACAATCCAAGTTGCCCTCTCTGGCACACAATGCAAGCCGTCCCCTAGCGCACTCAGTTATCTGTTGCCATCATCGTTCAGCACCACGTCATAAGTTATGTATGTGTCACACTTGCTGGTTCAACATCCAATTCTCTACATCGGTCCGACATGACCCCTTTAAACTGTCCCGACATTGATTCCGATTAGCCAATCTCTACAACGGTCCGACATGACCCTATAAACTGTTCCGACATTAATTCCGGTTAGCTCTTACAATGGTCCAGCATGACCCCTTTAAACTATCACAACATTGATTCCGATTAGCTCCTACAACAGTCCAGCATGACCATAAACTGTCTCCCGGTATTAGCTCCAGTCTCTGATCTCGACATTAGTTCTAACCAGTTTCTATATCAGTCTAGTTCAACCTTAAACTATTCTGGCATTAGTTCCAGTCAGTTCCTACAACAGTCCGACACGACCATAAACTGTCTCCCGGTATTAGTTCCAGCCTCTGATCTATTTCAAACGCCCTTGCACTCTCGTTTGGATCTTGCAATCTATTTGCCTTTTATTTTATTTAGTTTTATTTTATGTTTTAGTTTCTCTCTCCAAACTCAAGATGTTTATCCTACTTGAATTTGAGGGGGGATGTTAAGGTATATATGGTACATATTCCTACATAAATTAGGTATTGATTTCCTAGATATATTAGGTATTGTCATAGTTAGGTTTCTTTAGGATACCCTTTCTCATAGTTAGATTTTTAGTAGGATACTCTTTCTCAGCCTATATATACAGGTCTTCTATTGTATAGGACAATATCATTCAATACAATACATATTATTTCCTCTCTCTCTCTCTCTCTCTCTCTCTACTATTCTAATAATCTTCATCCTCAAACTCAATATAATCATCAGCAGCAGCAGCATCCTCTTCATCAAGTCCAGCAGCTATCCCCTCATCAAGCCTCATATTCTCAAGCAACTCACCATAAGCCTTCAATAACCTAGCCTCGTCATGCATGTACTTGAGGATCACATCAGCCTTGTCGTCCTGGTAATCTCGAAGTCCGACAAGGACAATGTCTCTAGCAGCAATCCAGACCTTCTTGTGCATCTTGCCTCGGATATGGCAGAGACGTTTTGTTCCGTTGATGCACATGGCTTCGCAACGCCCATTTCCCAGCATGCGAAACACCTGACCATATTCTTGGTTGTCTTCTTTGAAGACGAGTTCGTGTTTCTCGTCGTCTACTTCATTCTTGCCTCTCTTTTGATTCTCGCCTCCCTTTCCTTTGTTCTTCAGTATGTCTCAAAACCCTAGATCGGACGCTTCTCGTTCAATTGGTCCTCTCCTCCTCTATTGTTCTAGAGAGAGAGAGAGAGAACTCAACTCAACTCAGCTTCATGGGAGTCTCTTCTGCGTTCTTTTTCTAAAGCTCTCTCTAACGTCCAAGTCACGGTTCTCACATTTTTATTTTTGTTTACTTATTTTTTTTAGATTACGAATATATCCTCACATTTTAAAAAGAAAAATTATTTAATGTTTTTTTGTTAGGTCAGCTAACAAAAATATAATGATGTAAACAAAAATTTAAAATACCAATTTTTATCGTAACAATGCAATCAAATTGCTTAGGGAACCATACTAGCCAACAATTAAATATAATTGCATGCGGGTTATATAATTATTCTTCTTTTGACTTATCTTAAAATTAGGTAAGCCAACAGTTAAAGATAATTGCATGTGGATTATATAATTATTCTTCTTTTGACTTATCTTAAAATTAGATAAGAAAATGGTGGAGGAGATGGATATGTGTAACAACGCCCGCGAGGGACCTCGCTACAGTTCGGACTCGATTTTTTGTTGCGGTTCTCAATCTTGAACCAAAGAGTCCAAATCCGGCAAATCGTTTTGAAGGAAACAGATTTTTGAAAGAAGTGCCAAACATGGACTGCTTTGCCAGATAACAGAGTCGCCACCTAAATATTTTAAAATGGGAAATTTAGGAAACCCTGACTCGGTGCCGAAAGGCCACGTATCCGTCATCACCAAAGTTGGTTCGGGAACTTGGGTACGATTAGGGAAGGTCACATCGTGAGCACCCCCTCTCGCCCGGTCAAAGACCGGCCTCTACTAACCATGATATCTGTTTTTGAGAACATTGTATGCTCTTATTCCGGTTTTTAGCCTAGATTACTATGTGATGCTCGCAGCAAACAAGTATAGACTGGGCCTTCTGAATTGGAACAAAACATTTCATGTTTGTTTGTGAAAGATGGTTTGCTACCCGCAGGTAGGCTTAAAATGCAGATTTTGCCACAATCTAGTGGGCTTAACAAACAATTGATGAATTGTTCCAATTCAGATAACTCAACCTCCACCCACAGGCATTCAAGGCAGTTATATCACATAAGCACATAGCCTCATGGTAAGCATGCTATTCATGGCAACACTCACACGCATGCAAGGATGCTAAAGCGTAACCGCTTACCGAGTACTCCAAGCCAAAACAGGAAGCTTATTAGAAATCATGCATGATCCTAAATGCGCTGAAATGCCTAATGCAACACATGCAAAATGCAACTATAGCAGGCTCGGCTATTCTAAACATGACATGTGAAATGCTACAGCTATCATGTATTCAATTTGAAATTGAAATACAAATGCAGTTTGTATGATGCGCCGAGCCCGGTGCATGCAAAACAGATGAATGAATGCAAACATGCTATCATACTGTATGCTAATTGAAATATGCCCTATATCTAACCATTGTAAGCGGATAAATAAAAGGGAGAAAGAAATGGGGGTTGGAAGACATACATCACACTCACACACCCTTATTACAACATTGCCCTTGCACAGAGGGTCCAAGTAAATATACAGTCCGAAATAAAAGAATATTACAGATTTCTAATTAATGTACAAATTAAACTAAGAAAGCTGTAAAGCTGGCATGCAAGCCAGGGGGTGCCTTGCTTCTGATGAATAATGTATGCCGGGCTGCTTTGGCGCGGAAATCCACTGCGATGCCCTGATTAGCCTCTGTTTGCAATTTTCTCGAAATGCGTGCCAGCCTCCGAAAAGTAGTTGATTGTTGATTCTGCTGCAACAGAGAGCAGGAAAAGGGCATAGCAATGTATTTCACAAATATATGCATGCCTCGATCCTCGTGCCACCAATCACGCACATCGATGCATGATGGCCGAGGAATCGAATTGCACAACTCAATATGGGATGAATGCATATGAATGCTACAACAAAACCTAACTCCATCATGGGTAATCCGGAGTGTCGGTGACTTGGGAATTGAGACTCGTTCCGTTACTCGGAGTATGAAACGTGCCTCGTTTCCCGTGCAAAATGCAAGATATGTATGAAATGCAACTAATATACAACCTAGCATGCTCAATGCTATGAAAATGAGATGAAAATGGGACGCCTCGAAAAGCGTGCACACGGGCACGCAAATCGAGGCGATGATATGAAATGTAAATCGGGGAAAATCGAAGTGCCTCGAAACGCGTGCACACGGGCACGCAAATCGAGGCGATGATAAAAGAATGAAAATCGGATAAAACCGAAGTGCCTCGAAACGCGTGCCCACAGGCGCGCAAATCGAGGCGATGATGAAAGAATGAAAATCGAATAAAACCGATGTGCCTCGAAACGCGTGCCCACAGGCGCGTAAATCGAGGCGATGATGAAAGAATGAAAACCGGATAAAACTGAAGTGCCTCAAAACGCGTGCCTGGTAGCGCCGTCAGGCGATGAAAGAATGAAAATCGGATAAAACCGAAGTGCCTCGAAACGCGTGCCCACAGGCGCGTAAATCGAGGCGATGATGAAAGAGTAAAAATCGGATAAAACCGAAGTGCCTCGAAACGCGTGCCCACAGGCGCGCAGTCCGAGGCGATGATGAAAATGAAAATCGGATAAAACCGAAGTGCCTCGAAACGCGTGTCCACAGGCGCGCAAATCGAGACGATGATGAAAGAATGAAAACCGGATAAAACCGAAGTGCCTCAAAACGCGTGCCTGGTAGCGCCGCAAATCGAGGCGATGATGAAAGAATGAAAATCGGATAAAACCGAAGTGCCTCAAAATGCGTGCCCGCGGACACGCAAACCGAGGCGATGATAAAATGAGACGAGATGGCGTACGGAATGCAACGATGGGCTTACACCAACATGGGAGAGCCTCAGCTCACTCACATAGGAGGCCGTCGGATAAAAACAAAGCCGCCTCGAAACGCGTGTCCGCGGACACGCAAATCGGGGCAATGATGTAGAAGCGTGAAAATGCAAATTGGGCTTATGCCAACATGAGATAGCCTCAGCCACGCTCACATAGGCTGCCGGCGGATAAAACGGGGGGCGCCTCGAAAGGCGTGCACACTGGCACGCAAACCGAGGCAATGCAAAAATGATGCAAATGGCATAGGGAATGATATGTAAGCATGGCAATGGAATTTCAGCACCTAAATAAAGGGGAAAACAGCCCCGAAACAATTCGAAATAACACTCGAAGCATGCATTCATCCCGAAGATGTGAAATTAAGCCCCGAAATGGCCTATAGCCATGCTATACATGCAAAATATGATCATGGCAGCAAGAACAGTAGCAAGGCAGTCCCAAATATGGCATTTTTTCAGTAACAAACTTGGCCAAAATGCAAATAGGGATAGATCAACAATAGCATGCAAAATTAGTGGCCAAAAGAGGGGTATTGAGACAAGTGATATATGCAAACCCCAAATGGACAAACTTTCTTCTACAACATTGAAGATGAGATAAAAATAAGCACAATTGCAGAAGATGACATCCTCAAAATCAGAATACAAACATGCTATAAAATCCATGCAAAATAGGCTTCCAAATAGGCTATATCATGAGACATGCAATGCACACACCAAATGACAAAACTTTCTTCATGAAAAATGTAAAGGGGGTCAAAATAAGACCAAAACCAGTAGGAGTCGAAGTCCCAAAAACAAACACAAATAGGTCAAAAATTGCATGCAAAAATGGCACACTTGATGAAAATTTGAAGGAGGTGGTATATACAATGACCAAATGAGGTTGAGCCCTTCTACAATGTTGTAGAGGGGCTCAAAATGAGCACAAAACCAGTAGGGGTCGGACCCCTGAAAACAAAAGGAACTAGGCCTAAACTAGCATGCAAGATAATGGCATAAAAGCTAGGTATTGAAACAAGTATATCATAGGAGCATCAAATGAAGTTGAGCCCTTCTACAAAGTTGTAGAGGGGCTCAAAACAAGCACAAAAGCAGTAGGGGTCGGAGCCCCAATTCTCAACCAATTGGAGTATAGAAATGAATCAAGAAAAAGCCCTAAAAGTTGGTTTTGAAGACTTACCCTTGAAGACTTGTCTTTCTTTGATTCTTGGCTTTGATTTGTAGCTTCTCAACCTCTGAAATTCACTTCCTAGCTGCTGGAATGGTAGTAGGGATGGTGAGGCTAGGTGTTGATGAAGGGAAGACCTAGGGACTTAGAAGCTTTTTGAGGTTTTGAGCTATGAAAATGGAGGAATTTGGAGAAGTGTTCTTGAAGACAAATTTTCCAACCTTGAAGAAGGAGAGGGAGGGCCCTTCAAATAGGCAAGAAATGGGGTGTAAAAGGGGAGGGAAAGCACCCAATCTTTCCCTCCCGAAATATCCCCCGGATGCCCCGGGATATGCTGGAAGATATCCGGACAGCTGGGACAGGCTGGAAAGCAAGAAGCTGGCCGGCCAGGTAAATTTGTGGGAGGTGGCCGGCCGGCCACCCCACCTGGTCGGCCAGCTACCCCTCCTGGCCGGCCGGCCATGGCACAAAATTGAAGTGAAGATTTTCTGGCCGACCACCATGCCAAAGTGTCCTCCCAAGTGTGTAGAATAAGGTCCCAGGGTCGGAATCTGGCAACGCTGAAGCAGAAGTCACAACATAGAGCTTGAAGAAGAGGCTCAAAAATGAACTCAACAATTTCTGGCCGACCATATACTTTTTGTGTCCTCCAAGATGTGTAGAACAAGGTTCCAAGGTCGGAAATTGGCAACAGGCGAGAGCCACAACATAGAGCTTGAATGAGAGGCCCAAAATGAAATCCTGAATTTCGGCCGACCACCAACCCTAGGGTCCTCCTAGATGCCCTCATCACGGATATGTAGCTTTGGTTGGAAGAAAATACCCTAGGGTGTTCAACATTGGCCCGTGAGAAAAACGGGCTCAGGAGGAGCGGCCCGGTTATCTGGGATAATTGCTGGCTTCTCTCCCCGATGATCTTCGATGTTGAAAGCAGAGGTACCGCCAAGTTTGAACAAAAACTAATGAGAAATGAACGCCGGAGCCAAAAGCGAGCAATTGGGATCGAAAATGAAATGCGGGTGCGGAAGTGGTATTCGCCAGAAGTGGGTATCTGCGACCCAGTGTCCCTCGGAATGACAAAAGCAGAGGTCCCTGCCAAAAATCGAGAAAACCGATGCAAAATGAATACTCGGGACCAAAACGGCGGTTTAGGTCCCGATATAAACCTAGCATAGGCACCTGAAGTGCGCATCGGGGGCCCCAGGGTTCCTTGAAATGATAAACAGAGGTTCCTGCTAGAAACCGGAGAAAGCGGATGCGAAATGAATGCTCGGGGCCCAAATCACGCGATTGGGGTCAAAATGGGTCGCCGCACCTAGTGGTGTTCGGTGCGAAGTGGGATTCAGGGCTGCCAGTGTTCCTTGGAACATTAAAAGAGGTCTCCGCCAAAACCGGAGAAGTCGGAGATGGTTGGGCGGTCCCCGAAGAGGCAACCGACGGCAGCTCAAAACCGAACCGGCTCGAAATGGGCAAAATGGCCTCTGACCCCGAACGTAGCACGGCCACCGGAGATAGTCTACGGACCACTCCCTTCCTCGGAAAGAAAAAGCGAGAAAAAGCCCGGTTCGCAAAACCAAGGTAGAAGATGGTTCGGAAGTCGAGGCCTGACGCGCCGTGACTCTGGGACTTCAACAACCTGATGCAACATCACCAAGCGCTCAATCGGTGACGTCCGAGTCTTGAGGACGGTCAAAAATGGGGTGTCTACAATATGGTATTGGTTACAGTGATTGGTAATGGTTGTAACTAGGAATTTAATTAGAAAAAATGATAGAAATGATTATGGCTCTGTGACGGTAATAGGGAAGTGACCATGGTAGATATGGGGGCATGTTAATGATAGGGTTGGAAAGTGGTTGCAATCATGGTAGTTATGGTGGCATGGTAGGGGAATAAACCTGACATCTGAGTGAAATGAGGGGTTAGGATGGCAACTAAGGAAGGGAAGGGGTTGGAAAGTAACAATTGAAAAGAACAAATTACAGGACATGTTCTGAATCATATTTTAAATAAGTGTTCACATTATTACATTCAGTTGCTTGAATTTTAAAAGCATGCTGATAAAGAATTGAAATCCCGTTATTAGAGATCAACTTAAGCATGTTAGATGTTAAGTATCAACACTCTACTCTTTCTCTTTAATAATATGTCAATTGTGTTTGATTTGCTCATGAATACCTATAAGCTTTTTGATATCATAAAAATTTACTCTTAGTACTTTAATCTCATGAATATAAACTTAACAACTATATCATGATAGAGCTTATTTTTAGCTTATTTTAGCTTTTAGCTTAATTTAAGTTGTTTCATTGTGTTTGGTGTAGCTTAATGGGCCTATTTGGTAGAGCTTACTTTTAGCTTATTTCAGCTTTTAGTTTAATTTAAACTGTTTCATTGTGTTTGGTGTAGCTTAATAATACAGATTATAGCTTTTTATAAGTGAAAAATCAACTTTTTCTTGAAATGGCTGTGGGGGTGCTTAATTTTGTAGCTTAGGCAGCAAGCTGGGAAGGGATGGACAAAATTACTTAAATACCCCTCATTAACTTCAACTATTACCAAAAAACCAATATACAAAACCCAAAACTAGCCACTGTTCACTTCTTCAGAGAGAAAGAGGCTTGATAGGCGATTTCCGGTGGCATGAACCAGAACTAGCTCGCTCTCTCCGCTAGGAAAGGAGGGACAAAATTACTTAAATGCCCCTCATTAACTTCAACTATTACCAAAAAACCAAAATATAAAACCCAAAACTAGCCACTGTTCACTTCTTCAGAGAGAGAGAAGCTTGATAGGCGATTTTCGGTAGCGGTTTTCAACGACAATTTCCGGTGGCATGAACCAGAACTAGCTCGCTCTCTCTCTCTCTCTCTCCGGCGTGAATAGAGCTAGCTCTATGAGCTCTCTCTCTCACGATTTGACGATGGATGCTGTCGGCTAGGGTTTTGAAACCCTTCTATGCCGTCGCCATCAAAGGGTGTTCGACCTTTCGTCGTCGCAATTGACCTTCTGCTGACACAATCTGATGATGGAGGCTGTTCGATCTGAAACCCTTCCATGCCATCGTGATCGACCTTTCGCCGATACGATCTGACAATGGAGGCTGTTCGATCTGAAACCCTTCCATGCCATCGCGATCGACCTTCTGCCGACATGATCTCAAACCCTAGCAATCGACCTTCCGCTATCGTGATCCCATCTCCCATCGCCACGACCTTCCGTCAAAGCTGGGATTTTCAATATTTTAAATAAAATAGAATAATAATAATAATAATAATAATAATAATAATAATAATAATAATAATAATAATAATAATATCGACCTTCCACTGACATGATCTCAAACCCTAGCGATCGACCTTCTATCGTCGCGATCCCATCCCCCATCGCCACGACCTTCTGCCAGAGCTGGGATTTTCAGTATTATTTTAATTAATTAAATAATAATAATAATAATAATAAGCCATTAATGAAATAAATTTTATATTAATTGATACTAATTAAGCCATTAATTGATAATAAATTAAATTAAAAAATATTAATAAATTGGTATATTTTGTAACAATTTTGTAATAATAAATTTAAAAAATATTAATTGGTATTTGTAACAATTTTTAATAAATTAAAAAAATATCAATTAATATTCATGTATTTATAAACTAAAATGAATATAATTTGAAAATTTTAATTGGTATTTCAGCATTTTTCAAAATTTTCTCATGATCATTCTCATCATGCATGCACCACTTCTAATTTGAAAAAATAAACTATAAACTAAAGAAAACAAAATAAAATGAAGACAAAGAAAAAAAAATTAAGAGCAGAAAAAAAAAATAAGGAAAGAAGAGAATAAAAAACAATTAAGAGAAGAAAAAACAAAAAAAAAGGGCAAAAATGACATTACACAGCAAAAAGTTATTTACAGCTTATTCAACCAAACACTACTCTGATGGTTAAATCCATAATCCCACAACTATACTAAACAGGTTAACAGTTTATGTTTAAAGCTATAAGTTATAATCTGTTAAACCATAATCTATAATCACTGTCCCACAGCTCTACCAAACGGAGCCTCAGTCTAGTCAAATATCAACCCTTTAAAAATTATTGTTGTGAGATATGCAGAAGAATTTGGGGGAGGGTATGGCCACAACATCAAAATTAAATTAAAATAAAATAAAATAAAATAAATTAAGGGTTGTTTGGTAATGTTTTTGTTTTCAGATTATATTTACAAAAATTTAAAAATTTATCATAATAACTTGTTTGATAATGTTTTTGGGTTTATACATAATTGTCTCAATTTGTAAATTTGAGAAAAAATTATAAACTCAAAAAATGAGTTTACGTTGGTTTTTAAATAGAAAATGGAAGCCCCAAAAAGCGGAGTTACAGTAACACAGACCATGGTTTGAATCTGCGGAGGAACATTTTTCAATTTCCCAACTACAACGGTAATATATACGTTATCTCTAACTCTACTCATCTTCTTCCTTCACTTTATTGTTCAAAGAATTTAGAAAAGAGGGAAATGGAGAGGGGCACCGTCGATCGAGGCCAGAGAAGTCATAATCGAGACCGGGGGAGTCACGATCAAGGCTAAAGGAGAAGGATCAAGGCCGGATCGAGGTTGGAGGAAGAGGAGGATCAACATTGGAGGAGTCACAATCGACACCGGACAGCTCTCTCTCTCTCTCTCTCTTTGTGTAACAACTCTTGAATCTTCTTCCAACTTCCAGCAAAGAGGACCTTCTTCATCAAGGAAATTGAACCCTCACTCTCTTGGTGTTCTCTCACTCTTCCTGTTTTCTTCTCTCACTACGACTCTCTCTCTCTCTCTTGGTTTTCTTTCTCTCTTTTTGTCTTTCTAAATTGTTCCAGCAACTTCTCCTCCTTTTTGACTTCACTGATCCCCTTTTTTTATTATTATTATTATTATTATTATTATTATAAGATACTTATTTCCATCAACTAATCCATGTGATTGTAGATTGATTTATATATATATATACATATTCTTTTATTAGTTAATTAATAGATACAAATATTTTAAGTCTTAATAAACATGTTTTTTAATTTATATTTTTAAAAATTTTCAAATATTTTGTTCAAATCAAACGCATTTGTAATTTATGTTTTTCTAAAAATAAATAAAAACCAGTTTATAAATTTTTGTAAACATAAACAAAAAAACATAAATGTTACCAAACACTACCTTAGTAATCTATTTGGTTAATTTTAAAATTATAATTTGAGGGAGGAGTTATATTTTAAGTTTTGAATTTTTAAATCATGATTTGAAAAGAAAAAATCTATTTCGTTATGAATTTTGAAAATAATTTTAGAATAATTTGTAATTTTTTTATTTTATTTTTTGATTAATGTATAGAAAGTAAGAGACAGTGAGAGAAAGGAAATATGATTGATTGATTGATTAATAATAATAAAAATAAAAATAAAAATAAAAAAGAAGTTTTGAAAGTAATTTTAAGTTATATTTTAAAAAAATATTAGATTAACATATTACATCTAAATCATGATTTTAAAATAAAATTACATTTTAAAAAATAAATCGAACGCTACCTAGTATTGTCAACTTGGCCTAGAGAAGAATTGGGAGGATTACAGCATCCACAGTGGAGCTGTTAGAGCATGTGTTAGTGTCAATTGTTATTTTTTAGCTAGCTATTTTCTCTTTTTGTTCTCACAATGGAAGTAATAGTAGGTGTGTTAAATTTGTCAGTTGTTAACTTGTTTGTTATCTGCAGCGAGCTAGTGAAGGAGAGCGTTTTTTTGGCCTTACCGGTTAACCAGTCAATAGCAATTTTTTATTTTTTTTTTATTTGTTGGGATTTTTTTTTTGGACTTGAAATTTATTTTTGGACTTGAAATTTTTGATGAAACTAAATTATTTATTTATTATATACATATATATATATATATATATATTTAACACACCTTAACACATCTATTGTATCACCATTCATTCACTATTCACTCACTAAATTAACAAACTCTTAAATTAACACATATTTTTAAGTCCCATTTTTAACATTTTTTGTCATATAACACACTTTAATACACAATTTTAACACATCCATTGTGAATGCCTTAGAGACAGCTTTCATTGTTAAAAAAGTTATTTTTTTGAATTTGCACAACTCGTTTAAAATATTCATTTTTAAATAATATAATATAATATAAGGATAACAAGTGTTACAAATCAAAATCAACAAGATGTTACTTGGCCAACAACTTGAGAGGCATAAACTTCTGGGGGTCAAAGCTTGGGCCTACTACGGTGTATTCTCTTCATGGTCTAAAACTCAAAACCTCCTAAATTAATAATTTTTTTCGGGCCAATCCGTATGGAACTTTGCCCTAACTTTAAATGAAACCCCCTGATCCCCCAAATTAATCAATTCTTTGAGCCAAATAACAAGTTATATAAAAAATAAAAATAAATAATAAAAATAAAAACTTGAGAGGCATAAACATTAGTACTAATACCTCGTTTGGAAATATACTATTTTAGTAATTTTTTACCTTTTTGACTAAAATATGAAATAAAAAAAATTAGTAAGTTTAAAATGACCTTTTAATTTTTTACAAAAAAATATACAAAAAGTAAGAAGAATGAAATCTTTGACTTTTTAATATAAGTTATAAACTTTTTAATTTTTTTAATAACTCTTTAATTTTTAGACTAAAACAAGCACTTGTCAAACGGTATCTAAGAATATAGTAAATGAATTTATGCTCAAGCTAAAGTTATTCTAAAAGTTGGGACTGGCCTTCAAGGTTCCCAACCATCATATTCATATCCCTAGAAAAGGAAATTTGAAAAAAGGGAAAGAAAAGAAAGCCAACGAGTAGGTATGATATTTTATGATTTTTTTCTCCCAAAAATGAAAATATATATATATATATATATATTCCAAGAAAATCCTTGGCTTATCAAAAAGAAAAAAATAAATAAATAATCATAACCAACTTTTTAAACCTAGGCCAATTGTGAAAGGCAAGCAAGTTAAGCTATTTCTGCCTTCCTACCCCCTCCATTTTTCTGTCCAACCAAACAGTCAACTGTAAAACTGCGGCGTTTCTGCTACTCTCCCCTTCACGACACACTATTTTTCTATCCAACCAAACAGATACACCCTCTATTTTTCTATCCAACCAAACAAATTGTTGTAAAGCCACAGGAAATCGTGGGATTGAGGGGGTCTAGACTTTTCAATCTTCAAAAAACAGAGGGTCACCCAAAATACAAGAAACAGATTTTGTCAAAAGCATGGCTTGCAGAAGAAAATCCTACTAATTTAATGCAGCATGGAATTTTTCTCAACCAAACAGAAGTCTAATAAAAGGCGGCACACACAAATAGCAAATCAACAACATCCTCTGTATTTCTCAAATTGCATTTTTTTTAAAAAGTCTAACGAGATGGGAAGGGGAATTCTTCCTCTCTCTCTAACAAGCAACACATTTACATTTTTTACATGTTACTAGAGCACGATTTGGCATGTGGACTCAAGACCAACAAATGACATCTTAACTCAAAACATAACTCCTCACCTTCACTGTGAAGGTTAGCCTACCCGAGAAGCAAAGTCAGAGTAGTCTGAGTTTATCAGTGCCTGATAGTAAGCTCGGCCCTGAGATGGAGTATGCCATTGAGGAAATAAAGACTATCCTCGGCCATGAATGAAGTCCATTGTATGGCAAATAAGTTGCGGTAGCCAACAGCTTTGCCGCCTGTAAAAGTGTAATTGCCTTTGTATTTGCTAATGTACTCCTCCGTTGGCTTTGACCGTGCTGCAAACTCGTAGTCGACCGCAAAAGTGACAGACCCTTTTTCCTGCATTCCGAGAAACAGCCCGAAACAATGGAACGAGCTCTGTTGGTCCATGTTGCAGTGTGCTGACAAGAAGAAACCTTGTCCACCTAGGTGGAACGCTTGGGAATACACTCGCCCGGATGGGAACAAATTTGCACACTCCTCTCGCTTCAGATCAAGGTAAACCACACATTGCTGTCGTGGGAGTTCGAACTCTACCACCTTTACGGGCCGATATTTGTAGGCTCGTTCAATGAAGCGTCGGTTTATGGTGGCGGACTCTTCTCCAGCAAGGGTTCTCTGTCGGTGCGGGGCCTCGGCTTTGAAAAATAGAGCCTCTAGCACAACCTTGGATGCAAGGTCGTGATCAAAGTCATTGCATGTTAAAACCTTCTTTAGCTTACGGGGAGTCATGTAAGGATAGCGGATGTAGCGACCAAGGCGAGAACCTAGGATTTCTCTCCGCTCCTCAAGTTTTGGGTACTGGGCTCTGGACCACTTCAACACGAAATCATATACAGCATCTTCTGATGCCACCTGGAGATCATCACTAGACAAAACTGCTTCAATTCCGGCAAGGGGCAAGCTCATAACCTCGTCATGTAACCTGGCCAAAGGTGCAAAACTAGTAAATCAGAGATCTCAAACAGGATCTAACAGTAGTAGTAATCGAACAATGTTCACATATTCAAAGGAAGAATGAAAAGTTAGGGCCTGTTGATAATTTTCGATGTTTTTATTTTCATGTTGTAGTGAAGCAAAAATAATGAGAAGTTTAAAAACACCTATTGTTTTCATATTGATTCTATTTCTGCAAGAAAACATTATTGGAAATTCAAAAAAAAAAAAACTTCAAAAATATCTTCTAACAAAAAGAAGGGCTCACTTGGTTATGTCTTTGTAACGGGCAGCAAGGAACTGCTTAGCTGCGTCTGTCAAAGGCTGAACCGCTTCAGCCATTAAGACACTGGAAGGAAGCTCCAAATATAGCAGCGCAGACTCGGGTGTCATGGGCAAATTGCAATAGTCGGCTGCAATACCTCATGCATGAAGCAACCTCAAACTTGTCTGCAGCCATCAGCACATCCAGCAAAGCAGGAGCACTAGTTGTAGATAAGGTATTGCTATACATAAAATTTAGGAGCTCCATGAGGGCAGCTTCCTCTGTTCCAAAAGAGAAAAAAAGGGGGCCGTTATTTAAGGTAGCATAACAGAGTCTATTCCATTCTCACAAATCACTTAAACAAGAGGAACTGTTCTAACGGAATTAGCAAGACCTAAAACATACTCAACCATATTGCAGAACAATAGAACACATATACGTTATCTATTCCAAATGCGACTAGATTGAAGAAGCTAGTCATATCAAACGTGGTATGCTTAAAATTTAATCCATACCAGAAGCATTGATTCGTAGGGCTACATGTCGCTGCTCTGACTCCCTCATCCCATTTGAGAAGAGCTACACAAATGATTAAATAAAATGGAAATAAACATCATCCAGCAATTTTAGAAAGTTTAAAATAAAAAAAATAAAAAAAACTTCAAAAGGAAAATAATGATCTTTACCTTATAGAAAAATGGACTTTTTGCTGCCAAAATTGGAGAACTGATGTGCAACGTTTTCACTCTCAAAACTGCAGAACAATCCATGCTCCAGTTTGAATCATTACTATTTCCAGCTTCATCATCTCCTACAAATCAATAATTCAAAGGCAAATACAGCAGTAAATAGAGCAGTAAATAGAGTTACATAACAGAACAATAATTTGTATAGCTGACCCAGAATAGCTAACTCATCGAAATTTTTTCTTCTCCAAATTTTCAAATTTTAAGCTTAAAATACTAGTAATAATTGAAGATGGCTTGTGGGGCAGAATATGAACGGATGAAATCAGATAAATTTGGACTGATTTCTGAAGCAAATAAAAGTTGAAACTTGAAAGAAAAAATGCAATAACTTGACTTAAAAACTATTCCAATACCTGATGGTGATTCTTCAATCATTGCAACTGCTTCCTCATCTTGATTTTCACAGCCCAGACAATCATCAGTATCAGGCTGGTTACAACTCAAAATCTGCTCCTCAGGGCATCCAACAGTATCCACAGCTGCCAACAAACAATGTCGGTTAACATTAGTTGAATTACACAAGGATTGCAAAAAAAGTATGGGAAGTGTACACAATATGTATGATATTGTTAGAAGGGGAAAGAAAACCAAACTGAATTATAACTCCCAGATTTTCTCAGCAACCAAACTGAATTATACACACATAAAAACGTCTAAATACAAACACTTACTTTATCATTAAAAAAATAATAATAATCAAAACAAGACTCAAATCCTGCAGATTCAAGCAAAATTCACAACACAAAAACACACAGACATACATATACAACCAAAAAAAACAGCAATAACAAGAAGAAGAACTAACCGTTATCTTTCTTGACATCTTCTCTTCTGCGCTTCCGATACCTAGCCCAATCGGCGAGACTGTGACATCCCTCACCGTCCAACCGAGTCTCCGGCGAATCGGCCATGATCTCGATTCGGAGCACTCTGTCGGAGAAGTTACTATCGTTGAAAGCAAAGCCGAAATCGCCGTCGCGACCGCCGTTGGGGGAGTAGTCGGAGTCCATCACCGTCCTCGGATCGAAAAGATCCAAGCTCGTATCCCTCATACTTTCTCTCTCTAGAAGAAGATGATGATGAAGAAGAAGAAGAGATTGTTGAAGATTTTGAAAACCCTAATTTGATCACTCGGCTGTATCGTAACGAGAGAGAGAGAGAGAGAGAGAGAGAGAGAGAGGTGCTCTGAAGTGTTTTTTTGATTTTTTTTAATTAAATTATTTGCATATATGTTTTTTTAGGCTATTTATAAATTGGATATTCAAATAAACATGCCAATAACAGGTTGGATAAATGTTGGATAATAGTATTTTTAAAAGATAAAGAATAAAATACCAAAAAATAATTATTATTAGAGTTCTTAATGTAATTATATATTTTTAGATATTATGTATGTTTATATGTATTGTAAAAATAGGTGGCTTGTAAGTATCTTATAATATTTTTAATATATTTTGATACTATTTCTAAATTAAGTCCGGCAAATAATAAAAGATGTATCGCTGTGAGATATATGGAAAGTGTTGTTAAAATTAGAATAGTATTAAAATAATTAAAATCTTAATATTTTTAGATATTTTTAGATACATACAAAAATAAAAATAAAAATAGATAAAAATGAGTGCTTAACTAGGTTGGAATTTTCAACTTTAATGCTTTGATCTATATGATATTATGTAATGTAACTTATATAAGTAAATATTTTTAGATACATACAAAAATAAAAATAAAAATAAAAATAGATAAAAATGAGTGCTTAACTAGGTTGGAATTTCCAACTTTAATGCTTTGATCTATATGATATTATGTAATGTAACTTATATAAGTAAATTTTTCCATTTTGCTATTGAGAAGTCTCTTTAAAGTGAGAATCACTTTAACTTTATTTTTTCTTTATAAACTTAAATACGTGTAGTTATTTGTCAATTATATGTACTAGACATATCAAGAGAAAAAGATTGTCCAAAATATCAGTCTTATTCTACCAAGTTTTATACAATTCAAAAAATAAAGCATGCATTTGCCTCGAAAGTTGAGGAATGATTGTTTGCAATGAGTTGCAACACGAGTTATTTTCTATAATGCCCTAACATAAGTGAAATAATACTATGGGTCCGTTTGTTTGGAGAGTTAGAAGGAAGATTGAGATTGATAATGAGGTAAGACTTATTAACATTGTGTTTGTTTTGAGAGAATTAATAGTGAGCTCCGGATTCGAATGGGCCTCTCTAAGGGGATTCGGATGGGTCTCCCTAAGGGGGATTCGGATGGGCTTCAAAGAGTTGGTATTAGAAAAATAGTCCGTCGGACTAGAAATTTTTTATTTTCTTTATTTTTTATTTTATTTTTTACATGTTGGTCATTTTTTTTTAAAACATTAATGTTTAATTTTTTATATTTTTTGTTAAGTAAAAATCATTATTTTATTTATTTTGGAAATTTTCTATTTATTTTTTATTTTTTAAAATTTTTTTACAAATTGGACATTTTTTTTAAAACATTAATGTTTAATGTTTTTTGTATTTTTTTATTTGTTTTATTGTTTTATATTTATTTTATATAAAAATAATTTAACAATCCCTACACTAACAACTATCATCAAAACAAGCACAATTTTACTCAATTCCCTCACTAACAATCTTCTCACTATTAATCCCCTCACTATGAATCCCCTCACTTCTACCTCTAAAAATAAACGGGGCCTGGGGGTGCTTTGAAAATATTCTTAAAAAGTCAATTTTTTAATTTTTTTAGTTAAAAAAATCAAAAAATCAACTTTTTTTATTATTAACTTTTCAAAATACTACTATATATACTTTAGAATTATCCCATAATTACTCAGGACGAAGATCCTAGAATCGTTTGAAACATTCTCCCCATGCCATGGAATTACTTTTGATAATTAGGTTCCTCAATGGTGAACAGCAAAAATTTCCAAATGTGCCCTTATCACTTTTTATACCACAATGATGAGAAGCAATTCTTGCATAAATTTTATTGCCACACATTAGAAGAGTCGAAGGTTGTGGATCAAATTTTCCTCAAAAAGTATCTTAGGTAATAAGTAGAGTTTTATACCGTTTATGACACACAATGATAAAGTTTTATCTATTTGAATAAAATTCACTAGAATGGAATGACCAACTCAATTGTCACATCTACAAGTAGAAATAATTTATAATTTTTTTATATTTTACATAATATTACCTCTTTTTGTTTTTAACTTGTAAAAACTTTATTTAATTGCAAGCTTAAGAAAAAAGATTGATACAATCTAAGACGTCATTAGATAATTAAAATTTGAACTAACTTCTTCTCTCTAGTTGGAGAAAGGTTTTGTGTTGTTCAATTGTGCTTATTGTCTTATCATATGTCTCATTTTGATAATTTAAGTTGTTCATTTTGTAAAAATCTTTGTGTAGATTATTCAAGAAAAAATCATAGTGATATGATAATCACAGTAAATACATAATTTCGTTACAATTGTTCATTTTGTAAGTATAGATTATTCAGGAAAAAAATCATATTGATATAGGAGTAAAAATTTGCGACATGACACGATAACATGACTCAAACTGTACACAAAATTAGCAGGTTAGGGTTGGATATTTTCTGATACGAACATGTATATAACAAGATCCGATAACACGAATATTAAACAAGTCAGGTTAATACCAAATCTGTATAACATGAAATTGATATGGATAACCCGTCTAATGAAGAATTAATTACACATTTTAATATTATTTCCACTAAACAGTACCATGACATTTTTTAATCTCTTACGTAATTACATTCAATTTATTAAAAAGTATATAAAATATAATTTTAAATTTAATATAGGTTTTTGTCTATTTTTTTGAGTTAATATAGTAAAAAATATAATAATAAAATATAATTTTTATAAATTAAGAAAATAAAATTAAGTTGAAATCAAATATTTTTATAAATAATTTCATTTAATAGAGTTTTTTTCATTAAATTTAACTATTAAAGAAATTTTCAATTTTTTTTTCCCATACATTTGATATTTTTAATTAATAGTGAAATTTTTTAACATGACACATTAACACGACACAAACTGGATACGAATCGAAAATGACACGACACGATAATACGAACTAATAAATGAATCGGATTAGTATTGAGGTAATTCTAACACGAACTCGAGATGAGACGACACGAATACGAGGCAACACAACACGACGCCCACCCCTACATTGATATGATCAATTTTTTTATAGTTGCATCCAAAAATGTAGATAGCTATTTTCAAAATAGTGTTTGTCTATATTTTTTAAAGACAAATTTGATAAAATCTTGCAATTGTGATTGTCAAAACAATTTAATTTTTTTAAATAGATAAATTTCATATAAAGACTTACAAGATGAATTATTAAAATCATCATAGTAAACTTTGTCACACAATCTTCACTGTAATTAAATTAATAAATTCTGTTTGGGTACTAAACAACAAACAGAATATAAAAGAAAATAGGAAATGAGAGAATTTGTTTGATTACAAAAATCAAACCAGTAAAATAAAATAACATAAATAAATAAAAACAGATTTTATTTTATTACAAAAACAAAATTAAAATCTGATTTAAATAAATAACAAAACAGGAAAAATAATTAACTTACTTGATTAATTTCTTTGAATAATAATCTGATCAAGTCCAATGTTTGACACTGTGTCCTTAAGACAGATTCGTCATCTCCACGGTGCTTTCAGAATATGGACGTCTATCTCCCAGGGTGAAATGATCAACAACAAATAAATGCAGCACTATAATTTATTTGTTCAACGAACACACTTAGTGTATACACTCTTTCTCACAAAAATTAAATGCAACAATATGAAAAGAATAGATGCAGAATTATTTTGGACGAATTTTGTGAAATCAATAACAAATGAGGGCTAGTCTATTTATAGATGGATTTGTGGCTTTCCATTTTGAATTAAACAGGTACAGTACATGTTCAATTTGAATTAAACAGATACAAATTTGTTTAAGGCACTGTTTGGTTTTGAATTTTGAACATATGCCCGAATTTGTTGCCCAGATAAAACCGATTTTCGGTTTGAATCTAGACAAATTCGGATCTGTCTAAAACCTGTACAAAATTCTTTCTGAACATAAATTCGGACAGATTTTATTTCAAAAAATAAAATTTAAATTCAAATGTTTTTGGCCCAAAATGATTAGTATTGGGCCGAACAAGCCCAACCCAACCACACATCATGCACTTGCGCCCAAGCCCAACCTAGCCTGTGGTGATTTTTTTGATCCAATGGGTCTAGCCCATTTTGCCCATAACCTCTCTCTCTACAAAACTTGGGTACCCCTTGGGGCACACCCCAAGTTCCAATCACATAACTTATAAACTTATTCAAAACTTCCCACCAAATCAATGTGGGACAAGCCATTTTCCAATCTTAAAGAATTTCTACCAAAACTCCATTTCCATGGAGCGTACTTTGGCTTCAATTTCCCATTTCCTCGATAATGGTTTTAAGGAACCAAATATACTACGTGAATCACAACGCGGCATAGAACGCGTTACCACTTTGACCTGCGAAAATTGACGCATGGGGCCCACCAAAAAATAGACCAAACTTAGAAAAAAATTCTAATTTTACCTAGAATTTTTCCAACCATTTCTAACAAACTTATGATGGAATCCACACACCCAACTGGACAAGACTAGGTCTTCATTCAACTCGCAAGAAACTAGATCCAATAAATTTATCAAAAAATCATCTTGCTTTTTTTTTTTTTTGGGGGGGGTGTATTACAATGTATGGCAATACGATAAAGTATAATGAATCAATAATTATAACATAAATTATAATTACATTAAAATTCTTAAAATGAAAGAAAAAGACCTTAAACAAATGCAAGAAGAAACTAATCCCGTACAACTGAAGCAAATTAAACTCTTGATCAATTTTGACGAGAAAAACTTACTTTTATTAAACTATAATAGTTTTGACTCATGTGTTAGATTTGAACTCTTAAATTGTATTTGAATTAAAAATTTCGATAAAAATTTCTATCAAATTTTATTCATATTTTCTTTTTCTCTTTACAATTTTTTTTTATCTAAATTTATAATTCAACCATATTCTTAAAATCAACTTTTCAAAATATTGATTTCACACAATTAGTTGAGAAATTCAAACAAGTGCATCACAATATGTATTGCTTTTGACTATGACCACCCAAAAAGAAGGAAATAAATAATGGATGGCTATAATGCTCATGTCGGCTAAAACATAGAATACAAGAGTTATTATGATAGTTCTAACTTCTCTCATGTTGAATTTGAGAGATTTTGAGGCTCCGTGAGATTTATTATTCGTTTTGTTTTGATAATTAGAAAATTTTATTTTGTAAGGTATTTTATGTATATTATTTATTCATTTAAAAAAATTATGTATATTATTCAAAAAGAAAAAAAAAAAAAAAAGAAGATAGGTCTATCTAGCATTTTAACATCTTTTATATTTTCATATTTGTCTCTAAAAAATAGATGATTTATTTTTAAAAATATAATTGTTGTTTATCTTTTCATAAACAAATGAGATAAAATGACGATATTATGACTATTAGATCAATCTAATTTTTTTTTTTTATAAATAATATGAATTAAAAATTTACAAAATAAACGATTTAAATTGTCAAAACATGACTCGTAATGGGTTGATTGGCCCCTCAAGCACCCCATAGGAATTTATACCTCAATAATTATTATCATTGGATTAGGCAACCAAATCCTACCACTTTTGAGATTTAAATAATCTATTAAAATGTGGCATCTTAAATTATATTTGGATTATTTATATGAAAATCTCTTCAACTATTGAAAAATATTATTTTGATTCCTTACATTATCAAAATATACAAATAGATTCTCTAAATTATTGAGAAGTATCGCTTTACCTCATAAACTATAAAAACATACAAATAAACCCCTAAATTATTAACCTCTTCCGTTAAAGGGTCCAATTCATAAGTTTTTATAGTTTGGGGATCCATTTGTACACTTTTATATTTTAGAGGATAAAGTGATATTTCTCAATAATTTAGAGAGTCTATTTGTACTCTTTTATAATTTAAGGATTAAAGTGATATTTCTCAATAGTTTAGAAGATTTTTGTATAAATAACCCATTATATATTTATGCTTCTTTATTCAAGAAGTTATTTGATGGTCACTACTAGGACAAGGGGTATAAGACATGGAACCTTTTGCGACAGTTTAAAAATCGTTGCAAAAACTTGCGTAAAATTAATTTTTTTGCGATAGAAAATCTAAGACCATGGCAAAAAGTAAGATTATATGCGATAATATTGCAATTTTTTTTTGTTCATTTTGCTTCTTTTTTTTTTTTTTTTTTGCAACACTCTTTGTTAATCCGTCGTAAAATATTTTATTTTTGCTCATTCATTCACAACGGTCCTTGACGGGAATGTTTGGTGTGGATTATAAAGAGTGATTATACCTTATTTTAATTTGAGAATCTATGTCAAACTGTTTGGTGTAACTTTTGCTTATAGTTTTTTAGGCAGAAATAATTTAAATAAGCTGAAAAAACTGATTCTTTAAAAGCAAAAGAAGAAATACTTCTAATTTTTTCTTTCTGATTATCAACTTTTAACTTACAATAAGTTATACCAAATACTCCCAACATCGTCCCAAATCATAATCCTTAAATTCGCCTCCCGTCCTTCCCTCTATCCTGCTTTTCCCAAACTTTGTGAGACAAAAAAACAAAACAAAACAACCCTTCAGTCTTTTGCCCTAAGGCCTTTTCCCAAAATAGGCCAACCTACTAACTTATTTCCCAAACTAAGCCTAGTTTGGCCGAAATTCCCAGAATAAGCTGAAACATGTTTACAAAACACGCTTTCAGCATGATTCTGGCCTAGGCACACAAAATTAATAAAATCATAAAAGCGTGGTTACAAAACATGCTTTTAATTAAGAAAACGATGTTCCTATTAGTGTTTTCATCTTTTAAAGAAATTATGTTTTTAAAAGAAAGTGTGGTTACAAACCACGCTTTTAAAAAAAAATGTTTTTAAAAGAAAGCATGGTTAGAAACCACGCTTTTAAAGAAATCTGTTTTTAAAAAAAAAAACGTGGTTCATAACCACGCTTTTAAAAGCCCCTGAAATTAGTAAAAAACTGTTTATTATTATTATTATTTTGATTGATTTCTCTTCAATCCGCATTCTATAATTCACTCAGTCATCTTTTAGATCTCTATATAAATTATTCATATAAAATATCGTATTGATATACAATTTTAGCTACTAAATTTTATTATTTTAATATTTAAAAATAAATTATGTAATTTTGAAATTATGTTTCTCATCCATTATTATTTTTTTAAAATGATAAAATTATATATACGATTATTAGATCAATTTGATATTTACATAAATAATTTATATATAAATTTTTTTAAAAATAAACAGCATGAATTGTCTAAAGAGTAGTGATTAAGAACTTTAAAACTAGAGTTCTGATTTAAGCTGTAATGATGTGGCATAAAAAAATAAAAAGAAAACCACAAACAAGCATGCATAAACATCATATTAAAGATTATTAGACTAAGATTTTACTATTGAATCAATAATCACCGCTTATGACTTTAAAAATATAAAAGTAAAAAAAAAATGAAAAAATATAAATTAAATATTTGCTTAATTTACCTGATTATTTTGTTTTTTTAATTTTTATTTAAATATAAATTTTTAAATTAAATTTTTTATTTTGTTTTATAATTCAAATATAATTTAAAAAAGATCGATGATGGACAAAAATAAAAACAAAAAATTAAAAATTAAAGAAGAAGAAGAAAATAATGGCATCGAGACACACACTCTCCCCAGAGAATATTTTGCGCAGTTTCGGAGAGATTTTGTTGGGACTTTTCCCAAACTAAGCCCCTATACTAATTTATTTCTCAAACTAAGCCTATTTTCACAGAATTTTCGAAACTAAATATTTGTTGTTTCCTTAAATATTTGTTACCAAGAAATATTTAAATAAAACTTCACATAGCATATACAAAGTATTTAATTTGCTAATTACTACTACAAACAGGGAAACAAAATAAAGGTATGACTATAACACTTATAACACTTCAGAACGACATAGCTAGTTCAAACATAAGTATCCCACAAAAATAATTTGTGGAAACATTCAACATAACACAATACATAAAATAAAGTGACGAGTACAATACTTAACAATTACATAGACAAATATTAAACAAACCTTTTACAAACTCATTGTCGAAAAAGTTATTTTAACACACACAATACATAATTATGGATAACCTAATATAATTTAGTAGACAGATAGACGCTTAATCCTCGCTCAAATCGACAATCTCAGAGTCCGAACAATTTAAGAGCTCAGGGTCAAAGAGAAGTGCAAGATCCTCCCTAACAGCCTTGATAGCCTCACCATTTGGTGATGTTCCGTTCTTCTTGGCATCCGACTTAAGTATAGATAGTTTCATATCGCGGGCTGACCTACGGCGCATTTAAGAAATCTCACGTCGAAGTCTTTCACATAGTCAATCAACATTATCTGGATCTTCCTTTTGGATCTCAACTGAACGTGCTTTCGACACCTTCAGTCGATTTTCCCGACATAATCTTTCCATTTGCACGCGCTCTATAAATAGTGCGGGCCACTTCAGAAATGTTGCATCTGCTAAACCATATCCTGTTTGATTAACAAATGAATCCTCCACGAAATCACATGGATCTCGATAGTACTTGGGCATGACAAAATGTCACTTCCCAAACCTATTATGATAAGCACAAAAGGCTCTAACAAAGCAAACGGTGTTTCAACTTCAGCATCGCCACTTTCCCTTCCCGTTCCTATTCCTCGGCGTGAACTCTCACCTCTTTCGAAGTTCCTACCCCCTGCGAGTCTCCTTCCCGTTCCTCTTCCTCGTCATGAACTCTCATCTCTACGATTCCTACCCTCTGCCGTGAATGTATACTCCATTTGATTTTTACTCAATAAATGAATGATAGTTTCCTAGGGAGAACTGAGTGGAAAGGTTGTGTGTTTACCATCACTCTTTTAATCCTTTATATAGTTATTTGTCAACACTATTGCCATGTGGTCATATTAATGTGATTAATAATTCAAATCTGAAATGTGAGGAAAAAACAAAGCATCTAAGTCACACTGAACAAAGTCACATGCCATTAAAAACCCACATATTTATGATAATAAACAATCAATGCTAAACACGCTCCATACAATCAGTACTTCAATCGCCACTCAAAGGTGACTACTCACTTTTTCAAAAAAGACCAATCATCCAGACATTGCATCGTGGCCATGTGAACTTGGCCATTTCATTGAGTTCTTTAATTTATTACGTCTGTTAAAGTCACTGCATCACTGCATGACTGAGAAATGTTGGACGTATCACTGCAACGACTTTGACAAGACTACTCACTGTATGAAAAAAGCAAGAGGTCGTACCGTAGCTATTGTGCCCATGTGAACTTCATCAATTCATAATGGGATGAAAGGGTGTCAGAACAAAACAACAAAGCTACTGTGCCCATGTGGCCATGTGAACTTGGCCATTTCATTGAGTCCTTTAATTTATTACGTCTGTTAAAGTCACTGCATCACTGCATGGCTGAGAAATGTTGGACGTATCACTACGACGACTTTGACAAGACTACTCACTGTATGAAAAAAGCAAGAGGTCGCACCGTAGCTATTGTGCCCATGTGAACTTCAGCAATTCATAATGGGATGAGGGGGTGTCAGAACAAAACAACAAAGCAATTAGACCCTTTGTGTTTAAAAAACCACCCTATGCAGCTTCAAATTGATTCATAAACCTTGAAGAGAAAATATTATAGAGTTGGAATTAATTGAAGATTAATTTGTAATAGAGTACTTATAGATGGGTTTTTCGATGTATAGAACTTGAAAGTGTTACAGATAAAAGCTAACCTAGTATGCAGACAAGAACAACACCGACTTAAATCAACACATAGTTAACATGAAATTAAATTGGTTAAATTTCTCCAATTAAATTAAATTAAATATGTAAGGTAAAAAGTGAAATTAAACTATTGTATAATGAAAAATAAATTGAATTATATTTGTAAGCGGAAAAGTGAAATTAAATTTCTAAGCAGATTTGAACTTTGCTTAAAACCTTTAGATATGCACTGAGTAGTTAATAAAAGTCGAAGTGACAACTCCTATAAAGTTGATGCATAGTTGTTCAGGTCATAAAGGTTGACGTGACAACTCTTTTACAATAATTTGAAATATACAGCTACCATGTGAACTTCCTGAAGTATCAGTACTTCATTGTCGGCATGTGAGTTTAGAGTTTATAAGACATGAATACTTGCGTCCATCTCCATTTTAAATTTGTGCATGTTACAATAATTGTGTATATGTGGTATAAATATCACATCACACCACAACAAAAGTTTTATAAATATATCGAGCGATATCATCATGAGATATAAGTGGTTGATCTATATTCAACAATAGGTCGCCATTAGGTTGCAGGTGGAAATGAATTTCAATACCCATTAAATCCAAATTTGCGTTACTCACATGCCGCCGTCAATACCATAAGAGCTGAGTGGGAATTTTTTATAACTCGAGCAAACGTTCTCGTTGAGTTATGTCGTGAACTTAATATTAAATTTCCTCACCGGTTAGCCATGCGTATGCCAATTGACACTCCACAGTTGTTGCAAAGGGCATGGCATCGTATCCGCGACAAAGTTAATCGCATAACCCAACGTTTGCAAAGGTCCAAACTAATGAAGACCGCAAATGAGCGTGTCAAAGATGGGTTAATGGATATTGCGCACCAGTACTTCACCAGGAGCATGGATGCTATGTATGAATCTGATATTGAGATGTCAGATGATGATGATAATGAACGAAATTGTTTGGATAAATGACCAAACCATTTATCTTGTAATGGATTTGTAATGCTTATCTACCACTTATCAATGAAGGGAGAAATTTTAATAGTTTTTGAATAGTTTTTCTAATTCTACAAACAACAATTACCTTTGCTTTCTCTCCGTTATTGTTATTTTGAAGAACGCTAATTAAACTAGGCTTTCATGATTTTATGCATTATTGAAGTGGAATATAATGATGATACTGAATGAACCTGGTTGCATGCATACCAAACGTTTTCATTCATTGTAATGGCTTTGCAATGCTTATACATGAGTTATCAATAGAAAGAGAAATTCATAACGAATCTTGACATGTGTACATATAAACGTAGTGATTTCATAAACTTCAGCTTCATATAACAAATAGTTGAAATACATCCATAAGCTAGATGAACAACAACATTGTCTTACACCCCAATAACGAAGATACGACACAACATACAAACATATATGAAAGATAAAGGTGTTTGATTTATCATTCCTCATCTGACGTGTAGTAGTCAGAGAGATATTTTTCATTGTTTAAGACATTATTTCGCTCAATCACTGTCAATTCTCTGTTGCTTGCTTCTGCCATTTCGATGGCTAGCTGAAGCATGAAATGTCGACATCTCCACATCAACATTCTGTTGTTCTCCTTTTTAATTCTAGTAACTACTTTTTCATTGTCACTCACATTTCGTCTAGCCATGGTCAATGAACGACGACGAGGTACCGGTGCCCCAAAGTTACGTAGATCATTAAACAATCCTTCTTGCTCCGTTACCCTGAACGCCCATTCTGCTCGGATACCAGCATAATAATCCTTTAGACTCGAGTACTTTTCGCTCTTATAGTCATAAGTAAATGGAGGTAGTAGCCACACTTTTGGATTTCTTTGACGGCATCAACTTCTTGCACCTCTTGAAGACATTGTTCAGAAAATTAAAAATAATAATAATAATAATAATAATAATAATAATAATAATAATAATAATAATAATTGTAGATATATTACTATTGTTATGACTTGAACAAACATCATACTAGGGGTAGTGCTATTTATAGACATGCAAAAGAGATGACATGATGACGATAATTGAGATGTTGGGGCACTGTGGAAGAAGTAATATCCGTGATATTATTTTATCGTATTCATTTCATGCAATCCTGAGTAATATGTTGTCCATGTTTTTGTGTACCCATGATGCAGTCACTTTGGCAGACTTAATCGCCATTCAATTCATTATAATTGCTTTTCTGACACCTCTTATCCCACTATGACAAGCTCGAGTAACATGGCTTGTTTTGGTGTCGCAGTGAGTAGTCGCATCGGACGTGCACTTGCAGACCAAAATTACAATTTCATAAAGTTAGAAATGAAAGCAGAAAATGAACGGACGTGGTTGTCAGATAAAATAATAATTATGGGTTGTCTTTTTCACAATGCAATCCCTTCATATTCGAGCAGTAAGTTGTCAAATTAATCAATAATGCAGTGAGTTGTCACATCACCAAAGTAAACTGTTTTCTGATGTTTGCTTTTTTAATACAGTAAGTAGTCATTTTGAAATGACGATTTCAGTACAAATTGGTGTTTGCAAAAAATTATAAATTAAATCATAAAATGAAACAAAAGTTTTAATTTTCTTTGTTTTAAAGCAATACTGTTCATAAACAATTATGAAACAGAGTGCAAGTAAATACACAACCTTCCAATTCACTTTGACCTACAAAACTATCGTCGATTTTTTCACCAAAACAATGTTCAAAACAAAGTAATAAAATGGCCACCTGATATGTAAAGAAGATTGGCACTATAGCCTATATTTTATCTTATTTTCATTTTATGAAACTTCATAGTCATTCATTTTTCTCCTCTTTGCATTTTCTGCTTCTTTTTGTATTCGGTAAATTACACTAACCTCCCTTGAGATTTTTGACAAATACAGAAATATCTCCTGTAATTTTAATAATTATAGAAGTCTGCCCTACTTTAACTAACAATATCAAGATTCTCTCATTTTTGTACTGTTGTCCACCCAACTAACTGAAACTGCTAATGTTATCAAAAATAAATACTGAAATGCCCATAATACCCTCAAGTGTCTTGAAATGCCCATGAGCTAAGTTACATGAGATAAAATTGAAATTATTTTCTCAGTCACAGACAGTACTGTGAAACACACCCACAGTCAATTACCTAGATATAGAACATGTACCTCAGTCGAAAACTTCTGTTGCTTGGGGTTCTTCGAATACTGAGGAGAGTAAAGTTGAAATACAATCTCAAACCGAGCATGAGAATGAGTCACCCACAGTCAAGTAAGAAGATGTACAGCATGTACCTCAGTCAAAAACTTCTGCTGGTTGGGGTTCTTCAAATACTGAGAGGAGAAAAGTTGAAATACAATCTCAAACCAGGCATGAGAATGAGTCACCCACTAATATCTAGAGTTGTAATAAAAATAGCGAATCCAATGGTGGTAACGAGTAGGCTGTTGACAAAAATCAGTTTTTAGAGAACGACACAACGTCAATGGCAAATAGCTGAGGGTCCAGTAGAGGAGGTTGGGGTTCTTCGAGTGAAGAGGACCACAGTGATGATGGGAATGAAGGAATATGGGGTTAGCAAATTACAGAATTTGGGAGCTGTAGAAACAATCTCATTTGCAAGTTGTTGGTCTAGTTCAGGGGTTAATTTATTCTATTATTAAAGGAGAACACCAATTTTTGTGTCATGAAACCTGGCTTACAAATTTTTTTTTCTATTTTTCCTAAAATGACCATAACTTGTTAAATAAGCTATTATTTTAAAACTTATATCAATTTGTAATTAAGGTCAAATCGTAAATTACTAACTCAGTAAATAACTTCCTCTTTTCCACTTCCCACATTTTAGAAACTACTGTGCATTTCCACGTTTCACCATCTTCTCTCTTTTTTTTAATTTTTTTTTTATTTTATATTTTAAATTTATGACAAACTGTTGTGTAAGTTCCACAGTTCATCATCTTTACTCTATTCAAAAACCAAAATTTGTTTCTTTTTTTTTTTGGAGAAAGACTATTCAAGTATTCAAGAACTTTTTTCTTTCTTTCTGTTTTTTTGTTTTATTTATTTATTTATTTATTTATTTATTTTTTTTTTTTTTTTTTTTTTTTTTTTTTTTGTGGATAAAGACTATTGAAGAACTTGTAATCTTATAGTTTTGTTGCAATTTGATAAAGTGGTTGTTCAAAATATATAGCTACTGCTCATCTTGCACAGTAAGTGTAATATTGTTAATTATAATTTTTATCTTCTTCACTAAAAAGTTTCATTATGTAATCAGGTTTTTTGCGGGGAAAAAAGCAAAGTATAAAAAATTTGTGTGTTTGTTTTCTTAATGTTGTATGTGTGTGTGCGCTTGTGTTGTTTAAAAAAATTAATGTTCTTAAAATTTCTATTATATTATCAAGTTCTGTACCTTTTTTTTTTTGGGAGTTTTCTTTAATCTTAAATTTGTGTGTGTGTTTCAAAAAAAAAAGTATTCTTAAATTTTCTATTATGTTATCAAATTCTTCGGGAAAAAAAGTATAGAATAAGAAATAAAATTTATTTATTTATTGTGTTTTTTGTAAAGAAATAATTCATTGTTCTTTTAAAAAATAAAAAAAAATAAAAAAAATAAAAAAAAAACCTATTAAAAAAATTATCTAGTTTATTATTGTAAAACGAAAATCCATATGGTACCAAATATAGCACAACTTCAATCTCTTATGTATATAATCACCCTGTTTAAACCCATTGTGACATCATAATTTGAATATTTGAAGTATTTAGGAAAGCCTCAGAATAAGTAAGAATAAAAAATTGTCAAATTCTATTTTGGAATAAATAAATATAGCACATTTACATCCTCTGTACGAGTTTGATTTACAAAAACTATAACAAAAACTATAAATAAAAAATACTATACACTCCATATCATACCCTCTAATGTCCTAACTTGCCCTTAGTCCCACAACCCCGATTGTGGACCTTTCTCCTCAGTCTCCTACCATAGACTCTCTAAATATGTGGCTCCCCCAATCACAAATGCGGATCCTGTGGCGCTCCCTCCCTTGCATGTGGCCCTCCAGCGATTGCCTGTAGAGCCTGTGACTGTAACCCTCCCTCTCCTGCCTGTGCTGCCTCTGATCCTCTCTCTGGCCCAACATCGGATATTGCTGTGAGCTGTGAAACTCCTTCATCTGGTGCAACTATATCACGATTTGCAGCTGGACCTCGACCTCTGCCTATGCCTCTGCCTCTGCCTGCACCCCGACCTCGGCCGCAACGTCCGCCACAACCATAACCTAGGCCTCTCTTTCACGCTCTAGGAGAGGCCTCAATATGGACCTCATCCTAAGTGTGGAAGATGTCAATGAGAACTGCATAATGTGTAGTCGTGGTCATGGTCGAACTAGTCCCCACAAAAGTAGGTGTATGTAATGTGAGAATATGTGATGTATATGTATCAACTCCAACACTACACACACCTGAACTGTGTGGTGGTGGTAACTGGGTAGGTGGGGTAACAACCTCATGCATGTATCGGGGAAGTGTCCAATTAGGGTCAGCTACATAAGGTATGCGAGTATGCTGGGTAGGATGTTCATGGAGGGAATCTGGAGATATGTATGGGATAGCATACGATGGGGTCACTGATGTCTAAGGACTTGATGTGGCCGGCGCTGAAGTGGAAGGCACTAACGTAGACAGCATTGATGTGTCTAGAGCCACCGCTGCTGCACTCTGTACATCGTAGTGGCCAAAATGCAAATGATCCCCCCGATGGGCATGCTGGATCGCCTCATGCAATAAGTCTCGGATCTCTCCAACAGCCTGCAAGGCATGCTGTCCATCACGTCTCAATAAGGCATCCTTATCCAAGTGATATGACCTCCCAACTCCAACCACCTGAACAAAAATTCGGACGTATTAGGCTACAGTTGATTGAAAGTAAATCAATTACGATCTTAATAATTATCTGACACATACTATGATACTCACGAATGCCTCAAGAGAAGGCTCAACTCCTTGATATTCGGACTCATACAGGTGGCTCGGATTACCGACTAGTAGACGTGTATGTCGCCGATACCACAACATGTAAGGGTCAGATAACGGGATTACGTCATCGCTCTAGTCAGCTTGTACGATAGTGTCCCGACGGGCATCCCACTGCTGTATATACCGCATATAAAAAAGACTCCAGTTAGTGCCAGCTCGACCATGCCTATCAGTCGCATGCAACTACCACTAGGTGTCGAACCGGTCCAGCACAGATTGGACCCGACCAAACTATCAGAGGACACGATCAAGGAGATGCCACTCAACCACGCCAAAACAAATAAGTGGCACTCTCGCCATCCATCTCTCCCGACCTAGTCGGCAGTAGTCTGGGAGCGTACTGAGGACCCTAGCATAAGGCTGCCATATAAACTACAACAACGACAAGTATATTAAAATTCGCTCGTGAACTCAAAACATATACAATGAACTAGACAACTAAAATGCACTAAATTTCATACCTCGCCCTCAATCATCTAGTAGAACTGGTTTTTATAAACGACGACTACGTTGATCGATACGACCTCGTGGCCGAAGTTAACCCTCCACCGATTGCCTCAAGGTCCAAGTGGCAACTGCATGTCTCCCTGGCCCATGGAAAGCTCACCAGGAGTAACTACTTGCCGTCTAGACGGGGCAATGCGAATGAATCTCTCCCACGCCCAAATTTGCAATAGTTTGAACCCAATTACAATATTGATATATGTCATACAACATGAATTGACATGTACTAAAATTATTACTAACCCATAGCGAGACAAGTGGTCCTTTAATCTCCTTTGCACCCACCTGAGCCGCTCGATACAATATCCTATACAAGCATACCAAAGTCGCGCCACACCTATACTCACGATCTCGCCGATGTCTCACGTGATGGCAAGTACATAAGTTGAGTGTTCTCAGGACTTATCAGGGAGAAGTACCCTCCCCCCAATAAGCCACAGAATATATGCTCGGGCATGCTGCTATACCAACTCATCTGGAGCCTGCTTTGGAAGAGGACCAAAATGCTCGGCCAACCACCTCACCCTCAATCTACCTGCCTGTAAGTCTGCAAGTGTAAGTGCTACTCTCAATAGCTCACTACATAGAGCTATCCACTGGTCTGTAACGCCCTCAAAATAATAACATTAAACCCACAATATAGACATGCATTGATATATAAAAGATCCACATTATTCTATTCATCAGAGTTTCATTACAAAAAGTATTACATGTTAACAACAAAAGCAAATGCCCTATGGGCTTACAGCTTTCCAAGTTAACACTTGGTTACAAAAAGAGAGCAATAGCTCAATTACACCTTAAGCCCTTGGCTTGAATTTACATGTAATACATCAACAGAAAGACAACAAAAAGTCTGCCCGCCTCTAGCCTCCCAAGCTATGTCCTTGGAGGTGGCATGCTACCTGTACCTGAAAATGATATTCCCATATAGGGTGAGCCACAGCCCAGTAGAAATATACTAAACCAACTATGAACAATGACTAAAAGATTAGCAGTTGATAGATGGCCAACACAACTATATCCACATATCTCGCTTTACCGTTTCATGACCTATAAGTCCATGTAACAATTCAGTTTCCATTTCTTTTCAATTCTCAATTTATAACCCTGGCTCAGAACCTGGCCAAACAACTTATATAAGACTGAAGCTTATATTAAACGTTTTCCTATCTCATAATAGATAAGCATATTAGCTGTATCACACTTCCAAAGATATACATAAGAGCACTATCACACTTCCAAAGACAAACATATGAGCTGTGTCAACACATCACTAGATAAGCATATGAGCTATATCTATGGAGTCCATCCCCTATCTTCTCCCAAATAATATCTGGTTTAGAGGTCCATCCCCTATCATCCCCTAAACTGTGGAGTACATCCCCTATCTTCTCCAACACAACACAATGCATATAAACAATAATTATACACATCACAAATCAATACATAAAGTTAAATGTATTCTTTCAACTGTCATACTCAATGACACATTCCAATGATTAGTTTTAGTTTGCCTAATCATCATGCATTGTCTACAACAATCAAGACTATCCTCCACCGATAGCCCAAAGTAGTTATTTCTAAACAGAAAATAAATGCACAAAATGGATAATATATCAACATTTCAGTTTGGTGAGCGATAAACAATTCAACTACACCCTTTACTCCCATACACTCCCAATCTCACTATTTCCAATTAAATTCCTCACTTCTCACAATTAATCATACCAATTAATTAACCAAGGTAATTAGGACATTTTCCATAATTAACATCTCAACCTTTAGGGTTCCAATTTCATCAATGACTCAACATTAATTCCATTTCTTCATGCTAAACATGCATATAGGTTCATTATAAATAAAACCCCAACTTTTGTAAAATTACACAAATGGCTCAAAGTTTTCTCAAAATTTCATAACAACTCCCAACATATCAAAATGCTAAAATTTAAAGACAAAATCCATAGAGAGGAGTAGGGTATCCCTACCTCAAAGTTTGAGCTCAAAAGGAGATGAAGACCCAACGACCAACGTGCTCCAAATCCCAAGATTTTCAGATTAAATCGAAGCCCTCAACACCCTCTATCTTTTTAATAAAGGACTTAGGGTAGGAAATCACCCTAGGTAGATCAAATCTTAGAGAGAGAGTAAGTTTAGAGAGAGAGAGTCTCGGATTTTAGGGTTTGAAAATGAAAAGTGGATGAAAAAGTGATTTTGAAATCGCTCTTTTCTTGATATATAAAAGGCCGCTGCGGCACGTCGACGATATAAACAAAACAAAAAGGAAGACTTGGTCGCCGAGCGACTGACATTGAACCCTCGCTCGAGCCAAGAAAGTCTTGATCGAGCCAACAACCCAGAAGTTCACTCGAGCGAAGAAAAGCTCGCTCGAGCCAAGAACTCAAACCTTCAAGTCTGCAACTAGACGCACGCTCGAGCGACAAACTTCTCACTCGAGCGAAGACCGAACCAGATCACTCGAGCGATGGAAAGCTCGCTCGAGCCAAAAACTACAGCTCTCAGGTCCAACTGAGACGCAGACGCATGCTCGAGCGAAGAAGACCTGGCTCGAGCCACCAGACACAAAACTCAACTCTCGCTCGAGCGACCGACTCCTCGCTCGAGCGAAGGTCCAAAAATCTGGACAGCAATACTTGGCTCCCAAACACAACCAACCTGTAACAAACTTGCCCAACACATCCTATAACTCAACTACAAGATAGGAAAGGATGTAAACAAGATAATAACCAACTACTAACATCTACGGATACACGTCCGGATCACTGTACAACAAGGGGTAAACCCGGGATCGCTATAGGTCCCTCGTCAATGATGAGTCAATACCAGTAACTGCTCGACCGTCAATCCGTAGACCATAAAGGACAGATACGTCCTGTAATGTGACCGTGGCCTCTCCGATTGGGAAATGGAATGTATGAATCTCTATGCGCCACCTCTCGGCCAAAGCAGTGATGAGTGAGTGGTCCAGTCTAATATGACCGACACGGTAGACACCATAGAATCTTGCGCGTAGTATATACTGTAGGACTCTATGGTCCAACGGATGCTCCCATAGGCCAGAATCCGCCTGGCGGCATGTCAACACTGTGCTTGCCTTCTCCTGCATAATAGAATGACTAGTTTAAATAATAGCATTATCACGTAAGATAAAACAAAATGAAGGGTATTTTAATTGTAAACGTAAAGTCCAACAAACGTTATTGCATACCGGATGCTCCCATATACTATCGGCCTGATGTGGATGAATGAGAAGTGGTACCTCCTCAAATAGATATGCTATGAAGCCTGTACAAGTGAAATACTAGATCATAACAATAAAACTCTCATTTAATCATAACAAAAAAACTATAATTATTCCATAAATTACGATTTGTAAAAAGAAAGTATGCTCAGCTATTTCAAAATTTAAATTTGTGTGATACTATATATGGAAACAATTCACTAAAATGTAATTAATTTTTATATCAAAAAATTCTATTGGTTAACTGTAATTTAACTATAACAACTAAACTTTAATTATTCCATACATGACGACTTCTAAAAGAAAAATGTGCTCGGTTATTTTAAAATTATAAATTTGTGTGCCACTAATATGGAAGCAATTCACTAAAATCTAATTATAATCATAAAAAAAAAATCTAATTATTTCATAATTTATTATTTTTAAATATATATATATATTTCTACTTTAAGATTTAAAATTATGTGTCATTAAATATGATAAACAATTCAACAGAACCTACCATTATCTATGCTATAACTAATATAGAAATCCTTTTCAAAATAATTTTAGGGCCTCAGTTACATAAGCTTAATAATGACTATGAACATAGTGCAGTAACATGTGGATAGTTTTCCTACATAAATATTTGCCAAAAAATTGAATGAGAAAATTTTGTTTCAATAATAAGTTGATGATTACATTTATGGCATATTTGACAAAACTTAATTATTGATTTTGTAATGCTAAAAGTTTCAATAAAGTATAAAATTTTTAAATTACATAAATTTATTCATAAATTGTAAATGTGAAAACTTCTTGGAACATTTGAAAATATTAAATTTATTCATAAATATTAAATTTTCAAATGGTAGAAGAACTATTTGATTAAGTATAGAATTTTGTATACATTTTCAATCAAGTACACAATAAAAAAACTTAGGCCTATGTGCTACAGTTAAATTTTTTTGCATACATATTTAGTTTAATTTATTTGCTTAGTATATTAGTTGTAAATTTTTTTTAATATAAAACAATTACAATATATAAAGAATTAAAAATTAAAAATGATCTATTTAGAGTTCAAATTAAGAAAATGACTTTAGGGTTTGCAAAATGTTCAATTGGTCTAACCTCTAAAACATTAGTAAATATAATTAATTAATAGTTTAACATGGGGTCATTTGCATTACAAGCTAAAAATTCACATGGGCTATCCAATTACAATCTCACAATTAAAAAGCGCAACCATTTTACAATTTCATAATTCACGAAACTCATGTAAGCATTACATAGTCTTCATCGACCAAGCCGCACCAGACATGTTCGTCTGTCATGACCTGTCTGCTGGCACTCACTGCAACGAATAGTCAAACGCTTATCTGATATATCCATCTCATTTGGAATACGGGACATAGATTTACGACCCCGTTTTACTTCTCGCAAACGAAGTACATTAAGCATTAAGGTCCACTGCGGATCATCCCAATAATCTTGATGCGGTATTGGATTGAATTTAGTTTTCCAAACCCTCATGTATACAGAAAGCCTATATACTGGATCAATGTACTCGAATGGATTGTCACCGCATTCAGACATAACAGTGAGCATATGGGAACATGGATAGTGTCTTATCTCGTATTTGCCACAACTGCACGTGGGTTGATTCATACGCACAATCTGTGTATTGTGACCTCGTCCATGGTGAAAAGATGTTTGCACCTCAAATACGCGGCGGAACCTATCAGACAATATTGATAGAAACTAATCAAGTTCATGTTTTTAGGTGTAATTAACTTCACAACATAATAAGCACAATTTAGTTTACATTACAAACTAACCTGTCATACGATATCAATTGGAAAGTATTTCCCCTTGCGATGCCCTCCTCGATAATTTTTTGCATCTCTCTAGGGTATTGGAACTCATTCCGTGCATCTATTTCTGCTTGGGCTCCCATCTCGTCAAAATATTTTACGAGCCGTCGAAATGTAAACTCAACCATAGCTGAGATAGGTAAGTTCCTTGCACCTTTCAAGACACTGTTGAAACACTTTGCGTCATTGCTGGTCAATACCCCCCACTGATATCCACCGTTATACACAAGGGCCCACTCTACAAGATTCATCTTGCGGACCCAATCGATGGCATCTTGGTTAATAGCCTGTATCTGTTCTAAGTAAACATTACACTTTTGTCGTTGATGAGCACTCCCTGCTTTCTATAAAAGTTGTTTCAGCTCCTTATTTTTAAACTTTGTGTTAAAGTTACTACAAACATGTTGAAGGCAGTGCCGATGATATCCAACAAATTGGAGCGAGGGATTCAGCCAATGTCGCCTCACAGCAGCTAAAATACTCTCAGCTCAATCAAATATCAAAGTCACTCCCTGTCGGTCCATGACAATATGTTCCCTGATATTTGAAATGAAGAACGACCAAGACTCCAAACTCTCCTTGTTGACAACAGCGAATGTAAGCGGTAATACTTTGCCATTGGCAGTGACGATCGTTGCTACAGGCAACACACAAGTGTATTTGCCGTATCAGAATATACCATCTATGGTTATAACAGGCCTATAATATGTGAATCCATCGATGACAGGTTTGAAAAACCAGAAAACAAAGTGGAAGACGGGCATAATGGTTACACCTTCGGTATATCTATGCTTCCATTGAACGATGGTGACAGGATTAGATGTCTGTAATACATGCATGAATTTAGGCAACTGCCTATATGATTCATCCCAATCCCCGAAACCATTCTAATTGCCTTTGCCCTTGCATGCCACGCCTTCTTGTATGATATACTGTAGTTCATGGTCTTTTTGATATCTTTGATGACATTCTTAATTGGCATATGAGGTTCATTCTGCATACGACAATCAAATATGAGTTGGATTATTTGGGTGTGAACACTATAAACAAACATATGTATATATATATATATATATAAATTTTTTTTTATACTCACCGCAACTTGTCCTAAAAGATGAGAAGCAATGTAACTGGAGTCAATATTAGTGTGGTCCCTGTTCATTTGTGGGTATAAACAATGGTGAGGACCCTTGTACTGCTTTATTTCAAAAGACCATGTTTCTTATTAAGAAATGCACGCAACCACCAACTGCAATCGTGCTTGCAAGCAGACACCCAAAGGTCTCATTTGGAGGTTACAACCTTATACTCTCGATTATTTATTGTGTGGTACAATTTCACAACATTTAGAAGTTACTTCTTATCGACAAAAACCATCCCTTTGTCTAACTCTAGATTTTCAGCGTTCCAGATCCAGTTACGGGGAACGACATCATGGCTATTCATGTCAAAATCACCACCCATGTGAATGTTCTCATAGAAAAGGATTTCAGGTCTAGGTGGAATGGGGACATTTTCAGGGTTAACTGGATCATCGGCATCATCTTCATCATCATCATCATCTAATCCGGCCAATAAATTTTCTTCATCACACATTTCATTTTCATCATCGTCTAGGGCGACATTAGGACCATACATGTCATTGTCAACAATATTGTCAGCAAACTGCACACAGTTTACCGTTTCTGCCATATTCCCAGCAACTTCAACTGGAGTAGTATGATGGCTGTAGGTGGGTACATCTTCTGTGTTATTGTGAAATTCATAATCATATCTACCACGTGAACTTGATTCCACACCATAGCCCTCAAATGTCTGTTGTGTATAGCCCACTGCATAACATTGATCTGATGCATACATAGGAGACCGAAACGCTATCGTGTCAATCCCCTGTTGTAACATGTCCGCGAGGGACCTCAATGCTACAGTTCGGACTCAATTTTGTTGTGGTTCTAAATTTGAACCAAAGAGTCCAAATCTGGCAGATCGTTTTGAGAAAAACAGATTTTTGAAAGAAGTGCCAAACATGGACTGCTTCGCCAGATACAGAGTCGCCACCTAAATATTTTATTTTGGGGGAATTTAGGAAATCCTGACTCGGTGCCAAAGGCCACGGGTCCGTCATCACCAAAGTTACCTTGGCTCGGGAACTTGGGTACGATTGGGGAAGGTCAGCTATGAGCACCCCCTCTCGCCCGATCCGAAGATCGGCCTCTACTAACCGTGATATCTTGTTTTGAAAGCATTATATGTTCTTATTCCGGTTATTAGCCTAGAATTACTATGTTATGCGCACAGTAAACAAGTATAGACTAGATCGCCTAATTTGGAAACAAGCATTGCATATCCGTTTGTTTTGGAAAACGCTTTGGGATTTGCTACTCGCAAGTAGGCTAAAATACGGATTTTAATGAGTTGTTCCAACTCAAACAATCCAACCTTCACCCACAGGCATTCAGACAGTTTAACATATAAGCATCTAGCCACATGGTAAGCATGCTGTCATGGCAACACTCACACGCATGCGGGGATGCTAAAGCATAAAATACTTACATCGTACTCCATGCCAAAACAATAAACTAGTTAGCGAACAATGCATGACCCTAGTCCATGTTCAGTGGCTAATGTATCGTATACAAAATGTCACAGGCTCGGCTAATCTAGGAATGGCATGTGAAATGCACAAACATCATGTATTCAAGTCAGATTTGAAATACTTATGCAGTTAGCATGATGCGCCGAGCCCGGTGCATGCAAAACTGATGAATGATGCACGCATGCATAACATGAGGTATGCTAAAATAAACATGTCCTAATACTAACCATCAAAGCAGGTAAGTAAAAAGGGAGAAAGAAGTGGGGGTTGGAAGACATACACACACTTACCCACACTTATTACAAATTCGCCCTCGCTCGGAGGGACCGAAATAATATACAAATCAAATAATGAATTAACTATCCTAGCTAATTAATTATTACAGGCCAACTAAATTAATTAAGCAAATTAATTAATCCAATAAAGCAATAAATAGCAGCCTCGGGGAGAGGGCTCGATGCATGCGTGCTCGGTTCCGCCCGAAAATCCACTGTCATGCTTAAGATGCCTCTGTTTTCCCTGCTCTGCTCCTCTGATGACTACCAGAGCCTCAGGGTTTGCTCTATGGATGCCAGAGAACACCACCGGCTGGGGGAAAACACCACCGGCCATTTAGAATGGTCACCGGCCACAAGCTTGATCCATCGGCCAACAATGATAGCCGGTCGGCACTAAATGTAGCCGGCCGGAAAAAAACTTCTGCGGCGGTTGTGACAGCAGAGGACAATACTTGGCATGGCAATGCATTTCAAGCAATGTATGCACCAATCACACCCCATATCATGTTTATGACTCAAAGGGACATGAGCCTTGGTTCTCGGACCACCAATCGCGCATTTCCATGCATGATGGCCCAAGAAACCAAGTATGCATTTTTAATATGGAATGCAATGCACGTAATCAAGCCAAGGGGAACTTAACCTCTATCATAAGCAATTCAAGAGGCCAAGTATGCATGCTAATGCAATGCAACCTAAGCATGTTAACTAAGCATGCAAAATGGCAATGCGAAGAAGCATACAAAACATGCAAGGCATGAGACAATGCGACCAATAAGCATGCAAGGTGCAATGTAGGTGTCTAAGCATGTGAGCAAACATGTGACTTCATTCAATCATATAATTCCAAACATGCAACACACTCATCAATATGCTACAACATACAAGGAGCATATGCAACAAGCAAAGAGATGGACTTAAACATGATTTAGGCAGCCCTAACTAGGCCTAAAACAGTGGTCAAAGTGCTCAATAATGAAGGAGTAATGGACACACAAACATGCATGCAAACATGGACCAACATTCAAGCATAAAGAGCAACTTCTAAGCACACTTAAGAAGATGCAAACATGGACAATTAGCATGCAATGGAAAGCTCTGAAATCATGCTAAAATGGTGCCAAACCAAATGAACAAGATAAGCATGGCATGCAATTAAGGTCCCAATACTTGAGGCGAACCAAAAGGGGTCAAACCAAGGCTAAATCAACCAAGCCTCACAAGGCCAGGGGGACTTAAAATAGGTCTAATGCAGACCTAGACAAAGCCAAGAATGTACTTAGATGGCATCTAAGTGGTCTAAAAATGCAAGCATACTCCAAGGACTAAACAAAGGGCATAAGGCAACAACCTTTAAACACATTGAAGGAGGATTAGATGCAAGCATATAAGCATTTTATAAGGACTGAAATAACATGTTAAGTGGTTCCGAACCACTGAAATGATATAAGCAAGGCATGCTACACACTTACACACTTAAGGCCAACAAGCCGAAATGCAAAGGGGGCATGCAATGCAAGCTAAGTATGACTCAAGAAATTTAAAATAGAGCTAAAGCATACAAAAACATGCACTAAAGCTTCACAAAGCTAGGCCTAAAACATGCTAGAACAAGGGCTTACAACCTAAGGCATGTTAAGGCCTAAACATGGCATTACAAGGCATGTATGCTAAGCAAGTATGGTATACCAAAACCAACTCAACTCAATGCTATTTCATGGCATAATAAGCATAAAAAAATAGCCAAGGCATGGTCAACATGCACCTAGGTTAGATGCTCCCTTAAGAGGCAAGAATAGCCCTTTTCAAGGACAACAAGGAGAGGGGGTGGCCCTCTCCTTCCTAGGACCTCAAGGCACCATCTTCACCTCTGAAATCCCTCAAGATTTCAGTGGTGAGGAGGCCCAAACACTATGGTCCCGGAGCTCACACAAAATGGCACAAAACAAGGGCCAAACAAGGCTTAAGAGGGGTCAAACAACCCCAAAGCTTAAAACACTCTTAACAAACTATTTAGAGGCCTTAAAAATAGAACTTTTATGTATTATATGAAAAGCCAAAAAACAATTTCAAAATAGGTAAAAGTGGTGTGCAAAAATGGGGAATAAAAGGGAAAAGTGATTACCCTTGTAGACCTTCTTCACAAATGAAGCTCCAGCAGCTCCTTTAGGTTGAAACCAGCTCCAAAATTCCAAAACCAACCCTCAAGGATCTCAGCTCCAAGAAAAGGTGTGATGGTGGGTGTTTGTGTGCAAATCTAAGCTTAAACACACACAAAAGAGAGAGATATGGAGGTAGGATATGAATAAACTAACCCTAAATATGTTGTCTAAAATGTCTAACCCCTCAAACAAGAGAGAAGACCTCTCTTTATAGAGCTTTTTGTCTTGTAAAGCTTACAAGACAAGCCTCTAAAGAGAGAGATCCCTCTATACACATGTATAGAGGGGAGCCAAATGCAAGCCAGCTGTGACAAAATATCTGCAAAAGCAGATGCACAGTAGTCGGCCGGCCAAAGATGCAATTGATCAAAAAAAGATAGCCGGCCGGCCACCTATAGTGCCGGCCGGCCAAACATTTGGCCGGTGGCCACAAGACATAGCCGGTGGCCTCAAGCCATGGCCGGTGATGGGTGGGGATGGTCTACAAGCCCTACCCTGCCTCTCCAAGGTAAAGAACAAGTGTTTGGTGCAAAACCAGACACAAAACAGTCAAGTCGAGAGATCCTGAGGCAAGACGCGTAGCCGAAACCTCCGGGAACTCAAGACGAACACAAACATGGGTGATCACCGAGTATTCAAGTGGTGAGGTCCAAGTCTTGAGAACGGTCAAAAATGGGGTGTCTACACCTGTGTAAGCAATGTAATGAAGGGACGAGAATCCATCTGTGTCATATGCGGGACATTGTGTACAACCTCTTTATTAATGTATACTTCCAAACAATTTGGTGGTTGGAAACTTACACCGATACTTAATACGGTGTTCAACGTCTCATCGTCATTGATCTGTAATATCTTGTATTTGCTAATTGCTTGCCACTGGCAATAAAGATATCTACATTTGAAGTTCAATCGGACACTTTCGCCGTAATTTGCCACCTTGGACATGAACATCTTCTCTAAATTTTTAAGCGTGATGCCAAGTTGCACCCCATATATCCCTTTCGGCTTAGCATCATATGCCATACCTTCATCGGGATCCCGAATTATGTTCCCCCCCCCCAGTAGAAGATAATTGGAACACTCTCCATATACTTGCTTCAATGAAATAAAAAACATTAAAATATCAACAATATACTTATATTGGATTTTACTTCTAAAAGAATTATATGGATTTTAACTCATTCAATTACAATTACTTGTGAGTCAAGAACTTTATTTAAGTAATCAGCAATTGTAATCCAACAATCATTATTGATTTTTTAATTAAAATATGAGTTAAAATAATTATTATGTTTTGGATTTTTTAGCTTTTTAAAAAAAAAAACTTACAACACATAAAGAATGTTGGTTTGTTTTGGCATAACTGTATATGGAACTCCTGTGTTCTGCTTTTTTCATTATTTATTACCATTAACATCATGCTCTTGTGCACGATAAGTGTAAATTTTTCTTTTTCCATATTTCTTCTTCTTTGTTTTGGTAATATTTCAATGTTGATTTGATTTTTTTACATAAACCTGCTTTTATTTTTGTGTTGGCTATTTGAATTTGTCTAGGCGGACACTTGGTGAAAGGAAGTTGTGGAAGTCAAAAGACAACAGGAAATGGGGGCATGACAAGTGTGAGGAGATGACTTTCCAAGAAAGGCACTATGAAAAGGTGAGGATTTCATTGAGCTATCTGGTTGATGAATGTGGCTCATATCACAAGTGATATTTTCCTATAAAAATCAGCCCTCTCATTTTTGTCACTTTATATTTTCTAGGGTACAAGGAACTCTAGAGGTGAAACATTACTTCAAGACCACTAAATGTATAATGGTATGGAATGATATACCATAGAATGTGAAACATTACTTCAAGACCACTAAATAAGAAAGGATGAAATGCAATTATAGTTGCTAAAATATGAGTTTTGTACTATTTTGATGTTTTAAGTTTTAATTTTATCAATTTCATCTCATAATATTTTCAAGTTCAGTCAAATGAATTGGTCTATTATCAAACAAACAGTTTAAGTTATTAACAGAATGATACTAAATTGCATATTCAGTAGGTACACATATTTTTCATTTATTTTAAGTAGGATATATATATCCGTTTTCAAATAAAAATATATATATAATAGATTAATCAAACAATAGAAAGTTGCGATGAGATGAGAGTTGAGACAAGGAAAACACTTTTTTATTTTTATCCTACCCCTAAAACAATTCCATTCCCAATATTTCAGAAGTACAATTATATGAAGATAATTATAGTAGACCCAATGGTTGACCCAATATTAATCACTGACCATTTAATGATGTATTGGAAAATTGGCGTCACAAAAGTAATAGTCAAACCCAAATATATCATATCAGAGCAACAAACAAGTATATATTTATATGAGGTGCAATTATTTAGACAACTTTAGTGAGATTTGAGCTTGTATTTGAGGCTTTGTCCTGGAGTATGGGCATCTCATTGTCTCATTATGAATTTTTACTTCACAGTGACTAAAGGTTCAACAAAGACAACAATGATTGACCAGAAAATATGCAACAACTCTTAGTCAATGTGGATGGGCTCTAAAATAATTCATTGTCCTCATCATTGGTGTAACCCTTCCAATTAGATATATCAAATATATACAGAATGAGCAAAATATATAAGAAAAATATTAAATATGTCCTTTTTTTAAATTATAAAATTATTATTGAATCTAATCAACACTATATCGAGAGGTGTTAGTAAAGGATTGGACTTGTATCCAGTTCATATTGTAGAATAGACAATATAATCTAGGCATGTGAGGTTTATTGCAGGTCTTACTTTAATGATTTAATTTGTTTATTTTATTTACTTTATGTGTCGTTTATTCATATAAAAATTAAATTGATCCGATAATTATAATCATATAATTTCATTATGTTTGTTTTTTAAAAGAAAATTAAAATTATACTAGTCATCAATTTTTTAAAAATAAATGTGAATTAATTTGATTTTCTTATGAATAATATATATACGAGGGCTTACAAAATAAAAATAAAAAATTAAATCATCAAAATGAGATTTGTGGTAGAACCTATAGTCTAGATACCACTGTTCAATTTAGACGCGATGAAAAATTTATCACGCTGATTGAGAATTTTCTTATATATAATTTTAAAGTGTAAGACAAATTGTATTTTTTTCCAAACCTTAAAGGAGGTGGGTGCAATTTACCCAATTAACAATGATCATATAGAATCAATGTATTGGCGTAAACAATAATTATGGGTTGATTAACTCAATGCATTAATTAGACATAAGATATTATTCAAATTTAGCTGGTGTTTGATAAAAATGAAAATTAGTAGTTAAAACTGAAAAAATAGTAGTTAAAGTTATTTAAAATTTATTATTAAATACTGAAAATTAGTAGTTAAAATTATTTAAAATTTATTATTTTCAAATTGTAGTTAAAATTATTTTGGTATGTTGTTTTTAAGCCAAATTATGATAACACCAAATTTTTAAAATAATACTTTTTTTTCTTTCTTGTTGTGTTTTACTTTTTAGTGTAAAAGATATTTATTGTTGGAGTAATATTGTCAAGTTCTGTCATTTTGATTATATTTTGCATAAAAAATTATGTGTAATGAAAAATGTATAACCTTTTTAAACATCTTAATAGATGACCTAAAAACACACATTTATAAAACTCGTAAAGAAATCCTATTTCGTTTCTTTCCCTAACAAATTCTAACCGCTCTTTCTTTTATATGCTCTTTAGGGAGGAAAGGGTGGTATTTTTGACATTCCTCCCCCCTATATTTTTTTCTCCTGTTATTTCTATCACCATACTAGCCACTATCGCTCCTGTTGCCTCCATCATTGGCTTACCACTAAGAAAGCTTTCAGATCTTGACTCAGATCTAATTCATAATCGAGATTCGATATTGTTAAACACGTTGTCATACGCTAAGCAACCATCTCAGATCCAAAATATTTTATTTTGTAACGTAGATGCGGGAATTAAAGTATCAAAGCTATCGGTGACAATGACCAGATCATTAAGGTGATTGGTATTATTTATTTGGTGGTGATCGTTTTGTTTTTTGTTTTTTATTTTTGTTTTGTGCTGCAATAATCTCTCTCTCTATAGAGGTTTTATCTCTACATGGAGTTTTTTTTACTCCCTATGTGGAGACTCGTATCTTTTCTGCATGAAGGTACTTTTTCTCCATTTAGGATTTATTTTATATTTTGTACTCAGATTTATTTTATTAGATGATTTATTGTTAGATGTATAATATATTAAATCTTGTGTTTTCTCATAAAAAAATAAATATAAAAATAAAAAATTAAGACTTGTACTAAAATTTAAATTTGATATTGTAATTTTGACACAAATAGACATACAATGTATTCTATTACATAAATGAAGGATGTCACATTTAAAAATAAAATCAAAAAAAAAAAGGAACGCTCCCTGTATACAATCACTATCACATTTAATATTTGCTAAATGATTTTTTTTCTTATTAATCAAACCGACTAACATTGTTAAATAATTCTTTTTATTTATCAAAAACTATCTAAAAATTCAAATATAAAATTATAAATTCATAACATTTGCACCTACTTTTGAGTTACATGAATTAGGTATATTTTACATTTGTTAGAAAACTGGTATACTACCACACACACACACACACACACACACACACACACACACACACACACAAAACTTGTGACTTGTCCACTTCAAGAACTATTATGGCAAGAGCTCATCATAGGTCCACCTAGAAGAAAAATCTCAATCCAACCCATAAGAACACACCACACTATTCTATTTCGTGCAGTGTACCTAAAAAATTAAATAAATTACATACAAAATTCAAATATAATAACTTAATTGAGTTTTGAATAGAGATGGTAATTTTTCCCAATATCACTTCAATGAGAAAATAGAGTGGGGACAGAAAAATTCTATTTTCACACACTTAATTAATTCAGTACACATCTTTTTTTTTTATAAAAAAATTATTACATTTCTATCCTTCAATCAAATTACCAACACACCCCTCATTTTCTCTCTCTCTCCCTCCCTCCCTCCCACCCAACTCAACCCTAACCTTTTCCATTTCTGACCACCGGCAGTTACCTCCCTCCCTTCCGATCATCACCACCTTCATAGCATCCCTCTCCTCTTGTCCGGCATCCACGACATAGACCATCTCCATTATACTAATCAAAGTTTTAATTTGTGTATGGTGAAAAATGATGTGTATTGAGACAAAATCAAAAGTTTTAATTTGTGTATGATGTAAAATGAATAAATGGTATATACTAAGATAAGTAAGGATATTTAAATAGAATTACCTGTGGGGACACATTTTCCTATTCTCACCCCATCTCCATTATACTAATCAAATATAGTTTTATATAATATATATAATTTAATTTTTTTTTAAATATAATAAGACTAAAACACTTAAATATTATACTTAAAACACTCATTTTCATTTCTTTATTTTTCATTTTGCATTTTTTAAGTCTCATTTTTTATAATTTATGAAAAATGCTAATAAAAGCCCTAAGGCTTATTATTATTATTATTATTATTATTATTATTATTATTATTATTATTATAGATAAGCCCTAAAACTTATTGATAGTGTTGAAAAAGTGTGTAACATGTATATTAAAAGTGTACTGAAATGAGTAAAAATATTCTAGAATATATGGGAAAATGTATTGGGATTATAATTTTTTTTGATCTTGTTATGGGTACTTATTAACAACCCTTAGCATGACCTATAAATTATTATCTATAATATACTATATTGTCTCTTATTTTTATTAATACCGCCATCCTTAAGATTATAAAATTATCTCGTCTATATTTATCTCTCTCAATCTGATACGAGTGGATCCCTATATTGGTCTACCCCATTATCATTCTTAATTTTGAGTCTATCATTTTAAAACAAAAAGTTTAAATTCAAAATTATGTAAAAATTGGGATCCAAAAAATTTATACATTTTATGTTGGAAAAATGGTGTTTTATATGGCTTATTTTGGGCCAACTTTGAGGCCAAAATGGAGTGGGCCCCAAACGTCTTTTGGGGTGGGTCCGAAGAGGTGACGTGTTCCTTGCCGCGTGGCAAGTCACACGGTGAAGACGGGACGTCAAAACCATTTATAAGTGAATGGGAATTTAACGTCGTTTTAGGGTCTAACATTAATTTGAAAATAAAATAAAATTTTTATGAGAATTTAATTTAAATTGAAATTGAAATTTTAGTTTCCTAAAGATTGTACCTTTTCATTTATTGATTAAACTATTCAATTAGTTTAATAATATTATTCCAAACAGTTTAAAAAACGGTTGCACTAACGGTTTTTTTTATTAAACTATTCAAATAGTATAAATAAAAAAATATTCCAATAGTGTTCAAACTTTGTCTCCAACGGATACTTTTTCATTTGTTTGAATAAAAGTATTCAAAGTGCAACGGTCAGAATCTGTTTGAAATTCGAAACAGGTTGCATCTGTTCATTTTTAGAACTGAATCTGTTGGACAGATTCACACCTGTTCGGATAGGGTTTTTGTGCCTATAAATACCAATGTTCCAGCAGTCTTTTACATACGAGAAAAAATTAGTCTGCATGTGTTGATATTGTTGTCCAGATTTTATTTAGTTCATTTTTCTTCATTCTAGTTTTAGGAAAAAATCAAGAGAGTATAGAACACAGGTTCTAGTTCGCCGAACGAATTTGTTTGAAGTGCTTCTACAAATTTGTGAAGATTATTGTATCCTGGGAGACAGACGCCACTCAACCGTAAGCACCGAAGCGGGGCGAATCTGTCTTAAGGACAGAGTGTCACAAATTCGACTTGATCTTTTAATTTTCGTTTGATTCGACAAAATAATTTCTGTAAGTTTTATTTTATTTTGCTTGAATTAGTTTGAATTTATTTTATTTACACAAAAGATTGTTCCAACATTCTTAAGACAGACTCGAATTATTCTGTTTACAGAATTTTTCGTTTGTTTCCTTTTCTCTTTCTTCTTTTAAGAAAATTATTTTCTGTGAATTTACAAAATAATATTCTGGTTGGAAAAACAAATAGTGATTATATGCTATTTGACAGATAATAGTAATATACTGTCTATTTTCTTTGACAACTAATAGTAATATACTGGTGTCATTAACAATTCAGAATATATTTTTGTGGAATTTTGTCAGAAAATTAATTTTGGTTTTTAGAAATTATTTTCTGAATTTTCATTAATTAAAATTCTGTTTCAGTACTTTAATTATTGAAGTGAAACAGAAATTTAATTTTCTGTGTGGAATTAATTTGGTTAAATAAAATTTTATTTTATTTCCAAATTAATTGAAAAATAAAAGTTACATTCTGGTTTCTTTTATTTTTACAGAATTTAATTCTGTGAATTTGTTTAAAATTTCTATGTAGTGTAAATTATAATTATAATTTTGTTTTATGAATTAGAATTGATAGCTACTTAAACCAATGCCCAAACAAGTACTACTGTGGTGGCTACAATGACGCCAACGCCCTCTCCTGTTGTAACAGTACCAGTAAATCACGGTGAAAAGCCAAAGAAGTTCTCAGGAACTGACTTTAAAAGTTGGCAACATAAAATGTTGTTCTATCTTACAACTCTGAACCTGGCTCGTTTCCTCCGTGAGGATGCTCCTATTTTGAAAGAGGATGAAACCGATCGGCAAGTGGTTGCTGCGGTTGATGCCTAGAAACAAGCTGATTTCCTTTGCCGGAACTACATCTTGAACGGACTTGACAACACATTATACAACATCTACAGTCCTATCAAGATAGCAAAGGAACTTTGGGAGTCTTTGGAGAAAAAATACAAAACGGAAGATGCCGGCTCAAAGAAATTTGTGGTTGGCAGATTCCTAGATTTTGTAATGGTTGATTCAAAAACTGTGATCAACCAAGTTCAAGATTTCCAACTCATTTTGCATGACATTCACGCAGAAGGCATGTCTCTCAGTGAATCCTTCCAAGTTGCAGCTGTAGACACCCTATTTTTGACCGTCCTCAAGACTTGGACGTCACCGTTTGAACACTCGGTGATTATCCATGTTTGTGTTCGTTTAGAGTTCCCGGAGGTCTCGGCTACACGCCCTGCCTCAGGATCTCCGAACTCGACCGTTTTGTGTCTGGTTTTGCACCAAACACTTGTGTTTTGCCTTGGAGGCGCAGGCAATGCCTTGTGAGGCATCCCCACACACCACCGGCAGTGGCTAGAGGCCACCGGCTGGTTTTTGTTACCACCGGCAATGTATGTGGCCGGTCGGCACTCTTTGTTGCCGGTCGGCAGTCATTTTTGTCAAAATGACATTTTTGGCCAGCCGACTACTGTTCATATGCTTTTGCAGATATTTTAGGATAGCTGTGTGGCATTTGGTTCCCCTTCATGCACGTGTATGGAGGGATGCTCTCCTTGTAAGCTTGTTGTATAAGCTTTACAAGTTTGTTGCCTATAAGAGAAGGGTCTCTTCTCTTGGCATGAGGGTTAGAGAATTTTGGAGAGAAAAACACAAAGAGAAGCTCTAGTTTTAGGGTTAGGGTTCATACATATCTCCTATCTCTCTTTTTCTCTCTTTGTGTTCTAGATGTTTTAGTCCATACTATTGCACACAAACACCTAGTGCTTCACCTTCCTTTGGCTACTGAGGTTCTAAGGGGCTGGTTTTGGTGTTTTGGAGCTGGATTCAAGCCAAGGAGGGCTGTTGGAGCATCATTTGTGAAGGTGGTCTACAAGGGTGAGAAACTTTCCTTTTATTCCCCATTTTTGCATTGCTTTTCTACCTATCTTAGAGCTGCTTTTGTGCTTAGTGTATAATACAAAAAAGTTCTTTTTTTTAGCCCTCTTGATTGTTTATTAAGAGTGTTTTGTGGTTTGGGTTTGTTTAACCCCTCCTAAGCCTTGTAAGGCTCCTTTTTGTGCTATTTTTGTGCAAGTTTCGAGACTTTGGTATTTGGGCCTCTTCACCACTGAAATCTTGAGGGATTTCAGTGGTGGAGATGGTGCCTTGAAGTCTCCAAAAGGGGAGGGCCACCCCCTTTCCTTGTTGCCCTTGAAAGGGACCCTTTTTGGCCTCTTGAGGGAGCATCATGTTAGAGTGTGTATTGATCTTATCTAGGCTGTTTTCCATGCTTATTATGCCATGATATAACCTTGTTGTGTGTTGGTTTTGGTACACGATGCATACTTAGCATACCTACCATGTAATGCCTTGTTATTGCCTTAATATGCCTTAGGTTGTTAGCCTTTGCTCTAGCATGTTTTAGGCTTAGCCTTGTGAAGGTTTTGCGCTCATTTTGCCATGTTTTAGGTCTGTCCATAGTTGTTTGGGTCGATCTTGGCATGCTTAGTATAGCTCCTTTGTAGTTGAGCTTGTATGCTTCAAGTATGTGAATGTGTAGTATGTGTTGCTTGCATCATTTTGGTGGTTTGGAACCACCCTACATGTTATTTCAATCCCTTTGACATGCTCATATGTTTGCCTTGGATGCCTCTTTGAAGCTTTGGAAGCTTGCCTTGCATGCTCCATGTTTTAGCATTTATGCATGCCTTTAAATTCAAACCATCTAGATGCCATCTAGTTGGTCTTTTGGGCTTAGTTTCATGTGTTAAAACTCTGTTTTTGGTTGCCTAAGTCTTGCCATGTGTGGTTGTACTAAGTGTAGTCCATTGCCTCTTTGGTGAGCCTCGAATGCTTGGACCATTGTTGCATGTTTAGCTTGCCTTGCTGCTTGGTTTGGCACCATGTTTTAACATGATTTTCAGAGCTTATGTTGCATGCTAATTGTCCATGATATCCCCTATCAAGTGTGCCTTAGAGTTGCTTATTTAATGCCTAAGTGTTGGTCCAACTTACTTGCATGTGTGTATGTATGTTTGATCCTAATTCCTTGGTTTTTGGCCACTGTTTTAGGCCTATTTAGAGTTGCCTAAATCATGTCTAAGTCCACCTTTTCATCAGTTTGCATTGCCTCATGTTTGCTTGTATGCTTGCATAAGTGTCTTGCTATGCCATGTTGCATCCTTAGCTTGCATGCCTAGGTTGCATTGCATCTTGCATGCATGCCTTGTTCCTTGACTTGGTGATAGGAATTGGGCCTTGGTTTGTTTGTTTGGTTTGCATTTCATTTGACATGAAAGATACACACTTGATTCTTTGGGCCATCATGCATGGAAATGCGTGATTGGTGGTCCGAGAATCGAGACACATGCCCCTTTGAGTCACAAACATGATAGGGGACATGATTGGTGCATACATTGCTTGAATTGTATTGCCATTCAAGTTTTGTCCTCTGCTGCTGTGAGTTGCAGGTTCTGCAGGCATTCTTTGCCGACCGGCAGTATACATTGCCGACCGGCAGTAAATCACCAGCCGATGGATTCATTTTGTGCCGGTGACCACAATTCACTGCCGGTGGTAATTCTACTCAGCCGGTGGTGATTCCCAGTATCCAGAGAGGCATCCTTGAGACTTTGGCAGTCTTCAGAGAGGCAGAGCAGGGAAAACAGAGGCAGACTATGCATGGCCGTGCACTTCCGAGCAGGACCCGAGCATGCGCTGCATCTGGCTCTCCTCCCGAGGCGGTTTACTGCTTTTCCTAGTTTAATTAGTTTGTTAACTGATTAGGCAATTTGTAATATTTAATTAGCTTGCGTAGTTAATTAATTTGTATTATTTATTTGGTCCCTCCGGGCGAGGGCAAATCTGTAATAAGTGTGGGTGAGTGGTGTGCATGTCTTCCAACCCCCACTTCTTTCTTCCCTTTTACTTACCTGCTTTGATGGTTAGTATTAGGGCACGTTTAAATTAGCATACCTCATGCAATGCATGCGTGCATCCATTCATTTGTCTTACATGCACCGGGCTCGGCGCATCATTCTAACTGCATCTGTATTTCAATTTCCAAATTGAATACGTGTTAGTTGTAGCATTTCACATGTCATCGTAGATTAGCCGAGCCTATCCTAATCACATTCTGCATGTGTTGCATTAGTCACTTTAACATGAACTAGGACATGCATGTTTGCTAACTAGTTTATTGTTTTGGCACGGAGTACGATGTAAGTATTTATGCTTTAGCATATCGCATGCATGTGAATGTTGCCATGACAGTATGCTTACCATGTGGCTAAGTGCTTATATGAGATAAATTGTTTGAATGCCTGTGGGTGAAGGTTGGATTGTTTGAGTTGGAAAAACTCGTTGAAATCCGTGTTTTAGCCTACTTGCGAGTAGCAAATTCCGAAGCGCTTTTCAAAACAAACGGATATGCAATGCTTGTTCCAAATTAGGCAATCTAGTCTATACTTGTTTGCTGTGCGCATAACATAGTAATTCTAAGCTAATAACCGGAACAAAAACACATAACGTTTTCAAAATCGGATATCATGGTTAGCAGAGGCCGGTCTTCGGACCGGGCGAGAGGGGGTGCTCATAGCTGACCTTCCCCGATCGTACCCAAGCTCCCGAGCCAAGACAACTTTGGTGATGACGGACACGTGGCCTTCGGCACCGAGTCAGGGTTTCCTAAATTTCCCCATAAAAAAAAATATTTAGGTGGCGACTCTGTATCTGGCAAAGCAGTCCATGTTTGGCACTTCTTTTCAAAATCTGTTTTTCTCAAAACGATTTGTCAGAGTTGGACTCTTTGGTTCAGATTACGAACCGCAACAAACAAAAAAGGGGAGTCCGAACTGTAGCCGAGGTCCCTCGCGGGCTTGTTACAGCAGCCTTAATTGAAAAATTACCACAAGGCTAGAAGGAATTCAAGAATTACCTCAAACACAAGCGCAAAGAAATTTCCATGGAAGAATTAATTGTGCATTTGAGGATTGAGAAGGATAACCGCAATTCTGAAAAGCGAGCTGGTAAGCATCCTATGGAGTCTAAGGCAAATGTGGTGGAACATGTTTCAAAAACCAAGAAACAAAAGTCTTCTCAAGAAAGTTCATCATAAGGCTCTAAAGGGGGGGGAAATAAAAAGTACAAGTTTAATGGCAAATGTTACATCTGTGACAAAGAGGGACTTCGGGCGAAAGATTGCCGTAGCAAAGGCAAAAGCAAAATAAGAACAAGCAAGAAGCCTGCTCAAGCCCATATGATCAAAGTAGACAAAATTTCCAATGGTGTAGATGACATCAATCTTTCTGCAGTTGTTTCCGAGGCAAATCTTGTCGGAAATCCTAAAGAATGGTGGGTAGACACTGGTGCTACTCGCCATATCTATGCCGACAAAAAAATGTTCACATCTTATTCTACAGTGGACAATGGTGAACAATTTTTTATGGGCAACTCCTCAACTTCCAAAGTTGAAGGACAAGGGAAGATTGTTCTCAAGATGACATCAGGAAAAGAACTCACTCTCAACAATGTCTTTGCATGTACGGACATTACTTAAGAATCTTGTTTCCGGATCTCTGTTGAGTAAGAATGGGTTTAGGCTAGTATTTGAGAGTGATAAATTTGTACTTACTAAGAATGGGATGTATGTAGGAAAATGTTACATGTCTGATGGCCTTTTCAAGTTAAATGTAATGACCGTAGTACCCTCAGTTATTAATAATAATACATCTTCTTCTTACTTGCTTAAGTCTTCAAATTTATGGCATGGTAGACTAGGACATGTTAATTATGGATCTTTGAGTAGATTAATTAATATAGAATGTTTACCTAAATTTGACATTGATTCAAATCATAAATGTGAGATTTGTGTTGAGGCAAAATTATCTAAAACTCCTTTTCATTCAATTGAAAGAAGTACGGAACCACTTGAATTAATTCATAGTGACATTTGTGATTTTAAATCAATTCAAACTAGAGGTGGGAAAAAATATTTTATCACTTTTATAGATGACTATACTAGATATAGTTATGTTTATTTAATTCAAACCAAGGATGAAGCTTTAGAAACTTTCATTCAATATAAGAATGAAGTTGAAAATCAACTTGGTAAAAAAATCAAGAAACTTAGAAGTGATAGAGGTGGTGAATATAAATCACCTTTTGGTGAATTTTGTAAAGAACATGGAATAATTCATCAAACTATCGCTTCTTACTCACCTCAACAAAATGGAATTGCTGAAAGGAAAAATAGGACTTTAAAAGAAATGATGAATGCCATGTTAATAAGTTCTGGATTACCTCAGAACTTGTGGGAGGAAGCAATACTTTCTGCTAATTATATATTAATAAAGTATCCCAAAAGAAAGTGAATCAAACACCTTATGAATTGTGGCATGGAAGAGTATCATCCTACAAATACTTAAAAGTGTGGGGGTGTTTGGCTAAAGTGGCTATTCCTAGTCCTAAAAAGACTAAGATAGGTCCTAAGACCATTGATTGTATTTTCATTGGTTATGCCAAGAATAGTAGTGTATATAGGTTTTTGATTCATAAATCAGAACATTCCGAAATGCATGTAAATACTATTATTGAATCTCGGAATGCATCTTTCTTTGAACATGTATTTTCAAATAAGACAGGACAAGAGACTTGTAACAATAAAAGATCTCATAATGCTATTACTAGTCAGGATCAAGAACATAATCAAGAACAAGAGTTAGATCAAAATGAGGAAGAGGAACTTAGGCGTAGTAAACGTGCTAGAACCTCAAAATCTTTTGGTCCAGATTTTCTAACATATTTGTTAGAAAATGAACCTTTAACTTTTAAAGAGGCTATGTCCAGTCCTGAAGCTTCTTTATGGAAGGAAGCTAGCAATCGTGAAGTTGAATCCATCTTGCAAAATCACACTTAGGAATTGGTGGATTTGCCACCAGGTTGTAAACCTCTTGGGTACAAGTGGATTTTCAAAAGAAAATTGAAAGCAGATGGATCAATAGACAAATACAAGGCAAGACTTGTGGTCAAAGATTTTAGACAAAAAGAAGGTCTTAATTACTTTGACACATATTCATCGGTTACTAGAATAACATCCATTAGAATGCTAATAGCCATTACATCTCTATACAATCTAGAAATTCATCAAATGGATGTGAAAACCGCATTCTTAAATGGTGAGTTAGATAAAGAAATTTACATGGAACAACCAGAAGGTTTTTTAGTTCCAGGAAAAGAAAAGAAAGTGTGTAAATTGGTTAAATCATTATATGGTTTACAACAAACGCCAAAGCAATAGCATGAGAAATTTGACAAGGCAGTGATGTCAAATGGATTCAAAATTAATGAGTGTGACAAATGTGTTTATATTAAAAACACAGACAAAGGTTATGTCATTGTATGTCTTTATGTAGATGATATGCTCATCATAGGTAGTAATAATGATATGATTAAAACTACCAAGAAAATGTTGAATAAACATTTTGACATAAAGGACATGGGCATTACTGATGTAATTCTTGGTATGAAAATTACCAAAACATCAGAAGGTTATGCTTTGTCACAATCTCATTACATTGAAAAAATAATTAACAAATTTAGCAAAGATGATGATCATCTTGCTAGAACACCTGTAGATGTTAATTTGTATCTTTCTAAAAATGTATAGGAAAGTATTTCTCAATTAGAGTATGCCCAAATTATTGGAAGCTTAATGTACTTGATGAACTGCACTCGCCCGGATACAGCTTATGCAGTAAGTAAATTAAGTAGATATACGAGTAATCCGGGAGTAGAACACTGGAAAGCTATTATAAGGGTTCTAAGATATCTTCGATTCACTCGTAACATTGGGCTAAATTTTACTAGATATCTAGCAGTACTTGAAGGATACTGTGATGTAAATTGGATATCGGATACTAGAGACTCAAAGTCCACCAGTGGGTATGTCTTTACTCTTGGTGGGGCGGCTGTATCTTGGAAATCTTCCAAACAGACTTGCATTGCTAGGTCTACTATGGAATCAGAATTCATAGCTTTAGACAAAGCAGGGGAAGAGGCAAAATGGCTTCGCCACTTCCTTGAAGATATTCCAGTTTGGCCAAAACCGGTGCCTGCTATATGCATATATTGTGATAGTCAATCAGCAATTGGTAGAGCACAGAGTCATATGTATAATGGTAAATCTTGACACATTCGTCGTCGACATAATACCGTGAGACAACTACTCTCTAATTGAATTATTTTCATTGAATATGTAAAGTCTAAAGACAACATAGCGGATCCACTAACCAAAGGGTTAGCAAGAGAGTTAGTTGAGAATTCATCGAGGGGAATAGGACTAAAGCCTATTAAATAAAAGTTACCACAACGGCAACCCAACCTAGTTGATTGGAGATCCCAAGATCTAGGTTCAAAGGGACAACCGAGTTGTGTATGACTTAGAAAGATCACTGGGGAGTCTAACTCCTACCCATTTCTTTGATAAAATAGTGATGTCTGCAGCGTTTGAGGTTAAGTAAAAATTTTAATGATTCTTATATCTAGGTAAACCTAGTGAAGTATGACAGGATACTCTTCATAAGAATCACCTATATGAGTGTGAACTGGTCCAGTTCTATAAATTTGTGAAAGGCTACAATTCTCTAAAGCACTCATGAAAGACCATGTTGTTCAAAGCCAAAATGAACACAATAGTGAGAACTAAACTGTGTCTGGGGATATACTGTGTGAGTTCTATTGTCTTGGTTTACACAAACGGCTGAACAGTTCAAGACATCATATTTACTAGTTAGCTAGTAAATCCGATAGTGTCTCACAAGGGAAGGTTTAAAGCCAAAAGCTACCTATCCTTTGCAGAATATTTTCAATTTCTGTACTCTCTGTTATTAGATCATGTTGTTGCATTTTCTCTCCGTCAATTCCATTCATGTAGGGGATTGTTGGAAAAATGGTGTTTTATATGGCTTATTTTGGGCCAACTTTGAGGCCAAAATGGAGTGGGTGGGTCCGAAGAGGTGACATGTTCCTTGTCGCATGGCAAGTCACACGGTGAAGACGGAACATCAAAACCATTTATAAGTGAATGGGAATTTAACGTCGTTTTAGGGTCTAATATTAATTTGAAAATAAAATAAAAAAATTTATGAGAATTTAATTTAAATATAAATTCAAATTTTAGGTTCCTAAAGATTGTACCTTTTCATTTATTGATTAAACTATTCAATTAGTTTAATAATATTATTCCAAACAGTTTGAAAAACTGTTGCACTAACGGTTTTTTTTTTTTTTATTAAACTATTCAAATAGTTTAAATAAAAAAATATTCCAATAGTGTTCAAACTTTGTCTCCAACGGATACTTTTTCATTTGTTTGAATAAAAGTATTCAAAGTGCAACGGTCAAAATATGTTTGAAATTCGAAACAGGTTGCATCTGTTCACTTTCAGAACTGAATCTGTTAGATAGATTCACACCTGTTCGGACAGGGTTTTTGTGCCTATAAATACCAATGTTCCAGCAGTCTTTTACATACGAGAAAAAATCAGTCTGCATGTGTTGATATTGCTGTCCATATTTTATTTAGTGCATTTTTCTTCATTCTAGTTTTAGGAAAAAATTAAGAGAGTATAGAACACGGGTTCTAGTTCGCCGAACAAATTTGTTTGAAGTGCTTCTACAAATTTGTGGAGATCATTGTATCCTGGGAGACAGACGCCACTCAACTGTAAGTATCGAAGCAGGGCGAATCTGTCTTAAGGACAGAGTGTCATACACTCGACTTGGTCTTTTAATTTTCATTTGGTTCGACAAAATAATTTCTGTAAGTTTTATTTTATTTTGTTTGAATTAGTTTGAATTTATTTCATTTACACAGAAGATTGTTCCAACATTTTATACTAAGTTCAAAATTAAAATATTCTTAATAAGCCTCACTCAAATGGAGTCCAAATCCAAAAGGTCCAAAATTATTACTTTTAATTCAGTTAGCAACCAAACAAAAAAAAAAATTTAAAAAGAGTAATGTTTAATTAGTAATTTTGCAATTTATTATATTATCCAGTGAAAAGGATATAATAGATAAGCTTCATTATATAAGTTCAATTAGTAACTTTGCAATTAAAAATATAATAAGAGTAACATTTAAGTGAAATTTTGTTGCATTTAAATTATTGTTTTCATATAATTTTATATTTTTAAAATTGTGTACTGAATTTTGGTAAACTATGAAGTAACAAAATCATTTATTTATTTATTTTTATCTTTTTGAGTTCTTGAAATGATTCCTTAATAGCTTAATCCGTATAAGCAAATTTTAGTAATTATGTTCAAACAATACTAATAAATATAAAAAATAATTAAAAAAAAAAAAAGTCTTTAAGAGAGTTTAAAAGAATTATTCATTCTCTGTTGCACTCATTTTTATACAGAATTTACAATTTTTATAAGATTCTTATTATCTGTTTTAGAGTTTAAATTTTTTATTTTTTATTATTTTTGTGAACATTTGTCTGACAATCAAAAAATAAAAACCCTAGAATTCAATTGTGAATTAAAAATAAAAAATAAAAAAACCCTAACCCTAATTTGTGAATTCAAATTCTATTGAAAACCCTAGAATTGGGTTAGGGCTAGGGTTCAATTTGCATTACAAACTTTGGGTTAGGACTAGGGTTCAATTTGAAACCCTAGAATTGGGTTAGGGCTAGGGCTACGGCTACGGCTAGGGCTACGATTCAATCTGTGAATTCAAAACCACAATTTCAATTCACAAACCTTATTCTACCCACATTGATATCAATTTCAATTCACAACATTTTCACATTCACAAACCCTATTCTACCGACATTATACCCACATGCACATTTTCACAAACAAAATCAACACATATAAAATTCAAACTGAGAGACAGACAGTCCACATACTAGCGAGAGAGAGAGCAGAGAATCCACACAGAGAGAGAGTGAGGATAGAGAACCCACGAAGAGAGAGAGTGAGAGCAGAAGAAGAACAGAGGGAGACTGGTTCAGGAAAAAAAAAAAAACGAAGTGTATAAAAAGCATGGTTGCAAATGAGGGGGGTGGGCCATTTTATATAACTTTTAAAAGCGTGGTTACGAACCACGCTTTCTTTTAAAAACAAATTTCTTTAAAAGCGTGGTTTCTAACCACGCTTGCTTTTAAAAACAGAATTTCTTTAAAAGATGAAAACGCTAATAAGAACAGGGTTTTCTTAATTAAAAGCGTGTTTTGTAACCACGCGTTTATGATTTTATTCATTTTGTGTGCCTGGGCCAGAAACATGCTGAAAGCGTGTTTTGGAAACACGCTTCAACTTATTCTGGGAATTTCGGCCAAACTAGGCTTAGTTTGGGAAATAAGTTAGTAGGTTGGCCTTATTTCCGATACCTTTAGTAAGTTAGTAGGTTGACCTTATTTCCGCACCACCAACCTTATATCGCCAACACCGATAAAAGCCAAAATACTTTCTTGTGCCATGTTAGGGTTTGCAACTCACTTGCACAAGACTCTAAACCGGCTCACCCCATCACTTTTAAACTTTAATGCATCGGTTTAATTTTGTGTTTCTTTACTTTGTCGAATCACATTTTGATGCATGTGCGAGTTTTAGTTTGAAAACCACAGTGACATAAGGTTCATATAGCACAATACAACCATGTATGGCAATCAAAATAAGTATTATAGAATGTCTTAGGAGTCATCACAAAATTTCTTAGAATTTCCCACACTTACTTATTTTCAGCATTGAATGATCGGACTAAAAATAATGAAACCCATACCAAACGAAATTCAATTATTGCGATATTTTAACTGGTACTATTTCATTGAGTTAGGAAAATATTTCAAGATGAATACCAGGGCTAAAAATGATTTTTAAATGGAGAAATAAAATTTGAAAAAAAAAACGGGTTTCTGGGACAGTGAGTTACAGTAACTTCTAGCACAGGTGTTTTGTGTTTGAAAAATAAAAAGGGGCCTCAAACGATGTCAAAAAGAGGTAAGGTCAGAATTTTTTGCTATATATTTAAGTTTATAACATATTTACAGGGAGCTTAAAGACTGAAAACCAATGGAAGATGTTCAAATAATTTTACTAAGAAACTTGGACAAATTCTATCGCATTTTAGTAAAATTGCAATTTCTCCTCTTAGACTTATCCATTTTTTGTGAAATTGGCAGAAAATGAAAGATAACTCTTATATCTAACTATCCCAAGTGGTCATGCAGAAAAATAACATTTTTAGAGAAAATGAAACCTACTTGAAGTCACTGTTCCTACTGTGTTGTAAGCAACACTTTGAACAAATATTTATTTCGGTAGGAAAATGGTGTCCAATGATTTTATAAAACTTTTAAACGATATATAACACCTATATATAGTCCTAGTAAAAACAGATTTTTAACACAAGTTCTTTTCAATTTATTAGAGCGTTTTTCATCTGATAAAATTTGAAACAGTGAAGAAAATATAAGTTTCAAATATAAGTGAACCAACTTTATCTCATTTTACTCTCACGCAAGATTATTTCAAACAATGGAGAATATTTGAACACATAAGAAGATAAAATCAATTGCTAAACCATCTAATCTATGCTTGCAAGAAGGAATAGAAATCATATAATCATGAAATCCTCATTCTATCAAAATATAAGCATGCATTGAGCTATTCTTGCTATGTATGTATTAACAATGCATACTCTTGCATATATTTAGTATATAGATTCAGTTAAAAAATATCTAAGGGAGGATAGAGGTTGAGTATTCCTACCTCAAGACTTTTTACAAACTATCCTCAAGATTCGTTTTGAAATGGTGACCACCAAGCACCCTCTCCTCTTCCTCTCTTTTTCTTTTCTTGTATACTCTCTCTCTCTCTCTCTCTCTCTCTCTCTCTCTCTCTTTTCTTCTCTTTGCTCAACCGTAGTAGTAGAATGGCTGAATATTGTTCTTATTTGTAGGAGTTTGGAGGTAGAATTTATTTATTTATTATTATTATTTTATTTTTTATTTTTTCACTTGGGAAACATTACCTACATGATTATAGGCTTAGAGTGTAATTGTATGCATGCCTCTAGTAGCCTTCTTGGGAAGGAGGGGGCCGAATTTCCCTTTCCAAAATCTGATTTCATATATATATATATATTGTATGTGTGTACAAAATAAAATCATTGTATATATAACCTATTCACTAGATGTTTTCCTCTCTACTATCATCTAACTAACTTAATTATTATTTGTTCCACAACTATATTTAGATACAGAAATTTAATCACAAAAAGATAAATAAATTTATTTAAAGGAGTTTAATATTGGTATTAGTCATGATACTATTAACATTATAATTTAATAGTTTAATAATCACTACTAATTGACTTAATATTATTATTAACAAACTAATTAGTTGTCTAAAAATTCAAGTTCTTACAAGACCCATCATAAATTTAGGGGAAAATTGATGTTTTAAGGAAAATGTATCTTTAAACTTGTGGCAACAGGTGGCTGGACAAATATAATGTGTTCGGTAACATGACACCGGAGTAATTCAAAAAGAATAGGTTTAATGAGAAATATTAGTAAGGGTTTTGAAAAGGGTTTAAGTTAGGGTTAATTTTGGTATTATAAAGAGTGTAATGAGAATTTTAATTTTTTCTTAATGGTGTAATAAGAAAATTGGTGTAAAATTGTGGTGTAAGTAGAATTTCCCCTCACTAGCACAACAACACCGCCTCATCGATGCCACCCCACTCATCTCACCACCACAACACCACTGTCTACCACAATCTCTTCCATCTCTGACCACCTCCTCTAACCCCAATACCATCTTCGACGGTCGTTTCCTAATAATCAGCTCCTATTTCTATAATGTCGCCACCTCCCAACCCCGCAACCCCTACTCTAACCTCTGTGATTATTGCCATTGTTGTTTCGTAACCTTAGATCTAAGAGAGAGTGAGAGAAAGAGAGAGACAAGTGAAAACTTCTGTTTTTCAGATTTGAAAGGATGAGATGGGTGGCGACAGGGCTATATTTGATGGTTCTTGAAGAAGGATTGGGGGTGATGGGGTGAGTTAGAGAAAGGCTAGCAATGGTTGGCGGTGGTCGAAAAGTGGTGGCGATGAAGAAGGTTGTCGGAAGGAAGGGGAAGAGGTAGAGCAGGAGTTACAAGTTAGAGGCCGAATTTTGCAGTAGTGGCTGCCAGAGATAAAGCAGCTGTTGGAGGTGGTAGTTGGAAGACTTAGGGTTTGGAATGTTGGGATGAAAGAGATGAGGGTATGTTTGGCATTATGGGAAGTGTAAAGAGAGAGAGATGAATTTTTGGGAGTGGTGTAAAAGGAAAATAGGTGTAAGGAGTTTATTTGGTGGTGTAAGTAGAATTTTCCAAAATGGTGTGTATTGAGTTTGATGATGGTGTTTAAATAGAAGCTTCCTCATCTTTTTTGACACTTTTGTTGCAGCTTATTTTAATTTAAAATTCAGTATCATTATTAAGCAAAAATAACTTAAATAAATTTAAAAAATAATTATTTAAAAGATGAAGGATAGATGGGTTTAATTTCTACTTTGTGATTATCAGTTTTTAGTTTTAAAAAAAAAAAAAAAGTTTTAATATAAATAATAATTTTATAAATATTTTTTATGCAAATAAAATAATATTTTTATTATAAAAATTATAATATTGTATTAAAAATAGAAAACAAATAGTGAGACATTTCTCTCCAACTTTTGATAGTATAAGAGGTCCAATGTATTTTCATATTAGTTAAGATCCCTCAATAATATGATTAAAGAAATTTCAGCTGGTCACAAAGAAATTTGTAATGTCTCTGTGACGAACTGGAATTTTTCTGTGAAGAAAAATTTCTCTGTGCTAAAATTTTTTTATGCTGAAATTTCTGTGAAAATGTTAAGGGACTCCAACTATTATGAAAATATTGTATGTCATTTATCTTATAAAATCTTAATATTAGACCTTAAGCTAAAAATCCCTTACGTTGTGTTTGGTTGGGAAATTTGAAAAGGAATTTGGAAAATGAAAATGTAGGTGAAATATGAATAAAATATACTTACATTTCATCTAGTTTCACACACTTTTTCCCTTTCCGTTTTCAAATCCCTTCCCAAATCCCCCAACCAAACACAACGTTGATGCCGTGTTTGATTGGGGGATTTGAGAAATGATCTAGAAAGGAAAAGGAAAAATGTAGGTAAAATATGAATAAAATATACATATATTTCACATAGTTTCACACGCCTTTTCCCTTTCCTTTTCCAAATCCCTCAACTAAACACAGCTCAAAAATATCATAAATTACAATGAAAAAATTATCAATAAATTTCTCATTGTTTTGAAAGTTATTATTGAGTTATATCAAATTTCAGTACTAACAAATAAGTATTATTTTTTTATTATATAAATTGTTATAAAAAAAATTTCAATTATTCATAATAGAATATTTTATTTTAATTTTATCTTTCTCATTAAAATGTCAAATATGAACCAAAAATTTCATAAATGATTTTAATTTATTTAAAATTTTAGAATAAAAACATTTTTAATTATTGAAATTAAATAAATTTTCATAAACAAAAAAAAAAAAATAAGAGTAAGATTCATCAACTATCATATGCATTGAGATAGATATATATATATATATATATATTTGTCACAATACTATTTTGTTTTTGTAGCTCTTTTTAATTTTAATAAAATTTAATTCTTTAAAATTGTTTACACTAAAAAATTTCGTAATTTAAAATTACAAAAAATGATGCAATTTATAATATAGTCATTTCGATCCAATTGTTGTTTATGATTTGTTTAACATAATATTAATAATTTTATGTAATAGCACCTAGAGCATAAGATTGAAATGGAATCTGCTTTTTGCCCTCCCATTCCCAGATAGCACAATACATCATGAATGGATTTACCAGCATACTTAAAGGATGGTGGGACAATGTTCCCACACCCACTCAACAGAATGAAATTCCTAACTTTGTTAAGATGGAAACCGATCCAACCACCGATGCCACCAGCAATAAGGAAGATGTTGTCTACACCCTAGCCCAAACTATCCTTCGTCACTTTGTTGGACTTAAGGTCGCTCATAGTGATGGAGGTCGTGAACTTCTCCAGAATTTAAGATGTCCATCTTTAACTCATTTCAGATGGTATAAAGATGTTTTTCTGCTCAAGGTTATGCAACAGGTAGATGTCAACAATGACCATTGGAAGGCCAAATTCATCGATGGCCTCCTCAATCTCTTTGCCGAAAAAATTAGGAAAAAGCTTAGGGATCGTCACAATGGTATGACTATTCCCTATCACCAGTATACCCATGGCCAACTTGTTAGTCTAATCATTGAAGAATGTCTATCTCTATGTAATGACTTTAAACTCCAGTATCTTATGAAAAAATAAAACTTTACAGACAAAAAAGAGCTTGGTGAATTTTGTGACTAATTCGCTTATGACACCAAAATTCAGTACCCATCTAAATCTAGACGATCCAAACAAGTTAGACCTTACAAAAAATCTTCTAGAAAATCTTATCCTAAGAAGTATAAGGGATCTTCTTACCAACACAAGCCTAAGACATATGTGGATTCGGCCTTTTATGAGATTACTCGTAGAGATGGGTAGGCCCATTTGGATGACCATATGCGGGTTCGGCCCACCAGTTCAGCCTAGCTAGTACCGTGCTTGGGATAGCCTATTCCTTAATGTGCTTGGCCCAAGTACTTGAAGACTTGGGTAGATGATTCACATGGAGATGGGCTCAATGGTTTGGCCCATGTGGATGCCTGGCCTATATCGGATGGTCATTCGGATTTGGGCTTACTAGTTTGGACCGGCCCAAGGCATGGACCCACTCCATTTATATTTTACCCCTTTACTGAGAGAAAAGATTAATGTGATCTAAGACATGATTAGATAATTAAAATTTGAACTAACTTCTCTCTAGTTGAAAAGAGGTTTGATGTTGTTCAATTGAGCTCATTGTATAGGTCTCATTTTGATGATTCAAAATTGTTCATATTGTAAGTCCTTGTGTAAATTATCTATAAAAGAATCATATTGATATGACAATCATAGTAAACACATAATTTCATTATAGATGCATCCAAAAAAGTAGACGGCTATTTTCGAAACAATGTTTGTTTATTAATTTGCTAAAATCCTACAATTTTATTATCTGAACAATTTGAATTTTTTAAATAGATAATCTACACATAAAGACCTACAAGATGAATCATTAAAATCATCATAGTAGACTTATGATGGAATCCATACACCCAACTGGAGAAGATGGGACCTTCATCCAACTCACAAGAAACTAGATCCATTAAAATTCATCAAGAATCATCATATTAAGACTATTATTTTAATTTTTCAATACAATAAAATATAATGAATCAGCCGTTATAACATAAATTTTAATTACATTGAAACTTTTAAAACGAATGAAAGAGACCTTAAACAAATAAAAGAAACTAATCCCATACAAATGGAGCAAATTAAACTCTTAGGCCTCCTACTGACTAGCGAAACTTATTGAACTATAAGAGCTTTGATTCATGAGTTAAATTTGGATTCTTATTGTATTTGGATCATTAATTTAAATAGAGATTTAAAAAAAAAAAAATAACTGAAATTTCATTCACATTTCTCTTTTCTCTTTTTAAATCTCTACTTCAATTCATAATCTAAACATAGTTTTGAAGGTCAACTTTTCACTATGATTTTTAAAGTCTAAGTTAATTATTTATTTAGCACTGATTAACTACTAAATGATATATATCATGCAACAATTAATTAATGTCAAACATATGATTGTATTAGGCTTGAAAAATTAGAATGAAACTGATTTTCCTTGTTGGAAGGGACCATTAACAATTTTGCCAACATCCAAATGAAGGCACAATATTAACAAAATCAGCAATTCCTAATAGATGATCTTTCAAGCCTGTTTGTGCAATCCATGACAAATATACAAACATGGCACGATATTATAAATTTCTCTATCAGACAATTTTTATATGTTTCTAGTTGCTCAATTATATATATTGTGCATCTGGAAGTATATTGAGACAGAAAATTTTGAGTACACAATATGTGAAGCAAGTTAGATTGTTAGAAGGGCCATAGGAGCTCCCTTCACTCCAATCCATAAAAGATCAAGGTAACCTCCATCTCCTAGTTCATGCCTACCCTTAGCTTGCATAGTCACCACATTCTCTCTCTTTATTTATATATATACATATTTTGCATAGCCAAGGGTATTCATGAACTGGAAGTGGTTGAGTACCCTCATTTCCTTCTGAGTTGGAGTAACAGAGAGCTCCAATAGCCTCCCACAAAACCCCCAACAGAGACAACATTGAAGAGAAAACATATATATCAAATTATGTTCATATCAAGAAATGCTTGTTGGGAGGGTTTATATAGGCCTTCAGATTATTCTTTAACATGTAATCTGAACCATTGAATGTAAAAGATGTGAAATTAATACAAAATCTGGAAGAGAGATATAATAAGAATCTCTCTTTGTAGCTTTAATTTTACATGTCATTGGTTTGGATACCCACTTGGCTAAATGTGATTAATTTGATTGAAAAAGACATAAATGAGCATCTTTCACTTTGCTTTACATATATAGTTTAGGAAAATGATTGGTGGCCCTAAAACTGTGGCTCAAATTGGCTCAAATTGCCAGTTTTAGTAACTTTGTTTTTTTTTTTTTTTTTTTTTTACCTAATAAGGAAATTTGAGCCACAATTTGAGCCAAATATTCGGGCCCCCTAGCAATGCCCTATAGTTTATTGGTTGTATCAACATGTAAACATATATAACTTAGTGGGTCTAGATTTAATATAGGGTATGAAAGGATTCTAATTCTATAGATAGTGATTTAAAGGTGTTTGGAATTTCAAATGAATGGCTAGAGTATTAATATATTTTTGAAACTGTTTGATTGGAGAGATTTCTATTATTAACAAAAATACAATTTAAACTAGAGTATTCCACAAACATAAATTTTGTACAAAATTCTCATCCTGATAATTTTTGTACCAACAATTATGACTCATAATTTTAAAAATAAATGTTGTTCATGGATATTTTGAGGGAGAGCCTCCTCTCCAATTAGGACTGGAGAGTGCTATTGGACCTCTGTGGGCCTACCACGGAACCCGCATTGATGATCTAAACCGTTCATTATATAGGACTCGTCGAGTATTTTATTCTTGTAAAAAATCACGTTGATGGATATCAATAGCCACTTGATTAGATCACGTTTGCATAAACAATTTATTTTAAAAATCATACTTACCATTGACACAATTGTGATTTGATCAAGTGACTATCGATATCTGATCAACGTGATTTTTTGCAAGGATAAAATATTGAACGAGCCCTACACATTCAACAGTTCAGATTATCGATACGGATTTCGTGGTGGGCCTACAGAGGCCCAATAGCATCTCTAGTCCGATTTAGATTGGAAAGAAGTTGTGGCCTATTTTAAAGGCTATTAATATTAGAGACCTATAGATTTGACTCACAAATTCATCCACAATGATGTGGCAAGAGCATAGAGCCATCAATCATTGGGTGTATAACAAATCAAAAGTTTACACTTATTTTAACATATCATTGTGGATAGAATTGTAATAAGTTTAAGAGAGTCTCAAACATTTTTCTTTAAAGGCATTGATTCACAAAGCTTAAAATAATCGTCTATCCTTTACTGGCACTATTTCAAAGAACAGTCATACTACATCTTCACAAAAATCTTCTACAAAAACACCCTTTCACAAACTCTTTCTGGTAATAGTCTGTCCACTTATTTTGTAGGGGTACTTACGTGTAGGTCCTATTAACTAGACTTATTTACCTACAGGTCCTAATTAATAAATTTAACACTATAAAAATAAGAGATTGATAAATTTATCACTATAAATTTATTCATAAAAACAAAGAGACTGATAAATTTATCACTATAAATTTATTCATAAAAATAAAAGACTGATAAATTTATCTTTATCACTTAATAAATTTATCAATAGGACCTAATAGGTAATAAGTCTCAAAAGTAGGACCTATTGGTAGTTTACCCTATTTTGTAATGCTAAACTTTTACTTTTAAGAGTCTGTGAAGGGGTGATTTGGTGAGAGATTTTTGTGGAGATAGATAATCTTCCTACAAAGAATTATAACTCTTTCAAACTTATTAACAAGTGTCCTTAAGACATTCATTAACAAAATCTTTTAAAAATAAAATACTACTAGCACATTATTATACATCGATTTTATGCACAAAAATTCTCAATATGGTTGTGGGATTTGACAATTGCTTTTAATAACTTCTTTTTTTTTTTTCAATTTTAGTAATTAAAAAATAAATAAATTTTTTACTTTTATAGATCCTTCTAAACTAGAACCATCTTAAATAAATAAATAAATAAATAAAATAAAATAAATTGACACATTTTTGAAGATTTACTAAATCCAGAAAAAGAAAGAAAATGACTTTTTTAACCATAGCCAAACTAATAATAATATTCCTTTAACTAAGGTTGCAAAACGAACTAAACAACTCGAGCTCGGCTCGTTTAAGCCCGACTCATTTATTAAATGAACGAGTTGGAACTCGATTTTTATGCTCATGTATTAATCGAGCAAAGCTCAAGTAGTCCCAAATTCGACTCTATACGGCTCGTGAACATAAAGAAAATGAATTAATATTTCAAATAAATTTTCAACAACTTATTTTATTTTTCTATGTGTATTTTATGTTTGTGTAAATTTATATATTTAATTGATGAAATTTATTAAGTAAATTAATTTAAGTTTAAATTAATTTATTTTGCTCATAATTTTTTATTTATATTTTTTATCTTAATAAGTAAATTAATTTAAGTTTAAATTTTTTTTCAAATTTGAACTTGACTCGTTTATGTAATCAAGGGAGGTCAAGTTTATCAAATATTTGATGAGCCAAGATAAAGCTCAATTCTAGTTCAAAAAAAAAAAAAAAAAAAAAAAAAAAAGATCATGCTCATTTATTTAAGCTCGACTTGAGCTCGAAAATTCAAAAACTGGACTCATTTTGTAGTCCTTTTAACTAATGCAGTTCCTAACTTGTGAAATCGTGTAGATTATCATTGTACTATAGCCAAGCCATCTACATTTTTTTTTTTTGGAACATGGAAACATTATATTAATAAAATATAATAACAGTATATAATCAAGACCCAAAGGGCTATCCTAACCAAACAAACAACAAAAAAATAAATCTGCCAAAAAACACAGCTATGATCCAAGGAAAATCAACAATCAGCTCAAAGATGTAGTCTGGAAAGTAAGATCTGCCTGAAAGCCCGTCGTTCCCGTTGATGTCGTCCCCGTCGCTGCTGCCCACCTTTGCCACTATTGCCACCAGAGAAGGAAGGACATCCAAAATGATATGGGAAAAGGATTGACAGAGGAAGAAACCATTGTAGGTGTTAAAAATCCAAAAATTTATACCAAAATCGAAGGAGAAAACTTTCAAAACTCCTATTTCGAACGTAAAAAGTTCAAATCTACACTCTAAAACTGTATAAGTGTAAAAGAATCGCCGGAATATCGCAAAAGAACCGCCAGAGCATTGCCGGAAATCTCTTAGAGAGAGAGGTCTCTGTAACTCTTATTAAATTCAAGCCATCTACTTTAATCGCTTTTCTTTTTCAACATAAGTATTACCTATGACATCAAGAATTTGTTCATTCCTAATTTGTCTTAATAGAATATCATTGTTAACAATTCTTGGGTACAACTTTTGCATTCATCACATGAAGTATATTATTAATCTTGTAATGGCAGCTAATGTCAATGAATATACAATATATTTGTTCCCAAAGAAAGAAAGAAAAAAACAAATTATAATAGGTGAACTATCACTACATGGTAAGATAACGCAGCAAGTATCAAAACAATCTAGAGAGAATTCAGAAATTTAAAAACAATTGCCGGATAATCATCTTTGACACCCTTGAATTCAGTAGTTAGATATCGCCTTTCCCCAATTGGCAACAAATTTTCCAAAAGTCCAGCTCACAACAAGTTCTGTTCCATGGTTGATCTGTTTGAACGAAAACCTATCCATTATGAAAGCGAAATCACGAAGGGAAACATGCTATTTCTTGTCGTTTTCCAATTTCTTCAAACAAACAACAATCCATTCATCTGATTCCCTAAAAGCAAAATTACTTCCTTCAGGTGGGCTCATAGAGGCCCACCATGTGTCCATCGACACACCTGATTGCTGCAACCTGTTAAAGCCACCATTTGTTAGGCATCAGAAGATTTTGCAGCTAAAAAGCAAAGAGAGAAGGTGGGAACTTGATATATGATCCGTCAAACAAGAACCCTAACATGTTTAGCATCCTCAATAATTGTCTGGGCATGATCGAATGTGAAGAAAATGTTGCGGGAAAATATTTCGAGTGTTACAAGTGAGCCAAAACCGCCTAGTCAAAATTCTCCAAGTAACAAACATTGTTACACTAAGCAAGGGCAAAAGAGACTTGGTGACCTAGTAACCCCTATCCCTCTCAGGTTGAGAAAGGTTTCATCTTCATACCTAGGCTCATTGCTTTTGTGTGTTGCCCTTTCCAAAAACTAAAATTAGAAAATATAATGGAAGCATCTTACTTGGAACGTGTATTGTTCCAATATAAGAAATGGGAATGAAAACGAGATATGTCATATGCTCTAAAATATGATGCTATAGGGGTAAGGTTGTATAAATCACACTACTAGTATTTAAGAGACTACTAAATATAATACCAATTATATTTTAATAGCTAGACATCAAATAAAATAGTTCCAAATTAATCATGCAAAAACACAATTCTTGAAGCATTATGGCCCATTTGTTTTATATTTGGTTCTGCAAAACTCCATTCTCTCTAGATTTTAGTTTATTATATTTGATTTTTGTTTCCACTTCTAGGAAACTTTTAAGAAAATATAAACGAAAATTTTGGGATCGCTTTGGATTGCTAAATTCGCCGTTTTGGAACATAAGTGTACCAATTTTTGAACATGTGTTCCGAGACATAAATCCCTATTAGCGTTTTTAGGTAACGCTGTAATGGGACTTAAGTGAAATGGCATGTTCTGAGTGTCAAGAGCTATAGCTGCCCAAGATAGAAGAAGAATGATGGTTTCACAAAGAAAAATGCTATGCATATAGAAAACTCATACAGAATGACGTAGGAGTCGTATTTTTACAATTATGAGTCCTTGTAATGGGCTTTTTGTTTCGCAACAAATGAATATAAATAAGCCACTTCATTCTGTTTGAAGTTTTTATTTATAAATTTTGTTTGTATAGCATTTTTACAAATTATGCAACTTGAAAGTTGGGTTTTTTTTAACCTTTCCATGAAACTCATGTTTGATCGGACCATCCAGCTCTGCACCCAAAGCCATTAGCTTTGTCACCGTACTGTTAATATCCGTCACTGTAAAGGATAAGAGTGATGAGTATCCCTTCTGCATGGCATGTTCACTGAAAAGCTTGGATTAGCATCTAATTCAATTAAATTATATTCCAATTCAGCCATAGATAAAGAAATAAAATTTAGTATGAGTTTTAAACATCTGTCAAAGGAAAATTAATTTCCAAGTAAATATACCATCATATTGAGAAAGCAAGCCAGAAACATTACAATGTTTTCCATGTGGATGTTAATTTTAGAAGAGGAAAAAGTTAGGGTATGAGTGGTTTATCATACCCTTTTATATTAAATCATAAACATAAGTTAAGGCCTAAATAAAGGCCCATTACAGCAAATAAAGAGACTGAATGAGAATAAAATAAGAAATATCCTAACACATTCTAACACTCCCCCTCAAGCTGGTGCGAAGATATCTCTCATGCCCAACTTGTCGAGAATGTCACGGAATGGTTTAATCCCTAATCCTTTAGTAAGAACATCAACCAATTGATCCCCAGACCGCACGAAAGGCGTACATATAGTGCCACTAGTAAACTTTTCCATGATAAAATGCCAATCAATCTCCACATGCTTGGTCCGATCATGCTGAACCGGATTGTGGGCTATATTAATGGCGGCCTTATTGTCACAGAATAGCCTCATAGAATCTGTCTGATGCATCCCCAAATCTCGCAATAATAATCTAATCCATAAAAGCTCACACACACCTTGAGCCATAGCTCTGAATTCGGCCACTGCACTAGACCGCGCAACAACATTTTGTTTCTTGCTTCTCCAAGTTACTAGATTTCCTCCAACGAAGGTACGATAGCCAGAAGTGGATCTTCTATCAGTTACTGAGCCAGCCCAATCAACATTTGTATATGCCTCCACACTGAGATGACCATGCTTTAAGAAATAAAGACCCTTTCCCGGAGAAGATTTCAAGTACCTCAGAATCCGCATAACCGCCTCTAAGTGAGTTGTACGTGAAGCATGCATAAACTGACTAACCATACTCACTGCAATAGCAATATCAGGCCGCGAATGGGATAAGTAAATAAGCTTACCCACTAGTCTCTGGTATCTCCCTCTGTCTACAGGCTCGCCTCCTTGATCCTCACTAAACTTTAGTCCGGGCTCTAGTGGTGTATCACATGCTTTACTTCCAAGCATTCTCGTTTCTTTTAGCAAATCAAGCACATACTTTTGTTGACATATGAAGATACCATCTTTGGACCGAGCAACCTCAATGCCTAGAAAATACTTCAAATTGCCTAAGTCTTTAATTTCAAACTCATTAGCCAAATACTCCTTTAACCGAGGAACCTCCTCAACATCATCCCCTGTGAGTACAATATCATCCACATAGACAATGAGGACTGTCGTTTTACCATGTGAGGAGTGTTTCACAAACAAAGTATGATCAGTTTGACTCTGTTTGAAACCATATCTCAGCATGGCCTGAGTACACCTCTCAAACCAAGCCCTAGGAGACTGCTTAAGGCCATAAAGTGACTTGCGTAACCGGCACACCTTTCCTGTGGTTTTAACATCCTCAAAGCCTGGAGGAATGTCCATGTACACTTCTTCTGCCAGATCTCCATGGAGGAAAGCATTTTTCACATCAAATTGATGGAGAGGCCAGTTGAGATTAGAGGCAAGGGAAAGGACTCTGACAGAATTCATCTTAGCAACCGGTGCAAATGTCTCCTGGTAGTCTACTCCATAAGTCTGAGTAAAACCCTTGGCCACCAACCTAGCCTTGTAACGTTCAATTGAACCATCGGCTTTGTGCTTAACAGTGTACACCCACTTACATCCAACAGGTCGTTTGCCCTTAGGTACTTGTGACCAATTCCCAAGTGCCATTTTTAGCAAGCGCTCTCATCTCCTCCATCATGGCATGCTTCCACTCAGGAGTAGAAAGAGCATCCTGAAAATTGGAAGGAAGACTCACAGAAGAAACCTTAGACAGAAAAGCTTTATAGAAAGAAGACAAATTAGTGTAGGAGACAAAATGAGAAATAGGATGTTGAGTACACAACCTAACCCCCTTCCTTTTAGCAATGGGAACATCTAGATCAGAAAGAATTGAGTTACCTGGAGGTTCACTAGACGGAGAGGATTCTGGCCACTCATCAGAAGAAGGAGATAGCAGTGGAGAATTTGAATTGATCTCTTGTACCCAAGTAACTTTCTGTCTACCCTTGTCCCTAACATACACTTTGCCATCTTTCACTGCAGATGGAAAGTCAGCATTCTCAGATGGAGAGTCAGCATTCTCAATAGTTAGGTTATCAGTAATAATAGTCTTAGGAGTTGCAATAACTGATGGTGATTGTAGTGATACAGGAGTCTCTTCACACCAAGGCTCCCCCTGAAGAGATGACGAAGACACCGGGGAGGAGAGAAAGTAGGACTGAGATTCAAAGAAAGACACATCCATAGAGACAAACCATTTGCAGGAGGGGAGATGATAACACTTGTAGCCTTTTTGAGTGGCGGAGTAGCCCAGGAAGACACACCGAAGAGACCGAGTATCCAATTTAAAAATAAATTTAAGAGAACATTATTGTTTTTTTTTTTTTTCCTTTTTTTTTTCTCTTTTTTTTTTTTTTTTTTTTGGTTTAATTTAGAAGACCGTCAGAGAGAGATTAAGAAGAGGAGTTACATACAAAGAGACAGAGTGAAACTTATACTACGAAGACAGAGAGAGAGAGATAAAGACGAAGACAGACCACAAGGCTCCAAGCCACGACAAACCAAGGGTGGAGCAAGAAGGCGTCGAGGAGCCCTAGGGTGCTGGTAAAGCCCTAGGGGTTGCGCCTGTGTCTTCGACTGGAGTTGGGACTCCGATTGGGGCTGTCGGAACCCTAGGTGCCTTCAAGCTGTTGAGAACCCTAGGTAGCTTTGCACAGGGCTTTCGGCCGAGGTGGTGGTCTTGTGGCCTTTGAGGGCTATCGGACTGAGGTGGTGATGCTATGGTGGTACGGCTACGTTTTTTTTTTTTTTTTTTTTTCCTTCTTCTAGTTCTGCTCTGATACTATGTTAATTTTAGAAAAGAAAAAAGTTAGGTATCATACCCTTTTATATTAAATCATAAACATAAGTTAAGGCCTAAATAAAGGCCCATTACAGCAAATAAAGAGACTGAATGAGAATAAAATAAGAAATATCCTAGCACATTCTAACAGTGGAAAATTGATAAATAAAGGGTAAATTACAAATATAACTCCTGAGATTTGCTTAAAACATTGCGGGGAATGATCCAAGAATGGATTTGAGAATAACAAAAGTGATGTAAGCAGTGATTTGAGAAGGATGTCTCACCATCATCATGAATTCCCAAAATGAGTTAGTGGTTCGAGTGTAACTGTGAAAGTAGTAGGGGTGAGCATGGTCCGGATTGGACCGGATTGGGGTAAAACCAAGACCAATCCGTCATCTACGGTTCCTGAAAAATTGGAACCAATCCAATTAGTTTAAATCATGGAACCAATCCATTTAAACACGGATTTGATCGATTTAGGACCACGGATTCACATAATTAAATAACAAAATAATATATATATATAACACTTTAATTTCATAAAAACATAAACATAGTGCTATATTTTTCCTCAATAGCAATATGTTTTTCTATAATAGCAACATATTGTTCTAAAATTTAAACAACCAATGAAAACTGGTTTCATCATAAAAATTTAGACCATTATAAATTAAAACTAAAAACTAACGAACAAAAGTAATAAAAAAAGATATTATATGGGTTTAGGTTTTATATAGAATAAGAAAACATACTATAAGGGAGGATGTCTAATAAAAATATAGACTATTTGCATACGGTTCGGATCGGTTCCAATCCGGAACCGTGGAGTTCAATCCGGAACCAATCCGTGGACTACGGATTTTTAATTTTTTTAATCCGCAACCGAACCATGAATTCAAAAAACCAATCCAAACCTATCGGATTAGACTAGACTGGATCGGATTACGGATTTCACAGATTCCTTGCTCAGCCCTAAAAAGTAGTGGCAATACTTGGAACAGAACAAGAACTAGAGCTTCACTTCTTCAAATAAAATATTTTCTATGATAATAGCAACCATGAATTGCACATAGCAAAGCCATGCTCAACACACCTGTAACTCCCATAATACGAAATGTAACCCTTGAAAAAATTGGATGAATCGGAATATAGACGCTAACGTCAAAGCTAGGTGCAAAAAACCAACCAGACTGACCTAGTAATAGTTTCACCTTGCCCCTAAAGGACCAATTGTTCCTACCTTCTGTCATAACATTAGATCGGCCAGCCTTATCACCCAAACCTCAAAAGAACTAGCTATTGACCTAATCTCAGTATTACAGGTCCAAGGTAAAATCGGTTCGCTTTTTTGTTGATCCAATGAACAACCTCAACAAACAGCAATAATTTGAGTACAATTCTGGCCTCTATCAATGTATAAATCCTAAATGAAAGTTGAGATTATTCCTATGCATAGATACTTGATTGTTTTGGCTATACGAAAACACGTGCAAAAGGAGTAGAGTTAATAATGACTTAAATAAGCTAATAAGCAACTTATTTATGTGCTCCCAAAAATGGCATGAGAATTTATAAGAGTAATGCTAGAATACTAAATTTTCTACCAAATAAATGGCCAAATGTCTTACATGGGTGTAGGTTCAGCAATTTTATATACCCCACACCATGTGAGACATTTGGTTATTTATTTAGTAGAAAATTTGGTACTTATAGCATTTTCTGAGTTCATAATCACACTCAAACATCTGATGAAAAAACCCGAGTCACCTAACAAAAAATTGCACCCAAAAAAAAGAAACAAAAAAATGCATAAAAAGAATTTTTTTTTTTTTTTTTTTTTTCAATTGTTTTGTTTACCCAAAAAAATAATAATAATAATAATGGAAAATGGAAAAAATGAAAAAGCAAGCAAACGGACCCAATCCTGAGTGCCTCTATTTACACACCATATTTTGTATCAAGACACACCACTACTCAGTTTATACCTTTAATAATTTTAAAAAATATAATTTTTCTCAACGCATACCATATCGTTCCATTTTTGCCCTTAGTCCCACACCACTTCATACACACCTCAAATTCAAAAAAAAAAAAAAAAACCTAACTGTTAGACACTTACCATCGGCAGTAGCAGCCATCACCGGCAACCACCATCAACGCCAACCATGGCCACTGCCGTCAACCCTTCCTTCTATCTTTGCAAACCATCACCAACTGGTCCACTCACAACTGACGAGGTCATCGAATTGGATTGTATTTCAATGTTATCACGGGAAAAATTAACCGATTCATTCAATACAAGTATATCAACAGTAATAAGAAGTGAATCATTATTCAACAAAAAAACCAGATTTAGGGTCAAGAATCAAAGCAGAGGGTTTAAAATCACACCAACCATGAGACTTCTTCTTGCTAGAGAAGCAGTGCCAAGAATCCCTATGAATCAATTTGGATTTGTCGAGGGGATTGACAACGGCGAGACGATAGCTAGTGAAGCAGTTCTATTTGGAAGAAGAGGTGCCTCTAGGGTCCATGATTTGGAGGTAGATTGAGATGTAACCAGGAAGAGCTTGAGAGTCGCCTTTAGGGTAAACCAAGAGGCGACAATCGTAGCCTCTGACTTTGAAGTACTTGCTCCACAGTGCCCTAGCTTTAACTTTGGGGAAATTGAAGATGCTCCATTTACACACTGCCGTGAACTCACCGTGCCACTCTACCGTCACCAACTCTTGGCCACCGATTGCGTCTCGAGACACCGCCGGATCCTCCGCCGCCGGCCCTGACACCACCGCCGAGGGTTTCTCCAATTGACTTACAACAATGGTGGCTAGGGTTAGGGTTTGGATGTTGTGCATTCAACTAAGGTGTGTATTGATATTCTTTTGTGGTCATTTTGATCATTTTAGGGAAAGTCATTATTGTAATAAAAAAATAATCAATTAATGGTGTGCCTCTTGAGATTAAAAGCACCCCCCAATCCTCCTTTCTTTATCCTCTGAAGGAAAATTTGTTAATCAATTAATACAGATCATCATGAAAAACAGGCAATTGGGTACTATTATCTAGTGAAGAATAAATAAAAGAAAACAATTTTTAAACTTGTATACCCACAAAAATCTCATGTATTGGTTTGAATTGACGAAAAATGGAACTAAAAATCAAAAATAGGAAAAGGGTATCAAGTAACAGAGCAAATGATTGACACCCATGTAAGAAAGAAGGAGATAGAAAGAAAGAAACCTGGGGGAATGTAAGAGGGCGAGTTTGAGAGAACCAGATTGGAGTTCAGCCCAACGAAGAGTGCAGACATTAATGGTGAAATCCAAGCCCTCTGAGTACAACTTCGCTGCTTTTGGAACGTCCTTGTGTAGTTGCAGTATCCACCTGAACGAAGCAGCTCCCATCTTCTCTCTCTCTCTCTCTCTCCTCTGATGGGTTTCTTCACAAGTCACACACACAGGAATCACAACACCCTGGTTTTCCAGAACGCCCTCGTTTTGTTGTTCTAAGCCTTCGTTTGGCTTAAACAAAACTAGTCTATCAGAGTTATGAACCGGATAATTATAGATATTTTTATTTATTTTAAATTTTTTTTAATATATAAATTATAAGAGAAATTAAAAATGATATTGCAGTAACTATACATGAATTATATCTATAATTATTTGTATGAGAGAATTTTAAATACTGATTAGAAGATTTTGATTAAATTAATAAATACAGGCATGTAAAAAGACATATGAATTGAAAAAAATAAATAAATACTGATAAGCAGATTTTAACCTAATCAATAAATGTTGAATTTTTTTTTTAAATAAAAAATTTAAAAAATTTAGATTGAGATATTGAAATTCCCACATGCCTTGAGGGTTAAAAATCCCTTTTTACTTAATATATAGTATAGATGAAACATTTTAGTCCCAAAAAATGAAATAAACTTTTTAATCTAATAAAATAAAATATCATATTCAAATCATAATTATTTTATTTTTTTCTCTTATAAAAGTCAAAAAATCTAACACAAATAAAATTTTTTAATCCCAAACTTAAAAATTTATAAAATTAAAAAATCAACCTGCGTCGTAAACGAATCCTTAATAATTTCTAAAATTTGACAATATGGACCTATGGCCCATTAAGTTGTCTTTACAAGGCCCACACACTTCTCTACAAAAAGGCCCAGACATCTTCATAGTCTATAACATATATAAAGAAAGGAAACCAGCATGAATCTAACAAGATGACAAACGTGTCTAAAGCCCAATTGCCCTCCATATAGTGGTTTATTATCCTTTTTGCCATGTTGTTAGTTGCTCATTATTTATTATTTACTTATAGATAAATTATTCTAATACTATCTATACTTTGATCTTTAAATTTTTAATTATGACATATTTAATCTTAAATTTTGAATTTTGTTTTAAATAAAGACAATTGAAAATACCATTACTCAATTTCAAAGTCAAAATCGTCAATATAATAAAATATAAACTAATTTGATAAAAATAAATGTCAAAAAATACTTTTGAATTTTTAAAAATTATTTCTACCCACTAAAGATAAAATTATGTAAAATTGATAAATTTTTTAGATATTTATTTATTTATTTATTTTACCAAATTAATGTTTATTATGTGTTTGGATTATAATCGTGTAATGGGTAGTTGTTTTTATTTTCATTAAATTAGTTTCTATTTTTTCAAAAGTCAATTATGATGACAACTTTAATATTATTATTAAACCAATCCATTAAATTAAAAAATTCAAAACCAAAACATTTTCTAAATAAGGACAATTGAAGATATTATTGTTCAATTTCAAGAGCAAAGTCGTCAATGTAATAAAATATAAACTAATTTAATAAAAATTAATGTTAAAAAATATTTTTAAATTTTTAAAATTTATTTCTACCCACTAAAAATAAAATTATATAAAATTGATAAATTTTTTATTTATTTATTTTACCAAATTAATGTTTATTATGTGTTTAGATGATGATCATGTAATAGGTAGTTGTTTTTATTTCCATTAAATTAGTTTCTATTTTTTCCAAAGTCAAATATGGCGACAACTTTGATATCATTATTAAACTAATTCATTAAATTAAAAAATTCAAAACTAAAAGCATTTCATATATTAAATATATCGATTACACATTAAAAGTCTAACAGCCACTCATTAGATGATTATCATCTAAAAACATGATAAAGACTAATTTGGTAAATAAAATAAAATAAATATCTAAAAGATTTATCAATTTTACGTAATTTTATCTTTGGTAGGTAAAAATTATTTTTAAAAATTCAAAAATATCTTTTTGATTTGTCAAATTAGTTTATATTTTATCAAATTGACGACTTTGCCCTTGAAACTAAGCGATGGCATCTTCAATTGTCCTTATTTAGAACAAGATTCAAAATTTAGAATCAAATGTGTCACAATCGCAAAGTTAAGGATCAAGGTGACACAAGTCTCAAATTATAGGAACAGTTGGTGTAATTCGCCCTTTATTTATTTTTAACTGGTTGATTGCTTATCATGACTTTTGAATAATTTTTCTTTGCTAGTGGAGGAAGGCTGACAAGACTCACAACGATGGGTTAATATGGTCTGGCTAGGATCGATTTAGGATGAAATCAAGATTAAGTTATTGGCTACAATTCTAAAAAAATTAAAATATAATTAACTCATTAAAATTATAAAATTGATCTAATTAAACTATTTAAATACAGTCTGGTTTAATTTGAAATCACGGTTTCACATAATCTATTCATTAAAAAAAAAAAAAAAAAAAAAAATCATTTAACATTTTCAAAAAAGTTTTACTTGTTATAAATTTTAAAAATAATAATAACATACCCACTAAACAAACTATTCTTAATATATCAATTTTATTGAGTATTTTATTAATACAAGAGGTATATGTCATTTTTTTTAAAAAAAATTAAAAATTAAATGTTATATGTATTTTGAAAAAAAAAAAAATATACTTTTTAGATTAATTTATTTTTCTTGTAAAATAAATTTTTCACAATGTTTATAGAAGAAATTATGTTTAATTATTAATGTACACAAATTAACTCAATATTTTTATAAACATACTTTCATTCCACCAATAAAATTTTAAAGTCCAGCTTTGGTGACAAGACCCCCCCCCCCCCACGCGTTTCTAACTAACATGTATAAAAAATGGCAAAACATTAAGCTGAGTCTCAAGCTTCAATTAGAAAAAATGTCATTTCTACAAATAATATTACAGCTTACCATTGTGATGGGGTCATTTGGTATAGAAATGATGACGTATAGCTTTGTTACATATCAAGGCACGTAGCCTCGGTATAGAGGTGGTCATTTAAATTTTTCTACAAAATATTTCATATAACAAGATACTTATAAACCAAGAATTTACCCAAAAAAAAATAAAATAAATAAAAAATAAAAAAATTGATGGATAAATATGGATTCATAAGTTTGGATTTTTAGTATTTTTGTTCCTATAATATATAATAAAATTTTCAAAAATGTTAGAGATCTATAGTTTGGTATAATGATATAATAAGAGTTTGACCTTTTATCATTGGATGTGCAATAAATTAAAAGTTGATACCTATTATATCACATCATTGTCGGTCAGAGTTTGGACGACAATGTTTGTTTTTAATTTCCTCTTTCAAACAGTGTTCACCATCAAAATGATCTTGTTCAGGTGAGTAAAAAATTCTATTTTGTTATTAGCTCAATTTCTAATGCCTATGAAGTTGAAGAAGAGTCTTAGACAATGTTAGTTAACAATTAAACAATAACTTATATGGCTCTTTTGTGTCTAAGATTGCATGTCTTTCATTTGTTTGCTTCATAATGTTTTTGTTGTGATTTATATATGGGTTATAGATTTATAGCAATTGAATATGCATGTATTTGTAAATATATTTATGCGAGAAATTATAAGCATGTTTAGTTAATCTCTCAAAATATGTTTTTAGAGAAAAAAAAATTCAACATGTTTAGTTGAAAATTTTAGAAAAAAAAAATTCAAAATGTCTTTTCTCTCTACTATACATCAATAATCACTTTTTCTCTCTCCTCTCTCATTCTCAATTACTTATTATCTCATACCCATCTATTCAATTATAAAAAAATATCAAATCATCCAAAATTTCAAAACTCCAAAACTATTTTCAAAATATACAACCAAACAAATTTTTAAATTTTCTAAACTCTCTCAAAAAAAATTATTTTTGAAATAATATCTTCTTTGAAACTTAGTCACCTATGTTGAGTATATGTGTTGACTCAGCCAACCAAAAGCCACCATGTTTTTCCACGAAAGTTATCATTGTTCAGTACACAAATGTCTAGATACTTGGTTTTTAATTAATATATTTTGTAAAAAACAAGGGGTGGTTTGGCTTGTTTTCAAGGGAAAAAAAATTACTGAAAATTTTGAAATTAATTTGATAAAAATAAATATCAAAAAAAATATTTTTAAAAAATGAATTTTTAAAAAAATTGAAACAAGCTTTTAAAAATCAAATCAAACATGGGCAAAGTGAATACGCTGGATTTATTTGGTTCTAATATTTTTTTGAGTGATTAACACAATGAAGAAATTAGTAATTGCTTTGGTTATACCTATTCACTCTAATCACGCAAGCAAGCAACCAATGAATAACAACGCTCAAACAAGGTTACATATTTTTAAGGTTAAAATATCTGTCAAATAAGACAATCTAATATGTGATTTTCTGATTTGTAATTTTTTTTTAGGATAAATTACCAATAAATCCTATTTTTGGGACTTATTATTCATTAAGTCATATTGATAAATTTATCAGTCTCTTTTATTTTTCTGAATAAATTTGCAGTGATAAATTTGTCAATAGGACATGTAGGTAAATAAGTCCAATTAATAAGTCTGATTGGTAAGTGTCTTTTTTTTTTACTTCCTATATAAAGATGATACTTAATTTAAATTTAACACTCCCAAACTCAATTTTTTGTATCTAATCAAATCTATTTGTAGATTAATATTACGATTTTAAAATTATCAAAAAAATACCTTAATAATACTATATGTTGTGGTGTATCTTAGGGGTGGGCGCGGGTCGGTTGCGGCCACGGAACCTCCAATCCGCCATTCGTCCACCAGATTGGCGGATTGGAGAAAATCAATCCGCATCCGTCCGCTAATCCGGCGGATGTAGATTGAGCGAATTGGCGATTTGGCGGATGGATGCGAATCGGTTTGACGGTTTGAAATTTTATAAATTTTCAACATAATTCAATTTGTGCATTTCTTCAAAAAAAAAAAAAGTATTACAGTTAATAACTTAAAAAAGTATTACAATTACTGCATGCCTCATCCAAAGAAAGAAAGTTTGAAACTTTAGAATATCACAATCACTGCATGCCTCATCCACATATTACAATTACAGTATGCCTCATCCACATAAAGTATTACAATCTGTGGTTCTTAAAATATAAAAACAATTCAAACCACTAAAACCATGAACAGAGCAATAGTAGAGATTGTATGTCTCTGTATTGTTACATTTATATATGTTTTTGAAAACAAAAATCAACCAGTATATATCATATTTTTTATTTATTACTTTTAGAGTTAGATTTAAAAACCAAAAAATATAGATAAATAATACCTTTATTTTTTTCAATTCAAAAAATATATTCAAGTTGAAAACTTTTTTTCAACAGAATATTTGAACTCTTTTTCAATTGAAAATACAAACAAAACATTTAAACAAATTGAAAATACAAAATCTTATAAATCACTAAGGGTGCTCGCGGTTTGGCGGTTCGGTTGCGACCAAAGGAACCTCAAATCCGCCATCTGTCTGCCAAATTGGCGGATTGGAGAAAATCAATCCGCAACCGTCCGTTCGTCATCACGCATCCGTCCAAAATGCGGCGGATCGGTTCGGTTTGGTCGGTTTTGGCGGATCGGTATATCCGCTGCTCACCCCTAGTGTATCTTATTCCTAGTCAACAATAGCACGACTCCCACGCGTGAAGCAGACTTATTAATATTTGGGTAAATTACACTGACACCTCCTGAGATTTATATTTATTACAATTTCTCCCCACACCTTTTGAAAATTATATCTTCCTCTCTAAGGTTTAAAGTTTCATTACAGATTATCTCCCTCAGCAATTTAATTTTTTTAAATACCAATTTTGCTCTCACTGGGTAAATTACATTGACATCCCTCACATTTTAGAAATTACAATCCCCTCCCTAAGGTTTAAAGTAACATTACCAATTGCCCCTTGGTTAGTATTAGTAAAAAAAAAATTCATTCAAAAAAAATTTTGTTAGTAAAATTTTTAAATTTCTGTTTAAAAACCAACATAAACTCATTTTTTGAATTTACATTTTTTCATCAAATTTACAAACTGAGACAACTATTTATAAACCAAAAAATTTATCAAACAAGTTTTTATAACAGTTTTTTAAATTTTTGTAAATATAAATTGAAAATTGAAAATAAAATGTTTACCAAACATGCTTCAGATGGTAAAAATGTCATAAAATTAATAAATAATTAAATAAGTTACCAACATAAGAAATGACTTATCAAAAGATTCTTAGGCTATGTATAGTTTGATTTTTAGAATTTTTTTTTTAAAAACTAAAAATTAATTTGGTTAAGAAATAAAAAATAAAAAATAAAAGATAATTATCATTTTTATATAGTTTTTATCTTTTGAGCGGTTATAAATAGTTTTTTACAAATTAAATTGAAACAACCATACGCATGTATATGACCTGCCAAAAAGTTAAAATGATAATTATTTTTTACCCTTAAATGATAATTATTTTTTATTTTTTATTTCTTAACCAAATTAATTTTTAATTTTAAAAAAAAAATCTAAAAATCAAACCATACATAGCTTAAGAATTTTTTGATAAGTCATTTCTTACGTTGGTAACTTATTTAATTATTTGTTAATTTTATGACATTTTTACCATCTGAGGCCTATTTGGTAACCTTGTTGTTTTCAGTTTTCAATTTATATTTACAAAAATTTAAAAAAACTGTCATAAAAACTTGTTTGATAATTTTTTTGATTTATAAATTGTTGTCTCAGTTTATAAATTTGAGGAAAAAATGTAAATTCAAAAAATGAGTTTACATTGGTTTTTATATAGAAATTTAAAATTTTTACTGACAATTGTTTTTCAAATAATTTTTTTTTTTCAAATAATTTTTTTTCCAATTAATTTTTTTCCAACTAATACTAACCGATGGGGCAATTGGTAATATTACTTTAAACCTTAGGGAGGGGATTGTAATTTCTAAAATGTAAGGGATGTCAATGTAATTTACTCAATGAGGGAAAAATTGATATTTAAAAATATTAAATTGCTGAGGGGGGAATCTGTAATGAAACTTTAAATCTCAATGAGAGAGATGTAATTTTCAAAAGGTGAGGAGGAACTGTAATAAATATAAACTTCAGGGGGTGTCAGTGTAATTTGCCCTTAATATTTTAAAATGTGTTGGGATAAAATAAGTATTTTATAACTTATTGATATATTAAAAAGGGTGAAACACCAATAAATTCCAAAATATGATTTTGTGAACGATTTAGTCCTTTATTTTTTCTTATAAACCCAAAGTTTCTATTAAAGTGAAAATTACATAAAAGGGTAATCACTTACATGTTTTGGTTTAATTTTTTAAGAATAAAAGTGATTTTCTCAAAATGTAAAATTACACAATTGGGTAATTTGAACTATAGAAGTTTTGGATTTTCCTTAATTCTAGAACAATCCCATATTACGAACAAAATCCTAACACTCTAATGTAATACTCTAATAATGTAACACTGCAATTTAACACACTAAAAAAACTCATTGGCGTACTTTTATCAAGCGTAACAATGTAACACTCAAAAAAAATTATTTGGTATATTTCTCCCAAATGTAACGCTTCAATGTACAAAAAAAAAAAAAAAAAAAAAAAAAAAAAAACTCAGTGTACATTTCCCAAACGTAACACTTAATCAGTGTAATCTCAAACATAACACTCCAATAACATACTTCAATGTAACACACAAAAACACTAAAAAAACTCTTTTTAAACGTAACACTCACAGTTTGAAATTATACATTTGTTCAAAACTTACTAAGGAATATTTGTACTCTTTTTGGAATGGTTTGAAGAATCTCACTTTTTTTTTTTTTTAAATATTACATCGGAGTGTTGTGTTTAGGAAAGGTACACTAAGAATTTTTTTTTTTTTTTACATTGGAGCGTTGCATTTGGAAAAAAGTACACAAAAGAATTTTTTTGTGTGTTACATTAAAGTATTACACTAAGAATTTTTTTTGACGTGTTACGTTTAGAAAAGTACATTAAAGAGTTTTTTGTGTGTTACATTAGAATGTTACACTAAGGAGTTTTTATGTGTTACATTAGAATGTTACACTAAGAATTTTTTTAGAGTGTTACATTTGAAAAAAGTACATCAAGATATTTTTTTATATGTTACATTAAAGTGTTACACTAAGAAGTTTTTGTGTATGTTACATTACAGTGTTACATTAATAAGTTTTTTTGTGTGTTATATTAGAATGTTACGTTTAGAAAAAATATACTAACGAGTTTTTTTGTATGTTACATTACAGTGTTACAATAAGAAATTTTTTTGTGTGTTATTTTAAAGTGTTATACTAAGGAATTTTTTTGAAGTGTTATATTGGAGTGTTACGTTTAGACGTTAATTAATGTCAATGTTATAATAGAAACGAACACTACATCAATAACACCACAAATGGGATAAGATCATTCACCTACAAATCACTCCACTAAATCCTTACAAAAAAAATAAAAATAAAAAATAGAAACGTAAAAACCTACCTTACCCACGCACACCCAACATTAGAAAAAAATTCAAACAAAATCACACATAAAGACAAACAAGTAAACTTTCAAACCCCAAATCAAGGAAATACAATATATCCAAAGTAAAAAGGACTAATTAATTTGAAAGAAAATTTTTAAGATTAAATGGTTTAACTTTTCTCCAAATGAGATTTATGAATAATTTTTCCTATTAAAAATATATATATAAATTTATACATATTTAAGTTTATTACATAGGATTAACCCATAATTTGTCGGACAAAAGGTTTAATGTACATGAAAGAGCAAAACCGCAATGTTAGTTTGAGTTTTGGTTATAGAGTTTTCAAATATAATTTTTAATTTTTAATTCCTATATTTTTATTATTTTGATAATTTAATTAAAATTTTATATTTTTTAGATATACTTTATAAAATACAAACTTAAGAAAAATATCTTCACAAAGTTTACTAGGGCCTCATTTGGGAACATATTTTTTTAAGTAACTTTTTGGTTAAAATATGATATAAAAAAAAAAAAAAAACTAATATGTTTGGGATGACTTTTTAATTTTTTATGAAAAAATGTACAAAAAGTAGAAAGAAAATGAAATATTAGACATTTTGGTATAAGTTATTGATTTTTTGATTTTTTTAACGACTTTTTGACTAAAATCACCACTTGCCAGACGGAGCCTAAATACAACCAAAAAAAATTCAAAAATGTAGTATATTTTTCTATTTTTTTTATTTATTGAATTATGCTTAGATATTTTTATAAATTTTTTTTTTTTACTAGAGAAAACAAATCATGCCGGAAGGCCTCAAGGTACAAAACTAGACATCATCAAATCATAATGAGACAATAAGTCATGAGCCAAACTTCAAACTAACATCATGTTTTTTTCAACACAATGATATTCCATTCACATTTTTTCAAACCTTTGCAACAATGCTAAGAACATTACTTGAGGGGAAGTTGTTGGTTAATTTTGAAGGACCATCACGTGATATCTTAATGGTGTTGTAATTAGTGAAAAAAATATAACCTATAAATTTGTATTGAACGATTATAAAATATAAAGAGACATAATTAATTGTGATTAATATGAGATATAACCACGTAATACTTCAAGACTAATTAATAATTTTTCATGCTTGAGAACCATTATCAAATGTTTCAGTACATTGACAAAATAAGAGGGCAAAATTAATCAACTCGATTGTATTCGTTTTGATTTGATTTTAATAATAATAATAATAATAATAATAAGTTTTGAGGGCATTAATAGGGTATAATAAGTATAAGAGCATGTAGGTTAAAACTGTCAGAATTAAGGCAAAATATGAAGTTACTAAAATAATTGAGATTAAAATCAAGAACTTGTGCACAAAATTCGAAAAAAAAATCCAACCGGTTAACCATATTTTGCTACTTCTGCAAGTTAACAGATAAAGATAGCTGAACACATACAAAGCAGCCAAGCATTATTAAAAAAAATTAAAATTAAAATAACAAAGTGAATTACAAAAATGTTTCTAAGATGCAAGGTAATGTTGTTGAACAATTCCATAGACATTGAACTTGAGAAATGCACAATGGAGCTGATATCAAGTGCATCAAATCAAAATAGTACTTGTACTTGAAATCTACTTGATCTCGGTAACTATGTGGCTAACAATACATTAATTTCTCATGTACAGACATAATTCCAAAATTACAAAGAAAAGAAAAACATGTCACCTATTATGAAAATTACTGAACTGCAATACCCGATTTAGGCAGAAGGATATCGGCCAATATTCACAAAACCAGAAAATTATTTGTCAGAAAGCAAATAACAACAGTCGAATCAACCTACGAAGAACTCTTGGATGGTTTTGAGTGAGACCGCTGACCCTCTAACCTGGCCTCAAGTAGCTTTGCCTTCAAGGTGTTTTGTTTCAAACCGTGGGCACATCTTGAAGAAGTTTCAGATACTTCAATATCTGGAGCTGTGAATCTTGACATCCACTGTTGCACCGGACTAGCATGACCCGTATGTGCTGACTGATCATTCACTGCGTGAAGTTTCCCACCTTCCAACAACAATGAATGATTTCTAATCGAGTTATTCAGCATATGATTCAAATTCACTCCAGGGTTCCCAAACCTTTTATTCTTTTTTTCCCGCATACCTTTTGCAACTTCACTTATTTCAATCTTCTGAGAACTTTTCACTTCAACTGTGTCTTCAGCTCCATTTTCCCCAAGTTGTTTGGAGCTGCCACTTTGCTTTCCACTCGAAGCCCTATTCAATTCGAAGCAATGTGAGTCACTATTAATGGAATCCTCCTCCTCATCTGCATTATGAGGAGCACTTGTAGCCTCATTCAAGTGAAACGACTCCAAAGAATGCCTACGAAAGTTACTTTCCTTTGGCTTTTTGGCTCGGAGGAAGTTTTCTATTTCAAAGCTTAACTTGTCCACAATCGTGTTTTTTTCTGCAAGATTGTATTGGGGTTCATCAAGCTTCATTTGCATCCGCTCATCTAGCCACGCTTCAGAAAGATGGAGAATCAACCGATCAGGGCTTTCCCTATGAATATGATCCTTCTCGGGCTTGTGTTTCAAGGACCGTACCTCTTGTTCATAATCTGTTATTCCCCTAGAAAACTCATCACACAAGTCTTCCAACAAAATTCGTGCTTTTTTCTCTCTTTCAAGTTCTTTTGTAGCATTAGAGAAGGATGTTTTCAACTCAGAAAGCTCTCGAGCTAGCTTCCTGTGAAGTGCTTCTGAATGCTTTCTTAATTTCCGCTCATCTTCCATCTCCTCCCTCACCGAATGAACTGCAGCTTTTATTCGATCTTGCTCCTTGTTCTTCCTAACAATTTTATCCTCATCAACTCGCTTCATTAAGTCATCCATTGCCTGCCGGTTTGTTTGCTTCTCTCGTAGTAACTCTTTGATTTGTGCTCGGGAATGATCCAGTTCTCTTTTCAGCGCATTCACCAATGACGTATTGGATGCATGTTGTTCTTCAAGACTCCAGATTCGATTGAGTACTTTGAGTAACTCTGTGGATGTTTTAAGACTGAAACTTGACTCTCCAATCCGGCCCTTGAAGTCTAGAGAACTAGTGGGAGTGACTGCAGGGTTAAATGGTGCTACCTGTGAGGAACAAAATGAGATTTTGAAACATCATATGAATTTATTTAATTTAAGTGACTATATAACCCTTGACAGAATGGAATGACAAAAAATGATTCATCTAGCTGACCCCACCCGATTCAAATCATCAATATTTGAAGCTTAACTAAAAGATATTCCTATGTAGAATTCAACAGCTGCCTCACAATTCATATAGGAGTTACGGACACAGATTTTTTACTACAATTTACAAGGAATTCTAGAGCAAGTTGAAAAGATTTTACACCGGTTTATCAAAATTAAGATAAAAAAGGAGTGACATGTCTATGTTCGACTTTACAAAATTAGTAGGAGCTCGATTCAAAGAAAGCAAGGAGAATATGCATGCAGTGGAGTCTCACTCTTCTGAAAATCAATCAATTCAAAGAGTGGAAAAAACAGGTGACAGTGATTTTTCATTGAAGACTTAACAATGTGTCTTTTTTCCATTGTAGTTGCACTTTATATAAGTCTTGGAACTCACTTTTAGTATTTATCTCGGTAAAAACCCTAAATTTCCAAGTGAACTGGTTAATTGCGTTAAGAGCAGGGATAAAGCCCCAGTTTACGCGAGAACACATCCTACTAGCTCTTGGACCTCCACGTCATTCAGCAATTGTTGAGCAAATAAATTTTTCTTTAAAAATGATACGTTTTATTAGAAAAGATAAAGAGATTATTTACATAAACGAATGGCTTATTACCTCCATTGAGCTACTATAACTTGTAGGCGACACGGGCTGTAGTGCACGACCATTTCTTTCAACTGAGCGATGATGTTGAATCAATGACATTGCAACATGTCTTCTCAAACTACTTGAACTTGATGGCTGGAACAACAGAAGGGTAAAAGATCAATACCAACTGACAAGGACCATCTTTGAGGACTTAAGAGTTCCATGGCACCAAAAGAATAAAATCACAAACAAATTGTGGAAATTCTTCCCAGGTGTTCACTAGATTGGCAACCTCTTGGATCGAATACAAGCTCACAAGTCAAAACCTAGTGACTTTTTAGACGAAGAGAAATGAACAATATGGATTACAGATAGGTCATCATAACAACCAAGCAGTGGGCCATTGAAGCAAACAACTCAAATCAACCAAAGACAACAATCTAGTAACCTATATGAACACATGTGAATCTTAAAACAATGTATGGTAAAACAGGGTAGATTTCACTTTTATTAGATGACATATGAATCTTACAGCCCAAAAAACAATATAAAGATTGCATGAATTTGAAGAAGCAACCTTTTCAATAGGACTTGAAATGTAATCCCCAAAATTGGAAGATATTACAATGGAAATGCCATCAAAGTATCATGATGAAGACAATAAATTATAAAAACTACAAATGAAAATTTATGAAGCTAAAAAATAAAGAAAATGAATTAAATAAAAACATTATATATATATATATTAAAAAAAAAGGGAAAACAATATAAAGGATTTTCTCTTGAATGAAAACTGCAAAAATTATGAAAAACTCAAGCAAATAAATCACAAAACAAAACAAAATTCCACCCGGGCCACATTTTGGAAACCCACATTACAATTTCAATTAATCGTAAAACTTTTGAAGTATTTCTGAAGTTAAGTTTTAAAAACAAGACTTCATGAATGAATAGGAAATAAGTTCTTAACAGCCAACATTTGAGAAATAAATTTCAACATCTTGCAGTGATGATTCCTAATTATACCCATCATCCAGAAACAGCTAACAAATCACAGAATAGTCACTAACCAAATGAAATATACAACACAGCCCAAAAAAACATAAGACAACCAGGTAGGTATGCTAGGTCGAAACCAAAAACCCAAAACAAACAAAAACCCACTAAACAATGCATACATTCTAACAAAAACTATCATCAAAACTTCTCATTAATGGTAGTCCAGTTATACCTCCTCAAGGGGGCTATCAGGAGGAAGAGGAGGTACTACTTGATCCAGTTGGGTAGGAATTTCAAGACCCTTGTCCTTGTGGTGGTTGTTGCGTCGGTGGGGAAGCCTAGCACCACCACTCTTGCTCATCTTCGCCGCCGTGGAGTGGTGGTGGGGCAGGACCTCCCAGAGGTTGGCACCAAGCTTTCTAGCAGAAATTGTGGTTGTAGAGAAAATGGGTTTTTGGTTGAGAGAACCATCAAGTTGAGAAAACCCAAATCTCCATGTGGGTGGAGGAGTACTAGTCCCCACTCTTTTCCCCACCAAAATGCCGCGTTTCAACTTTTTCCCCATCAATTCCACCTCCTTTTTCTTCCGCTTTTTCTCTCTCTTACTTTTTTTTCTTTCTCTCTCTCTCTCTCTAGATTTCAAATTTCAAAATTCTTGATTGCTTTTCTTTTTTTTTCCTGATAGAAAAGACCATTTGTCTTTCCTGCCATTGCTCTCTGTCTCTCTCTAAAAGGTTGAGCTGCTTGGAGTTCTTCTATGTCCCCATCTTTCCTTCACACTGACTCTACTTTCTTTCTTTGTTTTTTTGATACAACGGAAATAAACTCAACTTTCTTTCTCAACACCAAAAATATACACACACCTATATTCTTTCTGCCCAGTGCCCAGCAGATTCCAAACTCTCTTGATTACACTCTTTTATCACATTCTCGTTCTTTTCCTTTTTTTTCTTTTTTCTTTATGACAACTTTTACACTCTCAGAGCCTATTCAATTATTCACTAATATTTTTATTTAATTTAATTCAAAATTTGAGTAAAAAATTAATCCGATGTGAACTAGTACTAGAGAACTTGGGGATTGGTGGATCTATTTTTATTTATTCATTTTTTAAGACTAGTTGAATATAATATTTATGTAAAAATTAAAATAATTTGATATCTTTAAAAAAAATAAAGAAAATTATAATTTTAAGAATAATTAATTTTTTTTATAATACAAATGTGATTTAAAAACATATAGTTACTAATGTCCAATCATCTTAATTTTTTATATAAATATTTTATTTAATGAGTCTTAAAAAACAAACTGTTTAAATCACTGAGATTAACCTCAAAATAGGTCCACTAAATCCAAACACTATTTGAATTTCCTTTTTTTTTTTTTGATTTGGTAATAAAGTTTTATATACGTTTGTATGATTAATAGGACTGTAAACGAGTCGAATCGAATCAAACTTTAGTATTTTTGGTCTTGTTTATTAAGATTTTATAAGTTCGAGTTCAATAAAAATTTAACGAACTGAGCTCGAGTCTAGTTGATTTAGACTTGACTCAAACTCGAGCCTGTTCACAAGCCTTAACAAACTAAAAAATTCATAAATTCATACTTACGTATGAGATTACAATTATAATTAAAATTTTAATTATACAATTATATATAAAATATATATAAACATTCTATAAAAAAAAAAGAAGAAGTCATTATGTCATCAAAATAATAATATCTACTACCACTATTATTTACATATATATTTTTTATACATATTTTTACATAATTTAATATATAAATAATAAATATTAAACGAGCCGAACTTACAAGTAGAGTTTTAAAATATTTGGACTTGTTTAATAAAAATTTAACAAGCTGGAGCTCGAACGCAAAAAAAGTTTTAACGAATTGAGTTCAAACGAGCTCTTACCAAGCCGAGCTCGAGTCTATTGACAAACGGTTCTGTTCATTTGAAGTCCTAATGATCAATAAATATTAAGTATGGTGTTTGATAATTTCATTCAGTATTTAAAATTGAATACAATAAGTAATAATCAATTAAGTCGTTTGATAACTATTGATAGGGAAATGCTGTGCATTCTTTAAAACGTGTATACCATAAGCACCTTATCACAAAATGTGTAATTTTATCATAAAATTTTATAACATTAATCACAAAATACGTAATATCATCACAAATTGACTAAACAAAAAATATTGTAACCAAGTGACAAACTTTTGTAACATCAATTTCAAAATTTTTAAATATTTCGTTATTCTTATTTATGATAAAATTATATATTTTGCGATTAATATTACAAAATTTTATAATAAAATTTTATATTTTATATTTTATGGTAAGATGCATGTGGTGAAGAGTCCAAAAGGTACATTGTGAATGGTAAGAGATATAACTTGTAATTTCTATGAACTAATTGCAGTTTCCTAAAGCCCCTTGTAGAAGCCAAAGTGTGCATAGATACAGAAAAAGTGCAATGAAGCTAAGAAGGGGACCAATTGTGTGTGGTCCATGGACTAGCAATTTAGGTGCTATATATATATATTTGATCTTCATCTTTGCTATGATATCTAGTAGTTAGCTACTATATGATTAACATCATTTATGTCCCCCACACCCCAAAAAAATAAAATAAAATAAACTTTAAATAGTCTCAATGGTAATGCCAACTTGTTGGCCTTGTTTGATTTGCTTTTGACAAATTTTATTTGATTTAGTGATTTTAGAAAAAAAATTCTAAAATCGCTCTATCTCCTACATATTAATTAATTATTTTTTCTCTCTCATCTCTCCTTCTTAATTACTTTTTCTTTCACATACATTTACTGAATTACAACAAAATATCAAATAATCTCAAACTCTCATACTTCAAAACTATTTTCAAAATATACAACCAAACAAATCAAAAAAATATATAAACTTTCTCCTTAAAATCTTTTTTGAAAATTTATCTTTCAAAACCAAACCAAACACACCTGTTATCTTTTTTTTGTTTTTTGTTTTTTTTTTTTTTGAAAATTACTTAATAGTGGAGATCAGAAAAAAGTAATTACAAATGAATGATAAACATTATAAATATTAGCAAATTAAAATTATAAGTTTTGTCATATATTTGTAATACCCCCCCCCCCCCCCCCCCCCCAAGTTGTTTGTTAGAAACTAATTTTTCGGTTGAATTTGGCAATTTAGAGTATTTTAGGCACAATCAACTTTATTTCATTTCAATTCCTTGGGGACATATTAGATAAATAAAAAATGGGAAATTAATATCAAAATCAATAAATAAATAAATAAAATGTGTCCAATACAAACTAATTGGATTTTGCTAATTTGTTATTAATTTCTCTATTTCTCATTTGGTGGGGCATTGATTTTTTTTTTTTTTTTACAATTTTTTTCTATCAAGCATTTGGCAAAAATTAAAACAAGTGCAGTAGTTGTCTAGGCATTGTAGTTGGGGATGGTAAACGAGCTAAATAATTAATTGTTCAAGTTTGATTTGAAAATTTTAACGAATTTTAAAATTTATTCAACTTTCGTTCGTTAAACTTTTGACCCAATCACAAATAGATTTTTTGTCAAGTTGAGCTCGAGTAATTTGATATTTTTATATAGTTTTAAGCTTATTGAACTAAGCTGAACAAATTATTCAAGTTTGGTTTAAAAACTTTAACTAGGGGTGCAACTCGAGCATGTTCGGTTGGGTTGGGAGATTATCTAAGCCCAATCTAAATTGTGCTGAGATCTACTTATGCCCGCCCAAGCCCGAATTGTAACCCAAGATTGCATGTCTAAGCCCGACCCGAGTTAAACCCGATTTGTCCGAGTTGTCTGAATTGTATTTTTTTTTTGTAGCTACATTATTAAATTATTAAAATTTGACTCTATTTACATTTTTTTTTATATATAGAAAATCATTAATACTATCAAAACAAATAATTTATATAATGTAAGAGATATGACACTATAGTAGTCTTTACAATTTATGAGTGAAAAAAAAAAAAAAGAAGTAAGATTTTATGTTATTTGTATATATAATACATATTCAATATGATTTAATAATATAAATTACTTTAATATCATGTAATGACTAATAATTTATATATATATATATATAATATTTTTATATATCTATATATGTATAATTCGGGTTTCGGGTTACTCAGATTGTTTGATATTTTTGCCTAAGCCCGTACCAAATTTGAAAATATTTTGTCCAAACCTTTAAAAAATTCGGGCTGAGTTCGGGTTGCTCAAGTTGAGCCCGCCCAAGTTGAATCCCAAATTTTAACGAGTTTTAAAATGGGTTTAAGTTTGAGATCGAAAGAGCTTTTAACGAGTCAAACATAAGTTAAACTTAAACTGTTTGATTCATTTATCACCCCTACTTATAATAAAGTTAGGTAGGACTTATATGAAATAAATAGCTTATCATTTAAATCTCATCAGTATTATTTTTTTTTTTTAAATAAAATTATTTACAATAAGTAGAAAGCAAATAAGAGTAAGAAAAATCTGGTAAAATAGTGCCTCATCCTCGTCGATTAGACCAATTGGTCACAAACAAATTTTCACTTCTTGATTTAGTTGTGTACTATCCCTATTCAAAATATTAAACAAATTTTCATTTCTTAATTTAGTTATTCACTATAACCTATACTCAGGGGTTGTTTGGAATGATCAAAATAAGTACATTTTTTTTATTTTTTGTGAAATATGGGTTGAGTTTGAAGTGATGTGATAAAAAAGTGATATGATTTAAATAAGATGATGTGATTTAAATAAGATAATAATTTTTTAATTTTTTAACATTTTTAAATTATGACAAACAAGACCTTAATATATATAAAAAAACAAGAGCATGTTATGTTTGGGACACAAAGGAATACAATTTGTTGAAAGGACCACTTATCTTTGTACCTAAATGGACCACCTCAGCTTAACATTTTCATCTCAACTCCCATAGTTCATCCATTTAACACAACCAACGACAAGCTTCCATCACACTTACTTTTCAAAAATTATTCAGAAGTTCAATATGATAAGATTGTAGTACTCTCAATTAATGAGTCGACGTGAAAAGATATCAATGAGGCAGACTTTGTCTTTTACCTAATCAATCAAAATAAGTCAAGTCAACTCTATTCATTCTATGACTACTACTCTTATTAATCGAGAATATCATATCAACATGATGAGTTAGTGCTCTAGAACTAAAGTGAGTTTTATTCTAAATCATGATTTTAGTTAAAACAAAATTAAAAAAAAAATATGAAGGAAAGAAGAGCATCGGCTTGTGTGTTATCTAATTAATCTAAAGATGGGCATCAACAAATTGAGTGTTGTTGAGGCCCATTCAAGGGTGGCCTCACATTGATGTGAAGACTCTACCTTCCAGTGATTATATGTGCATGTAAACATCACCTCCCAATGAACTATCACAATCATCCATTTAGTGCACAGTGTCTCAAATTTGGTCACTGACCAAATAGGTGTGAACATTATCTTCTTATATGATTGATTCTTTAAAAATTAATCACATAAAACTTATCTTTTTTGATTGATTTTTTTAAAAAAATTCTTATTAGATCCAGATATAAAGCAAATGACTTCAGTGAAAGAACCAATCTAGATAAATATTACCTTCCTATGTGATTGATTTTTTCATTGGATCCATGGTTTTAAGTGAGCTCCAAAATAATGAATTCTAGTAGAAGATTGATATTTTATTGGATCCATTATAAGTAATGGGGGAGAATAATATTCATTCATGTGGGTAAATATTAACTTCCTATGTGATTGATTCTTTTATTAAATTCACTATTTTAAGTGAGGTCCAAAATAGTGAATTCTAATAATAATAATAAAAATCAATCAAATAAGAAGATAATTTTCTCCCTCTTAATAAATGAATGAATAAAATTGGATTCTTTCATAACTCCACATCCTTGTCACAAAACATCTTGTTGTTCACATCTAATAAGCATGGTCCATGATTGAGGCCCTTCATGGTTGCCCTCTAAAACATAAAAACATCTTTTTGTTCATGAATTGACAAACCATATGACCACACAATCCATTACAAACATGAAAGGTTGCAGTGAATTCAAGGACCACATGTATATATATGTATTGCATAACCTTGCCCAACCGTTACTAGGTTATGTTTCATCATCTATGGTATGATCTATATGGCCATATATCAACAAAAAAAAATTCCCATAAATTTTTCACGGTTACACCAACCATCCCCTTTAGTAAGGCTAAATAAAAATAAAAAAAACTAATACAGATAGTGTGTAAACACAAAAATAATTAATGATAAAATATATATTTTAGGTTAAAAGTATGATAATATCATTTTTTTTATTTATATGATGAACAAATGATGGATGAAAAATAAACAAAAGTGTTATATAAGAGTTAAAATCTTAATGGAGTAAGATGTAATTATGTCATACTTGTAAAGTTCAATGTATTTTTTTAAACCTCAAGGGAAGTTAGTGTAATTTACCCAAATAAAAAAAATAAAAATAAAATAAAATAAATAAATAAAAAAAAATGAAAGAAGACATTTTACCTTCTATTAACTAACGAAGGATATGCATATATAAGACCTCAACAATGGAAAAAATATGATATCAATATCATGATTTTTGGTCACATAATGAACTTTTTGTTGAATGTTATAACCTGATCATTTCTATGAAACCTTCAAAGATGAAAATATTGATTTTACTCTCTGTGAAAAGGTACCAAGGTCACAATTCTTCTTCTTGAAATACTTTGCAAAGAAAATCCTGGAAACGAGCCGAATATACTTTGGGACTTACGGCTGAGATTGACACTGAATCATACTGTATTGCTTTGCAAGCATGCTCGATGCGCTTCCTCATGTTGTACCCTTGAAGAATATCTATTATTCCGAAGCACAACAAAACATTGCAGCATTCCTTCAACCTCTTGGTTCAATGCCATGTCGTCTTTTCCTTTTCTACGTCCTCTGACGGCCCGTGCTGGCATCTTCACTCCAAATTTAGCATCAGGCCTGCAAGAAACAGCAGCAGAGAATTGTTGAAGATTGAGCAATGGGTTATGGGATTGTTTACACATTTATTTTTATTGTATCTTTATTGATCCAAATTACTTTTCTTTTATTGAATTTGACTAAGTTTCAGTATTCTTAATTGATGTTGTGGGGACATAATTTTTGAATGACAACACGTAGCCGAGGTGTCACCAAAGTGCCAGCCGAGGTGCCACGTGTCCTGGTCATGACACCGAGATGATCTCGGCTAGGCCGAGGTTATTTGCGAAGAAATCGGAATCCAGGATAAGTGGATAAGGAACAAGAGTCCTAGAATGAGAGAGGACTTAGTTTGGGTAAAGATAAGACTCTTAGAGAGTTTATCTTAATCCTACTGGGAGTCCAAGATTAGCAGTAATTCTAAGTCCATTGAAGCTAGGCTCTAGGTTTGTGTTGGCTATAAAAGAGAGGCACCCTTATGGGTCAACGATATGCTTTTTATGCTCTGAATAGTGAGTTAAGCACTTTTGCTATCTTTGAAAGATAACTGACTTGATCGCCGAAGTGCTCCCGGGTGGACGAACCACCGCCGGAATCTCTTCTTTTTGTGACAGGTCATTCGGGTTTAATCTATTCTGTCAGTGTTCTCCAGTTGAGTGCTTGATTGTCAATGTGGTCAGAAATTGACACACACAATTTGGCGCCGTCTGTGGGAAAGAAAGGAGAATAGATAGCCAACGACGGACAGAAAGAGAAGGTTGGGGACAACACCCCTACTGAGAGTGGGAAACATATTGACCTTGATGTCGAAGAAGACAACTGCAATGAAGAGACTCATGATAAGAATCACGGAGGAAAAAACGTCGCCAGAAGGGCGGCGTATCGAAAAAATCAGACCGGAGCAGGTATTATAACGAGGATGACCTCCAGGTATGGAAAGATAGATGCTTGCGAAGGAACGACAAGATGAAGGGAATGGCAGACAAATTGGCGGACCTGCAAACGGTCATCAATTTCATGATGCAGAACAACGTCATACAGCCACCGTTCCCACTACAAGATACGCCGATTCCAACAGCCAAGAAAGGTGCCCAGAAAGGGGGGCAGAAAACGGTTCCTACAGTCCCTCAGCATGATGGGACCAAGGGACATTCTCACCGGCCTTCGCGAGAGGTTGGGCATAGAGAATCCCAGAAGACACGATCTCGGCCTAAATGCTTAGGTCCGAGAAGAGAAGAGCTCAGCCTAAAGTAAGCAGATCCCAGATTCTAGAAGACAAGATCTCGGCCTAGATGATTAAATTCGAGAAGAGAAAAACTCAGCCTAAGTTAAAGACTTTTTATATAAGGTCTACAAAGGAGTAGGTGGAAGCCATGCAGAGGGCTGGAAAATGATGCTTGAGAGTTGAAATTTACATGCTAAGATTAGTTTAACACTTGTTGAAATTTTAAGGAAAATTTACAAGTTGAAGTTAAACTGAGGACATGTTTAACACTTGTTGAAATTTTAAAAATTTACAAGTTAAAGTTAAACCGATGTCATATTTAACACTTGTTGAAATTTTAAGAAAAATTTACAAGTTGAAGTTAAACCGAGGACATGTTTAACACTTGTTGAAATTTTAAAAATTTACAAATTGAAATTAAATCGGGGTCATGATTAAAGGAGGAATGATATAGGTTCCATCACCTCAAGATGCCGAGGTAATAGAACCTAGGGGGCAGTTGTGGGGACATAATTTTTTAATGACAACACGTAGCCGAGGTGTCACCGAAGTGCCAGCCGAGATGTCACGTGTCCTGGTCATGACACAGAGATGATCTCGGGTAGGCCGAGGTTATCTACGAAGAAATCGGAATCCGAGATAAGCGGATAAGGGACAAGAGTCCTAAAATGAAAGATGACTTCAGTTTGGGTAAAGATAAGACTCTTAGAGAGTTTATCATAATCCTACTGGGAGTCTAAGATTAACAGTAATCCTAAATCCATTAAAGCTAGGCTTCTATTGGGACTAGGTTTGTGTTAGCTATAAAAGAGAGGTACTCTCATGAATCTAAGGTATGCTTTTTATGCTTTGAATAGTGAGTTAAGCACTTTTGCTATCTTTGAGAGATAACTGACTTGATCGTCGGAGTGCCTCCGGGTGGACGAACTACCGCCGAAATCTCTTCTTTTTGTGACAAGTCGTTCGGGCTTAATCTATTCTGCCAGTGTTCTCCAGCTGAGTGCTTGATTGGCAGTGTGGTTGGAAATTGACACACACAGATGTTTTTATAAGTTAGAAATTCATTGCCAATAGCATGTTTCAAAGAACATTGTTAGCAATCCACTTTGCAATGATTTTCTAGATTCTTTTTAACCTTTCCATCTATTTCCAAAACACTTTTCAACCCTAACCCGATACTCTATAACAATGCCTCAAGGGCACTCCTTAACATATGCCTATTCCGTTATATCCTCTCCTGCATTGTATAACAGATCAATTGGAGTTTACCTATCGCAACCAAAAAAAAAAAAAAAAAACAACAACAACAACGACGATGGATCTTTTTATTTTTTTACTTCTGATAACATTTCAAACAAAAATATCGTAATGACATTTGTTTCAGTTTTGATAAAATTTGAAACAGAAATCAAAATGACATTTTATCCCTTCCTACTTGGCCCAACCACCAACAAACATGTGTATACATATATATATATATACAGAGTATGAAGAACATAAAACAAATACCTCTATTATTAGAATCTTACGATTCAGTTTGCAATTTATCATAAACAGATATGAATCTACGAGTTTTTGGGACAGAATCTATAATCGATTCACAATTCGATTTACTTTTTACAATTTATTCAATCCTTAAAACTATTGTGTCCAACAAATTCTGATCCTTTTTTTTACCTCATTTGTTTAGTTAATATGTGATAATTTAGTATGAAAATAACCAATACACACAGGCGTAATTTCTTAGTATTTGACAATAAGAGGGTTTTAATAGCATCTAATTAGATTTGTCAAACCCAAAGCACGTACTTAACACAACCAACTTCACTTGGTTTAAGTCCATTATATACCATCTTTGGTTCGCTTCTAGATTGGACAAAGAACAGAGGTAGGGTGTCATTTTGATTTTTTGGTTTAGAGAAACCCAAGTTAAGTTGAACCAGCAATAGACGCTAAAATTTTTTAGGAAAATAATAATAATTTATATAAATAAATTTCTTGGTAAGGAACTTATTTTAATCTGCGAAAAGGCCATTTTACCTGTTGCGAATTAGGCAAATATCAGCAGGAGCCCATTCAGAGTCCTTACATCCTTGTACGGTGTAACTATGAGTTGTGTTGTTGGAACCTGCAGGAGAACAAAAAAGGACCTACAAGACGTTAAGAAATTGTGAACTATGTAGATTTTAATGCTATCAAAATGCACTATGTAGATTTTAATGCTATCAAAATGCACGTATCCCCTCAAGAAGATACATGAAGCATGGTACGGTAACATTGTAAAACTTTTTCCCCATGTTCTTATATGATTAAATAGATCAAACCTACATTTGAAGTCCTTCTATTTCATTTTCAAAGGCACTTGCAAGCAATTCCATCATTTAGAATGGAGTCGTAACAAGAAGGGAAAATTGCACTGACCTCCCCAGAGGCTCTGAAATCCCCTATACATTATGATTTGTTCGGATGGCTTAGCAGTTGATTGAATTGAATGATTGAAATGATTATTTTTCCCTCAAATTTGACAAGTAATAGTACTTTTCCCATTATATCCCTAAATCCGTAGTTGAAGTTAGCATCTCAAATACATGGATTTATGTATAGAGAGAGAACTATACTATGTTTATATTTATGTAGAAAGGTTCATAATATGTTTATATGTATGTAGAGAGATATGAACCCAATAGGAGGGCATCCAAGTTGATTCAAAAGCGAACCACGGCTTTGACCTAGACTCGATGCAATTGGCCACCCCAGTCTAGCAGTTGAATAGTCCAAGTGTTAGGCATGTTCACTCTCCGACCGTGCATGCCCTCCCTTCATGGCTTATGCAGGACTTTCCTCAGTTAAGCCAATTGCTAGCCTAGGTCAGAAGCAGGATCTAGTAAAGCTCTTGGGGTATCTCAATTATGGAATGCTCAAGCAACCGATCACCTACACTACTGATCGCAAGAGGACTTGTGTTTGGAGACTAGAGTTGACGGCTCATCAAAGTGCCTTATCTTTCCCTTCCTTGAGGGGACACCGTGACTGGAGAGAGAGAGAGAGAGAGAGAGAGACTTGTACAAGAAGAAAACTAGGCACTGATCAAGATGTCATGCTCCATAATGCTAAACATGTATAAGGATTGTGTAGACACAAATTTTAAAACATGAAGTGTTTCAACACATTTCAAAATTTTATATTACAAATGTCCACTGTTTAGTTTTTGGACTAAAAGGTTGATTATTTGAATAGCAGTTCTTATTTTCGATCTCGTATTTCGGATCGTTAATTATACATTTTATACAAATGAAACCTTCGATTAATGAAGAACAAAATAAACAACAAAAAACAATTTAAGAAAAATAAATGTTTTATTGAAATTGTTATGGGTTTTGAACCCTCGAATACAAAATACAATTCTTGGGTTTGGAACCCTTTACCTATTCATTGCCATTAGCGTAAGCTCTTTAGTTCTCTAGGCTTCTCTTCTTCTTTCTTGTAACGACTTCTTTAGCTCTCAATTTCTCTCTCTCTCTCTCTCTCTCTCTCTCTAATCTTTTCATTTCTGATTTTCTCATCCCCGTCTTGTGTGATGGTCCTCATATTTATGGAGGGCCATCAGGTGATAGGAATGCCTCATCTTCAATTTGAATTTCAAATTGAATGATAGCGCTATTTGAATTTTGAATAATAGCGCTATTTGATTAATCGTATATCTTATTAACCGGATTAATCTTTGGGGTTTCATCCTGTGTGGTGTCCTTACTGTAGGCTCTACAGGTGTCATCTTTCGTAGGCTCCACGTGTCATTTGCGCATCTTGAATAATGTCGTTGAGATACGACGTTGTTTTATTTATGTACTTCAACGGATCATATTGATCTTTTTTTTAGGAAGTGATTACCTACAACCTTCCTATCATAGGCTCTATACGTGTCATAAATTTAGTTGAAATTTATGTGCCAACAAATGCCCATCGTGAATTGCACAAGTGAATTTTCTTAACTGTGCGAGTCACGACAATTTGACACTTTTATCTAGATGATCTTTAGGTCTTTGATGGGATTATTTCTTTGCTTTGGTCCTTGACCTTTTTTTTTTTTTTTTTTTTTTGTGGTTGACTGCTCCTTATAGTCCATGGGCTCTCTTTTTTTTCATGGGCCCTTTTACTTTTGTTGCATGGGTACTTTTTTTTTTTATGGACTTAAATTTTATTTTATTTTTTTTATGGGTCAATTGCTCTTTATAGTCCATGGACCCTTTTTGTGGACTTGATCTCTTTTTATTATTTATTTATTTTTATATTTTTAGGGTCATGGGTAAGACCCAGGAATTTAAATGGGCATTTCCTTTTGCGGGCCTCCAACTTGCCAACATTTTTTTTATAGTAGATTTTTTTTCTAAGCCATCATGGATTTTTCTAAATCATCATGGACCTTTCCTTTTCTAGGCCACAATTTTTTAATTGGGCCTTTTCTTTTGTGGACCTCCAACTTGCCACCATTTTTTTTTTTTTTTTTACAATAGATTTTTTTGTAGGCCATCATGGATTTTTCTGGGCCATCATGGACCTTTCCTTTTCTAGGCCACCATTTTTAATTGGGCCTTTTCTTTTGTGGGCCTCCAACTTGCCACTTATTATTTTTAGGATTTTTTTACAGCATATATATATATTTTAGGAGTTTGTCTAAATAGAATAGGATGGATTGGCATTGGTAGGATTTCTAATTCTACACAAACTCTTACTTAGTATTTCAAATCCTACCTAAACTTTTGCTTGTTTGAAGTATTTTAGGAGAGCACTACCTCCTTTCTTAAGCAAGAATTTTTGCTTATATGACACCTATCCATGCATCTGACCCACATATTTTCCTATAAATTTTTTTTTTCCTCCCAGTGATTGTTTCCAAGCACCTCTTTTTTCTCTCTGCAGATTTTGTGGTGCATATTAGGTCTTCATTATTTTAGTATCTTTCCAGCAGCAATTGCTCTTTGAGTATACAAAAGATACAGCCCATATATTTTCCCTGTAGCTTTTTTTTCTCCCAGCAGATTATTTCCAGCAGCCTCTCTTTTTCTCTATATATTAGGTCTTCATTATTTTAGTATCTTTCTAGCAACTTTCTAGCATTTATCTTTCTTCTTTTTCCAACAAAAGTTGTTCTTCTTATACATTAAAGAAGACACAAAAGAATATCTTCAAACTCCTTTAAATTAGGTATGCTTTCTTCTCCATAAAATATTTTCTTTCAGCATGTATATCACCATGTGACAGCCCTTCCCAAAAAATTTTACTAGACCCTAAGTCCAAGTAGTCCCAACAAAGACCCTTCTTGAAAGGATGAATAACCTACTGCCTTATTTCATAACAAAAGCTGTAGCCTCTTTTCTTTTTATTATTTTTATTTTTACTTGAACAAAAAAACCTACTGCCTTTCCAGCAGATTTTTTTTTTCCTAGCCCAAAGACCTTTTCTTTTCACAGTTTAATCTGCTCTCTTTTTTTTTTTTTTTTTTTTTTACCTTCCAGCAGAAATTTTCTTCTCCATGAACTTTTTTATAACCCATATGAACCTTGTGTATAACCTGCTGCCATTAGCAAATATGGCCTAAAAATAAAGAGAGCCCATTTTTGCTAGACAACAAACCTAAAACAAAAACTGCAGCCCCTTTTTTTAGCTACTGCCCCATTTTTTAAAGTTGTTACCCCATTTTTTCCTCGTTGCTGCTAGTCATCAGACCAAACAGACTTTTTTTATATGATGGCAACAAAGGCGGCCCATTTTGCTATACCCAAATACTCTAACAAACAAAGACCAAGTAAAAAAAACGATAACCCCTTTTAGCTGTTGCCCCTTATATATTTTGTTGTTAGATCATGAACTTAACTAGCCCAAATAAAGTCCTTGCCCTATACAAACAAAAGAGCCCTCTTTTTTTTATAAGCAACAAGAATTTTTTTCTTTCTTTTTTTTTTTATTTTTTTTATATTCTTTTGATAGAACCAACCAATACAGGTTGCTTTGCCTATCATTTGGGGAACAAACTATCTATTTATTTAGCAAATTTTTGCATAGAACCAGCCAACACAGGTTACTTTGCCTATCATTTGGGGAACAAACTATCTATTTATTTAGCAAATTTTTGCAAAGACAGTCCCCTTTTTTTTTACAGCAGCAACCTGTTTGTTGTTGTGTTGTATAGCAGATTTTTTTTGTGATTTTTTTTTTTTTTGAACAAATTTTTTTTTTAAGCTTACTACCCCTTATTTTATTTTGTATTAATAGCAGCACTTTGTACAATTGGCCAAATTTTTTGTTAAAAGTTGAATCAGCCTTGCCCCCCCTCATGATTCGTGCAAGTGAATTTTAATTGTATGAATCATGATGACTAATTTCCTTTTTTTTTTTTTGGTTAACGATTATTTCATGTCGTTTGCCTTCTTTTACAGGCAACTCGCAAGGCGTCAGAGTTTGTTTGCAGATATCATTGCCCCTTCTAGCCTAATGGCAATGAGTGGCTTGAATCATTGGCAGTGATTGTGTCCTTCACCCCAATGGCTTGAATCCTTGGCAGTGAATGTGTCATTCACCCCAATTACTTGAATCCTTGGCAGTGAAAGTGTCCTTTACCCAAATGGCTTGAAACCTTGGCAGTGATTGTGTCCTGCACCCCAACGGCTTGAAACCTTGGTAGTGATTGTGTCCATCACTCCAACGGCTTGAGTCCTTGGCAGTGATTGTGTCCGTCACCCCAATGGCTTGATTCCTTGGCAGTGAACGTGTCCGTCACCCTAACGGCTTAAGTCCCTGGCAGTGATTGCGTCCGTCACCCCAACGGCTTGATTCATTGGCAGTGATTGTGTCCGTCACCCCAATCGCTTGATTCCTTGGCAGTGAAGGTATCCGTCACCCCAACAGCTTGATTCCTTGGCAGTGAACGTGTCTGTCACCCTAACAGCTTGAGTCCTTGGTAGTGATTGTGTCCGTTACCCCAACGGCTTGATTCCTTGGCAGTGATTGTGTCCTTTACCTTAATGGCTTGAATCCTTGGTAGTGATTGTGCACAAGCTTCCGAGAGTGTTTCTAAATCAGAAGAAAACGTGCAAACTGCTCTTAATGTTTTGAGCCAACACAAGAAGAAGAATGGACAGCACAGTGTTGTGGAACGTGCTTTTGAAAGGGCCAAGGCTTCTCTTAATGAATGAATGCACTTTTATTTTGTTATTCATCCGAACATAATGTATTTATGAAATTTCGCTCAGTGATAGATTTATTTGTTATATGAAATTTTTCAATACAATACATTGATTTATCTTATTTTGGCCGTTCACAGTTTATACTCTTGCGGGCCAAGAGTATCCAATATTTTACCACCTTAGATTTCAGTGAGGTATTTTAGCAGTTTGACCACATACAATACCGTTGGTGGTATCCGACTTTTGTTTGGCCGTACACAGTTTATACTCTTGCGGGCCAGGAGTATCCAATGTTTTATCACCTTAGATTTCGGTGGGATATTTTAGTAGTTTAACCACATACAATACTGTTGGTGGTTTTTGACATTTTTTTTTTTTTTTTTACCTAACTTTTGCCTAGGCTACCCTTTCGGGTTTTCAACCTAGCAAGCTTTCTTAAGGGTAATATCTCTTCAAGAACCTTGCATTGGTTAGGGGAATGATTCTATCATCATCTATCATTATCAACAAATAGGCCCCTTTAGAATAAACCTTCTCAATCACATAAGGTCCTTTCCATTTGGGCTCAAGTTTTCCTTTGGTTCTTCGTGAGACTACTATGGGTGTTCTAACCATTAGTACCAAGTCTTCCTTTTTAAAGGAGCGAAACCTCACGCTTTTGTTGAACGCATTTGCCATCCTTTGTTGGTAGATCTCCAAATTCTGTTGAGCATACAACCTTTTTTCATCTAGAGTCTCGAGCTCAGCCAACCTCACTCTTGTTTTTTTTTTTTTTTTTGGTCCTAACTTTTGCCTAGGCCGCCCTTTTGGATTTTCAACCTAGCAAGCTTTCTTAAGGGTAATGTCTCTTCAAGAACCTTGCATTGGTTTGGAGAATGATCCTGTCACCATCTATCGTTATCAACAAATAGGCTCCATTAGAATAAACCTTCTCAATCACATAAGGTCCTTCCCATTTGGGCTCAAGCTTTCCTTTGGTTCTTCGTGAGACAACTATAGGTGTTCTAACCATTAGTACCAAGTCTCCTTTTTTAAAGGAGCGGAGCCTCACCCTTTTATTGAATGCATTTGTCATCCTTTGTTGGTAGATCTCTAAATTCTGTTGAGCATACAACCTTCTTTCATCTAGGGTCTCGAGCTCAGCTAACATCACTCTTGCACTTTCATCTTCTGTTAAGGACTCTTGTATTGCCACTCGCAATGATGGTATTTGAACCTCAAGTGGTAACATGGCTTCTCCTCCAAAAACCAATGAATAAGGGGTTGCTTGAGTAGGAGTTCTGTGCGAAATCCGATAAGCCCACAAAGCTTCTTGTAACTTTTCATGCCAAGCTCTTTTGTTCTTATCTACCATCTTCTTGAGAATTTTGCTTCTTATCCACCATCTTCTTGAGAATTTTGCACAATGTCTTGTTGAAAGCTTTTGCCAAACCATTGGCAGGTGCATGATATCTTGATGAATGGTTATTTTTGATTTTGTACTTGGCAAATAACTTGTTCAAAGCATCACTCCTGAATGGCTGTCCATTATCCATGATGATGCTTTCTGGAATCGAACTCAGAATGATATGGGTTCGGATGAACTCAGAGACAACTGTGCTTTTTATATCCTTTAAAGCCACGACCTCTGCCCATTTTGAGAAATAGTCAGTTGCAGCTAGGATGTATCGATATCCTGCTGAAGATGGAGGTACAAAAGGACCAATAATGTCCATACCCCATGTTGCAAATGGCCAAGAACAAGTTGTTAAATGTAAAGACTTTGGGGTTGGTGGAGAAAGTTCAATGGAATTGGCAGACTTGGCATCTTCGAGCATAATCTATGCAATCTGCAATCATAGTCGGCCAATAGTATCCCAACCGTTGTAGCTGCATATGTAATTTAGGACCACTTTGGTGTGCCCCACATACACCTACATGTATTTCTGCCATTACCTGTTGAATACGCTCATTGGCTATACACCGTATGTACATTCCATCCAAAGACCTTTGGTATAACCCATCATTCCACGAGACGAATTTGGTAGCCCTACGTTTCACTTCAATTCTTTTTACTCTATCTTTAGGTAGCCTACCATGTTGGAGGTAAGCTATGAATGGTTCCCGCCAAGCCTCCTCGTTTTCTCCTTTCGTAGTGACAACCAAGATTGGAACCAAGTCAGAAACTTCTTTTAAAGGTTATAAAACCCTTCTTTCACCTACTGTGATAATAATTGTTTTGCTATCTGGTAGGGTGAGTGATGCAGCCAAACTTGCAAGTGAATCAGCTCGAGCATTTGTTCTTCTCTTCACGTGGAAAATATGTGTTTTCCTGAATTGCGAAAGCAATTGATCAGCCCTTTTATGATACGGGATGAGACTTGTTTTCTTAATAATGTATTCTCCACGGAGTTGCTTTACCACCAGTTCCGAATCTCCATAAATTGAGAGTTCTTCAATAGGAATTTGTAATGCCAATATTCTGCCTCATTATTGGAGCATCCTTCACTTAAGGCAAAAGAATAGGTGATTATAGCATTGTTTGGAGTCACAAACACAATTCCAATTCCAGCTTTATTGTTTTTAGGATTTTCTTACTTCTTGCCATCTGGACTCCTTGAAGCTCCATTAAAATACATCTCCCATCCTTTATGAATTTCTACTTGCATAACTTCTTCATCTGGTAAATCAGTTACTAGAGGTGAGTTATCAGGTATAGGATGTGCTGCCAAAAAATCTGCTAGAGCCTGCCTCTTTACAGCTCTTTGGGGAACATATTCAATTGCGAATTGTTGAAGAATTACAGCCCACTTTGCAATTTTCCCGGAAAGTATGGGCCGTGAAAGTATATATTTCAAGGGATCTGCTCTTGATATCAACTTGACTTCGTGTTCCAAGACATAGTGCTTTAGCTTTTGCAAGGCGATACCAAGGCAAGACATGTCTTTTTGATAGGAAAATAATTGACTTCTGCCCCAACCAGAGTAAGTAATACAAGGCATTTTCTTTCCCATGCTCATTGTGTTGTGCCAACAGTGCCCCTAACGAACCATCCAGGGCTGTTATGTACAACAAGAGTGGTTTCCCTTTTATTGGGCTCATGAGTACTGGAGGCTTCAAAAGATACTTCTTAATACTATTAAAAGCATTTTAGCACTGCTGATCCCATTCAAATGGAACACCCTTTTTCATCAATCTTGAGAATGCCAACCATCGACCAGCTAAGTTCGAAATAAATCTTCTGATATAAGCCAACCTTCCTTGTAGCCCTTTCAATTCCCTTAAATTTCGTGGATGAGGCATTTCAGCAATGACTTTAATCTTAGTAGGGTCAATTTCAATCCCTTTGTTTCGAACCACAAACCCTAGAAATTTTCCTAAGGAAACTCCAAATGCACATTTTAGTGGGTTCATCTTGAGTTTGTATCTCCTCAAACGTTCGAAGATTCTTCTCAAATCTTCCACATGGTTTTCCTTCTCCTTTGTCTTGACGACAAGATCATCAACATAGCATTCAATGGTGTCATGGAGCATATCACCGAAAATTACAATCATCGCCCTTTGATACGTGGCCCCAGTATTTTTCAGGTCAAAAGGCATTACCTTATAACAAAAGACTCCTCTCGGAGTCCTGAATGCAGTCATTTCTTTATCTTCAGGTGCCATTCAGATTTGATTGTATCCTGAGTATCCATCCATAAAAGACAAGGTTTCATACCCAGTAGTTGCATCTACAAGAAGCCCAGTGATGGGCAAGGGAAAGTCATCTTTAGGACAAGCCTCGTTGAGATCACGGAAATCAATGCAGACCCTTATTTGACCATTCTTTTTCTTGACCGGCATTATGTTTGCTAGTCAGGTTGGATATTGGACTTCCCTAATGAATCCTGCATTGATAAGCTTGTTGACTTCGACTTCAATTTGGGTTGTAAGCTCTGGTCGAGTTCGCCTCTGAGGCTATTTAACTAGCCATTTCTCAGGGTGAATTGCAAGCTTATGGACTGCAATCTCTGGATTAAGACCAAACATCTCACTGTAGTTCCATGCAAATATGTCACGATACTCCCTTAAGAAGAAAATATATTGTCGAGCTTCTTCTTCCTTTAAATTTGCACTAATGAAGGTTGGTTTGTTTTCTCCTTCATTACCCAGATTTATTTCACGATGGTCATCCACAGTGGCTTGGCCTCCTGCTTCAAATTCTGTTGGTGCAGGTTGAGCTTCATCTTGGTCAACATCTTCCAACACATCTTGAGTGATAGTCATGTTTACTGGAAATTTTTCCTCATCCCCCCGATAGCCTAACCCTTTTGTTCTAATGGTGATTATACCGCCTTGTTGGATAGCCTTGCCTCTGCGAAGGTATTAATGCAAAGTCAAAGGGTGTCATTGTTTCTAGTATTTTTTCAGGATTTAAACCAACTTTCACCAACATCTGTGTAATTTCTACACTGAAAGTAGGCTTCTCAAAACTCGAGATGTTTTCTTCTGGCACTTGTTCAACTTTCACTTTCTGTTCAACATCTCCAAGTGAGTGGAATATAATGGGTTTTGACTTTTTTCCTTTAGAAGGGACCACAATCTTATTATATTTCTCCACATAGGTGCATTCTGTCCTCCTTAATGGCAACGTGAACTCACCATTGAGATAATTGGATTTATTGGGGCTAGAACCTTTGCCCCCAGTTTCCTTTCGAACTTTGGCACATATCGAAAAGTTCTTTTTGTTGAAACTGTAGTAGACTCTAGAGCTTCTTTGACATTCGGAGTATCTTCAAACTTTTTCACATCTTTTCCCTTTCTTTGTGAAGTCTTTGTATAGAAGCGAGCATCAGCATAATAGGCCTCTACTTCTCCAAATGGATCATTGTCAGCCACAATTGTCCCCTCTTTTTTGGGTGAAGGCAACGGGTACTTGATACATTGGTGATAAGTTGATGGCACTGCATGATGATTATGCATCCATGGTCTCCCAAGCAAAGCATTGTAGGAGGTGTCTACATCAATGACTAAGAACTCAATGCTTTCTTCAATATCTCCAAACTTGGTTCGCAGTTCAATCTTTCCCATTGGGCGTTGTTCATTCTGATTAAATCCTTGAATGACCAGACGACTTGGGCGCAGTTGTGAAATTCGAATCCCTAATAGGTTTAAGGCCCTTCGAGGCATGAGGTTTACCGCAGATCCTCCATCAACCAAAATTCGAGAAATCTTCACATCATGGATAAGCCCAGTTATAAACAAAGGCCGATTATGGTCTGCCATTTCAGCACACGTCATTGTCATCAAAGGTTACCATAGCCATGCATGTAGTTGTTTTCTCTTGATTTCTACCCTCAATTTCTTTGTGGAAATCCTCTGGCTTGGACAGGGCATATATTAAAGACTTTTGAAGCTCTAGAGACATTTTCAGTGCATCATATACACTCAATAATGCTGGAATTTTCTTTAGATGAGCTAGTACATCATATTTCACTTGCTCTTCCTTCAGCAAAACCTGTAGAACTTCTGATGTTTGAAGGTCCTGAGGATTTTGTAATTTCCTCCGGTAGGTCAAGTAAGTCTGGCATACTTCAGCAACCGCCTTTTCGTTGACCTCAACTTCTTTTGTTCCCTCACCTATTTGGACCATGTTAACTGGTCTAGCTACAGGGTGATCATCATCATCAGTCACTTCTCCATCTTCCTGGAGCTGCATTCTTCTCCCATTTCTTAGGTACCGAGAGTCACACCTATAAAAGCATTGGGATTTTTCAAAACCATTCTTCATGGCCTTCCAACTAGACACCACAACTCCATCGAGGGAGCAATACCAGTCAAAGGCGATCCCCTTCAAGGAAAGGGGGAATTGTTTTAGGCAAAGTGCTTGATTTTGAGCCGTTTTCCCACATTGTTTAAAAAAACACCTAATATGTTTTTGAGGATCTCCATATTCCTCATATAGGACAAAATTTGGAAGTTCGTATCCTTTAGGAAATGGTATTTGCTCTTACCATAAAGGGAACAAACCCCTTGGGCGATAAGTGCCCATCTCTCGAAGATCAAGAGCAGTTGCAATCTTCTCCTCAATTGTGCCTTCTATGAAATCATATGTTTGAGAAAATGTACCTTCGTCATCCAAATGTTCTGACATCTCAATTTCTATTGGCCATGGTTTATAAAATGTCCTATATAATCGATTAACCATGGTGTCCCAATTTGGGATTGAATTAGTTGGCAGGCTGAAGTACCAATCTGCTGCCCATCATTCCAAAGAAAGAACGAACTGCCGTAGAAGTAACGCTTGACTTTTTACTGTGTTTCCACATTATGCAAGGAAACGAACCAAATGGCACCTTGGACAACCTGTCTCATTATATAAAGGAAAACGAGGTACTGCATATCCTCGTGGGAACTGAACCCATTCGACCCAATTAGGGAAAGGGTGTCCAGAAATTTGATTTGTTTCAATAATCAAATTTTGATGGGCTTCAAAACCCTCATCTTTCAAAGAGACTGTTACTTTTGCCTAATGTTCCACTTCCCTTCTAGCTTCAATTTTTGCTTTCTCATCATCATCTGGATTACGAATGATATATATTTCTCGCTCTTCAAAATTTACATCCACAGTGATGTCATTACAAGGAAAGTCAAAGTGGTCACTTGATACACTTTCTCCATCGTATGTCCTAGCTGGGGATGTGTATAGTGAACCATCAGGAGAAAAGTCAAGTTCCCAATCTTCATTAGGATCCTCAACTTAAGATGACTTTGCTTGTTTACTTGAATGCTTCCATACTTTATCATCCGACATATACCTATCATTCACCTCATCATCCTTGAAGTGTAGTCGTTTTTTCGCCTTTTTCACAAGCTCAGAGTCGAACCTATACCCAGTGTCTCCTTGTTCTGCTCTCCTTACATATTTTGGAGTGCTTTGATAGTACATTGGTGGTACTAGCGAATATTTTGGAGAAAAGGCTTCTGTTGTATACTCCGGAGAAGCTGGTGTATACTCTGGTGAGGCTGGTGTGTATTCTGGAGAAGTTGGTGTATACTATGGTGAGTCAGGTATGCAGATAGGAGATGTAATGCAATCTCCTTTCCTAACTTTTGAACTAACTTCACCCTCATCTTCCTCGTCATCACTCAAAACGATGATGGTTAGGCAAGGGGCCAAAGTAAACTTTTCCTTCCATTTTTTATCAAAGTATGTCTGCAACTCCACAAATTGAAATTTTGAAGGTAGAAATTCCTCCAATGTGACTGGGACATGAGGACCTTGCTTTAACTGCTCATCAGGGACCAATTTCTCCCCTTTTTCCTTATTTGGGTTCTTCTTTCCTTTTCTCTTACTTACTTTGGCTTTTTTCTGTTTCCTAGAAACTTTTGGTTTTTGCTTTTTGGAAACTTTTGGCCCTTGTGTTGTTGAATCAACCACACTTCTAGCTTTCACTGTGGCATTTTGTTTTTTCTTCATGCTTTTTGACTGATAAACAACCCATTCACCTTCATTATCATTGTCGATAGTGATTGGGTTAGCAGATGCTTTCTCTTGAGGAGGGAGCTTGATAATCTTAGAGTCCAAAAGTTTCTGAATTTTATCTTTCAAAACAAAACACTCTTTTATCGGATGGCTAATCAAACGATGGTAGGGGCAATACTTTGGATCGTTGGTCTTTCCTACCTCATGTGGTCTTTTCACCTCAGGGAGAGCAATCAACTTTTGCTCCAACAGATCTTCAAATAGGTCTTCGACCAAATCATCCATGAAAGAATATTTCTTCTCTAACTTCTCTTTCATAGTCACCTTTTTAAATTCCTTGGGCATTTTAGCCCCTACTACAACGGGACCCTTCTTTCTGGTTTCGATTGTAGCTGCAGTCGAGGACTCAACCCTTTCAACGGCCCTAGGCCTCCTTCGTTTAGCTAGATGCAGCTCCATATCATGAGCTTTAGTGCATAGATCATTGAATCCTTCAAAAGTTTGAGCCATAAGAGCCGTAGAGAGCTCATGTCGGAAGTTGTTAAGGCACATCCGAATTAACTTTAATTGTGTAAACTTTTAAGGACAAGCAAATCTTAAAGCTTGCCATCTTGCAATGAAATCTGTAACAGACTCATTGTCACATTGCTTGGTCTCAATCAGTTCTGGTACTCCAACTCGCCTTTGTGTGTTGTAGAACTGTTTAAGGAACTCCTTCACCATGGAATCCCAATTTAGGATTGATCCCTCAAAAAGGTTAGCATACCAAGTAAATACAGAACTTTCAAGTGATTGGACAAATAGCTGCAGGCACAGGGCCTCATTCTGAGCTATTGGCCTGTACTTTGAAAGAAAATGAGTCACATGTTGTCTTGGATCTCCTATTCTATCAAACATTTTGAAATCTAGTTGAGAAAAACCAGAAGGGAATGGAACAGCATCTACCCATACTGGGTAAGGTTTTGTAATTATTCGAAAGTTCTCATCATCTTTTTCCTTGACTTTCTTTACTTGTCTCCTCACCATATTATCAATCATGGCCATGAGCATTGGATTCATACCACCATTGGTTAGATCAGAGTAACAAGGACCATTGCCCCCTGGGGCTAGTGTGCTTTGTATGCTTACGGATGCCCCCACAACAGGTTGTGTCATTTGTTTAGGTGCACTTCCTGGTCCTGTCATTTGGGCCTGCAACTGTTGCATTTGCTCCAACATAGTAGCCATTTCCCGTTCTCTTCTCTCAAGTTGTTCTTGTAGGGCCACCACTTTTTCCTTGAGACCTTGGTCTTGTTGGACCTGGGAATTTTCACTTTCTTTCTTAACCTCAGTCATTATAACTGCGACTTTGTTGATATCTTTCAATTCATTGTTTCCAATATTCGTTGAAACAAACGAGATAGAATCATCTTGTTCGTATAAAGGATTATCAACCCCCACAACATTACTCATATTTGAAGCATCTGACTGCGATGCTTTATTTTGAGCCTGACGGGTTATGGACCTTGTTACAGGCCCTTTTCTTATTCCCTCCATAGATAGTTCAATCAAAGTAGAAATATTTCCCAAGGGTTGCTTACCCTCCTCCACCTTGGATTTTCCAACAAAGACAGGACTTTCAATTTGTTTTTGGGGTTCATTTTTTGAGAGAGCCCTTTCAATAGCTCCTATAACATTTGTTGCCACTATTCTTAGTTCCAGTTTCTTTAAGGCTTTATTTCTTCTTCACCTTTGTCTTTTCGAAACTGTACCAGATGACATATCAAGTCTAGCCCCTAGGGGCATAGAAGGAACCGTTTGTATTTTTGCAAATTCCTCATGAATTTTCAAAACAGTTCCTACATTTTTAGAGCGGACCAATTGATGTTGATTCAAATCCCGTTGGGCCAACAGGTGTTCCATATTCGAACCTTGTCGGGCCAACGGGTGTTCCTTTGGCTCCTGAGAGTTGACTGAGATTCGGTTTGACCGATTTTGTGCTCTGAACAGAACTATCAGTTCGTAGGCCGAAACTGTTTTTTCAACAACAGGGGCCTTTTTTCCATCCACAGGAGTTTGGGTTATTACCCTCCTCCCAATGGCCCTAATGATGGCCATGTTTTCAGCAGAGGCTTTCTTCTGGGCAGACTCCACCATTTTAATGGAGTCTTCTACCTTTTTAAGCAGTTGGGCCATAACATTTTTTGTTGCCCCTGTTGAAGCTGTAACAAAAGTCGTAGTTGCAAACTGATTAGCCTCCTTTGCCTGAATTAGAAAGCTCTTCGTTCTGGCTGTGGCCCTCACGACTGCGTACTGCTTTGACGCTTTAACATAATCTTCAGTAATCTTTCTCAAACTTTCAGCTTTCTGGAGAAGTGTGACTTTCTTCGTCACACCAGTTACCTTCGGAACAGCCAAGAGCTTTCACTCCGGAGCCCCTTGGGTGATAGGGGAAAGAAGTGCATCTTTCTAGGATTTCACTAGTTCTGCCTTTGGGACAGCTAAGAGCATTCACTTCAGTGCCCCTTGAGTGATGGGTGTTATCTCCACCCTTGGTGATTTCAGAACCACTGGAGTGTAGGTTTGTCTCATGACAGTTGCTTCAGCATTCCTATAACAAAAGAATACATCAGTAAGTTTCAACTATATATATATATATTTTTGTTCTTCAAAAGATGGGAGGAGAAATATGTCTCACTGGGCGTGCCAGAATTTGTAGACACAAATTTTAAAACATGAAGTGTTTCAACACATTTCAAAATTTTATGTTACAAATGTCCACTGTTTAGTTTTTGGACTAAACAGTGTTGATTATTTGAATAGTAGGTTCTTATTTCCGATCTGTATTTCAGATCATTAATTACACATTTTATACAAATGAAACCTCTGATTAATGAAGAACAAAATAAACAACAAAAGACAATCTAAGAAAAATAAATGTTTTATTGAAATTGTTATGGGTTTTGAACCCTCGAATACAAAATATAATTCTTAGGTTTGGAACCCTTTACCTATTCATCGTCATTAGCGTAGGCTCTTTAGTTCTCTAGGCTTCTCTTCTTCTTTCTTGTAACGACTTCTTTAGCTCTCAATTTCTCTCTCTTTCTCTCTCTCTCTCTCTAATCTTTTCACTTCTGATTTTCTCATCCCCCGTCTTGTGTGATGGTCCTCATACTTATGGAGGGCCATCAAGTGATAGGAATGCCTCATCTTCAATTTGAATTTCAAATTGAATGATAGCGCCATTTGAATTTTGAATAATAGCGCTATCTGATTAATCGTATATCTTATTAACCGGATTGATCTTTGGGGTTTCATCATGTGTGGTGTCCTTACTGTAGGCTCTACAGCTGTCATCTTTCGTAGGCTCCACATGTCATTTGCGAATCTTGAATAACGTCGTTGAGGTACGACATTGTTTTATTTATATACTTCAACGGATCATATTGATCTTTTTTTTAAGAAGTGATTACCTACAACCTTCCTATCATAGGCTCTATACGTGTCATAAATTTAGTTAAAATTTATGTGCCAACAGATTGAACAAATAGTAGATGAGAAACATCTGAATTGTTGGGCCAAGGGAAAGAATATAAAGAAGATGCAATAGGAGAGCAACAAAAGAAAACAAACACCATGTGCAGGAGTCATTGCAGCAAATAGAAGCCAAATATTTTTTTCAAAAAAACCACTGAAAGGGGCCAGCCAACCCTTACAAAATCAAGCTAGAACTACAATACATCAGGAGGCGTGTATCTCCAATGAACTGTACAAAAGAGTTACCCAAATCTTACTGACCAAAGCTCCCTAAAGTTGACAAGGAACACAAAATCAGGTTAAAGAACATACTGACGCAGTTCTTCTGAGGTAAACTAATTGTTGTATTAATTCTCTTCTGATATGTTTCAACTACGGGAAGTTACATACAATAGTACTTCCATTTTCATTTTTCTCATATAAGTCAATGTTAGGGGACATCAGAGAATATGTTGCAAGCATCCATATGTTAAAAGTAGGGAGGATATTTAGCGGGCGACATCACCTTGACTTTGAGCTTTTATGTGCATTCCAAGCAAAAGACTGTAGTCCATGATGCCTTGATCTTCCAAAAACTTGCAATCATTCTTGATTTGCCTATAGAACAAATTGGACAAAAATCATTCAAAACCATGAATTCATGTTTCAGGGGCAAGAAATTTTTTTGACATAAATCCTCCAAACCTATTGCTTGTTGGCATCTAAAATGCATATTTACAAGACAGGAGATGAATCAAATCAATCCAGAACATTACAAGAAAATTCCTGACATTATTCGTGTCAAGGAAATTGTCAAATGGTAACATACCTTCCCTACGTTAAAAATGCCAACAAAAAAAAAAATGTGATGCAAATAAAAGATTTTTATAGAAAAATGGGCTTCAGAAGTTGGCCAACAGTTTGCATAAAATCTGAAAGCTCACAAGGATTTTTTTTTTATCATTATTATAACATATTCACATGACTTGAGTAATGCATTGTCATAATAAACATAAAAATTGAGTTCCCTTTTGCTTCCACAAATCTATTTCCTGAGATCAAACAAAATTCCAGTTATTAACTAAGAGCAAAAAACAAGGGTTCTCTACCTTTATTACCCACAATCAAATTATCAATTTTCAATCTTTATGTATTTAATTATTTATTTTTAGTTACTTTGCAATGAGGGTAATGATAAGCGAGACCAATAGAGTGATAAACTTACGCTAAAAGTTTATGACGGGTCAAGGGCTCGAGATAAAAGAGAAAATCAAGATCCAAATCCTTAAATGTGGCTCTCTCATGGTCTTCTGCTTTGCTGATGGTTCGACCTTGTGATGAACCTTTGAGATCATAGCACCTATGTATGTACAGATCAGACTGTAATACATTTTCCATGACAACAAAGTAAACCTGTGGCCATGTAAAGTGGTTAATTGAAGCACGGTAAATAATTCAGCCTAAGGGGGGGGGGGGGGGGGGGGGGGGAATGAATTACTCCATCAGATTAAAAACAAAAAAAATTATATACCCTCACAGTAAAAGCATCAAAGAAATTCAATTTCATCACGTTTACCTTTAGACCTCCAATTGGCCTCACAGCATGAAGTCCATACAGCTTGATCAACAAGGACGCTCCATATTGTTCAACATGGCGCAAGTAGTTTGGAAGCATTTCACAGAGCACCTAAATAGAAAGTAAACTCACTTGAAGTGCTAAAAAATTATAGAGAGAATTGCAAATAAACAACAAGTACTCAAAATAATTGCATTTTCATAGAGGTGCAAGTGGGTGCGAGTGAGAGTTGTATACTTTCACTTGCACAAGACACAGGCCCACTTGCACCTCTTTGAAATTGCAATTATTTTGGAATTCTCCCAAAATTATAACCCAAGATTAAGAAGCAAATGAACACTCTCAATGCATATTAACGTCCTCTTATTTTGTTAATTTTTGGCGATTTTGATGTAGAGTAACTATACATGACACCTACAAATCCATTAGCGAATATCAAATCCATTAATGAATATCTTAAATAAAAAATATGACACCTACAAATCCATTAATGAATATCTTAAATAAAAAAAAACTCTTGAGCCAGCATAGATATGTATCGTTAGAGAATGTTGTTTTAAGATGTGTCAACAATAACATCACTTTTCAGTAATATCATGCTCAAATAAAATAAAATAAACTCTTTCTTGAATAAATATCATAGTTATAAACTTCATAAGTCACATGCTAATAAATAGGCATTTCATTTAGCATGTAATTCTACAATAATTCTGGCCTTATCAGTGTGCATGAGAGAGATGTTTGGTTTGGAGTTCTCAAAAATAATTTCCAGAGTTTTATATTTTTATTTTAGTGAATTTTTTAAATATTTTAATATATATATATATATATATTTTTAATAACTTTTAGATCCATTTAATCTAGATGCACTTAGAAAGTACAAAATTTGTACAAAAAATTTTAAATATTCATTGAATACAACAAAATACAAAAATGTAGTGAATTTATGTATATATATTTTAAATTTTTGAAAGATTTTTGCTCAAATTTCGTACTTTTTACACGTATCTAGATTAAGTGAATATAAAAATTTTAAAAAAAATTATTAAAATATTAAAAAAATTCACTAAATATATATATTTGGATTGAAAACTTTTAAAATTGTTTTTGAAAATTCCAAACCAAACAGAGATCATTAAAGCAATACGCGGAGTCGCAAACTTTCGTTTTTTTATTACCTTCACTTCAGATTGCCTCAAGGTCTTGATCACAAATCGATCATCCTTGGACCTAAAAAGCAGGGAACCGCTTTTTCCAGGTGAAGAAATCTCCATTAAAGTCTCATGGCCACAGACTGACAGCATATAATCAGCATAATCAATATTTCCAAGCTCTTGTAGATGTCTGAGGAATAGAGGCTAAATCAGCTCTTTCTTCTTAAAATTTCAAATTTGATAGTTTTGACAGACATGAAACAATTGAGCTTCATAAGAACAAGTATCCAGTGGATTCTCCAAAGTTAATGTTTCAGTGTAAATATAAAGATGTGAATTCATATCCTAAATTCATAACTTACAGAAAGATACAAACGAGCACGAGCACTGACCAGAAAACTGAATAGGGAACGCTCAAATCATGGTAAGCCTATATTAGATTAAATGTTCCCATAGTGTTATGTGAAATAATTAGATAAAACTGAATAGGAATGCCCAACCCAAAATGAAAAGGAAAAACTTCGTCAATTAAAAAAAATCCCTAAAAAATGAAATGTAAATAAAAACCTGAACACTGCAGGACAGTAATCTTTCCACTGAAAGTCAGTAACGGTGCCTGGGGGAAGACTTTTAGGGTTCTGTTTAGAATATTGAATCCAGGTACTTTGGGTCGATTTGAAGTCATTAGGTGAGAGCTCCTTCTTTGGCAATACCGTGTACTGCCCAACGAAATGCCTACAAAGTAAAAAGGTATAATAATTTAAAAGATGATATTCAACAAACAAAAAAAATTTTAAAATAGAGAAAGTACTCAATTAATAATCAATTATTCAGTTATTTGGATAAACTATAACTTAAGTTTATAATTAATATTCCACAAACATTCATGACCAAGAGCTTGAAAAACTATTAAAGTGAGCCATTGTCAATGACTCAAATCCATAAATACAAGATTTTGAAAAAGCCATTTCTTTTAATTTATCCATCAGTGGAGAGGGTAGACAATAACCTGATTCCAAGCTGCAGTGCCTGCAGTATTTCATAATTCATGTGATTTCTGCAGATTAATACTTCAAGAATATTTGGCTTATCATCAAGACCTCTCTTTGTTTAACACCAACCCCAGTTTTGTAAAAGCAATAACTTAAATCCAGAAGAACTTGATACAAAATGCCCATGATCAACATTTTCAACTCTACCTACAGTATTCTGGTGTCCGTTATATGTCTTATCAATAACGTCAAACTTGCAACACAACTCATCTCTAGAACTCAATTTTCGCTTTTCTTCAAAATCAAACATAAGAAAACACTTCTCCAAAGTCTTTATATATACTGGCATATGCTTGCATAATCTTTTCTCCCCTGAATTTTGTGTTTCTAGTCATCCACCCCACTCAAAACCATCTCAATCTCCAACGAAAGACTGCCAAATTCGAGTATGTAAGTTCCCAAGGAAATCAACTAACAAGTCACATTGGAAAGCATGTACATACCTAACTCCCCAACAATTACCTTGGAACAAACGTTAGCTACGCCTAAATGGCCAACATGGTACAACAAAAAATTCTTCCTACATTCATGACGTGTATGCAAGCCAAGACAACCTGAAATTAACTTTTGACATCAAAGCACAACATAGTTATAATCATAGATGGATACCTCTAGCTATATAAAGTTAAAATAATGACCCTTTTTACCTAAGTTACGGATCCCAAAAGTAACAATGAGAGAATGCCACATGGATAAGGGCACTTTCCACTCTGTACCTAAATCACAAGGTAATTTGGATTTTTCTTGATATGAAACCATATAATTGGATTCATTATAAAAAATTTACCCTTATATTCCAACTCTTTTATTTTAAGAGTTCTTCCCTAATATGCTTTAGTTTCTACACAGTTTCCCAAATCTATAAATATCTAATGAAAGCAACTATTAAGAATCCCCTTCACTGTCTCTCTAGCTAACTTTAACAACTTATCTATCTAATAAAGTTCCATGTCCATAGCAAAAAGTCTAAACACTAGTTAAAGGCCTGGATTAGCATGTTAATTAATTAATTAAAATCATAATTTTTGAATTCATGTACTCTCAAATTCCATATTGAACAGTTGCTAGTCAAAGGAAAACAAATACTACATTCAATTTGTAAGATATATTCCGCCTCATCTTTATCAGGACTACGCAGTCACATCACATGTGATCAAACTAGACTTGGATTCCATTGTCAAGGCAATCCAATTAAAAATAAAATAAAATCACTTATTCGACCCATGTAAGGGTTTCTTCATATACAATCATGACAAGATTAGATTATACAACTATGGCAACATAATGCCTGAGGCTGCCGCTTAAGAGGGATTTGGAGAGGGTAAAATGTATGCAATCTTACCCCATTTTTTGAGAAACTGTTTTTGTGACTTGAAACCAGTGCTAGGGATGCTTATAAAATGTGAGAACTGAACATTTATATAAATCATTACACATTTGGAATCGAGGGGCTGCAGTGGCACAATCTAAGTAGCACAGACGTGAACATAGATGCGAACATAGACAAGGGATATGATGATTTTAAAAACAGGGGGACACAGACACGGCAGGGACACAACAATAAAATATTGTTTGATATATTTTTATTTGCTATCTAAATTACATCCATAAACAATCAAAATTAACAAAAACTTGCATGAATTTGACATTTTAAAAAAAAAAAAACTCAATTTTAAATTAACACTTATCATTTATATCATTTTTATGGATGATCAGTATTTAAATCTAAGCAAAAAATAATAAACATTCAACATCCAAAATCCAAAATCCATCAAAAACACTAAAGAAAGAGGAAAAAAGAAACTAGTTGGCGTCCCCAATGTCCTCGCCGCCGACATAGCTACGACACTTATTTTGAAGGGTCAATACTTCATAAGGCATAATTAGTTATAAATTCAAATTAGAAATCAAAATTTTAAAATCCCAAAAGAAATCTAAATCTTAAATACAAAAGAGAGAGACCCACAAAATAATTTCTCCCAAAATTATAAAGAAAACCAAAGTGAGTATCAATCAAATCAGAAGATTAACTACCCACATCAAGAAAATGCCAACACAAACAATAATTTTCAAAGGTCAATAAAAATGGGAGATTACTATTCAAGATTCAAAGCAACAGTAAAAGTCTGCCCACCCATCAAAAGAAAACAAGCATATACAATGAATACGATGACGGAAACATCAAACAAACAACAACATAAAGAACAACAAAAACCAAGACCTAACATTCAAAGAATGAATACCTCTATCAGGTGCTCTGTGAAAAACATCGACTGTTTTTTTTTTTTTTTTTTTTAATTTTTTATTTTATTTTATTTTATTGTCATTTACGCGTGGAAGATTTGCCGGGTACCCTCAAATTGGCAGTTGGACAGACTCATGAACTTTTCGCGCCATAATTGGTTAGGGTTTTTAGGGAAAGAATAATACTTGAGACCCCCTTTTGGGTCACCCTCTCACCCCCCTTTGTCACGTGGCAGGTGGTGATTGGAGGAGCAGAAAAAAAAAGAAAAAAAAAAAGAAAATGGGACCAATAAGAGAGAGAGAGGGGGTCAAAGGAGTGGGGGAAAAAGGAGAGATGAATCATTACTATTAGGAAAAATGTCCATGTGGAATTCATTACATTTTTTAATTTTGAAAAGTGGGTTAACGTATTGGGAGATTGAGCAATAAGTCTAATATTTTATATTTATAATTCATATAGTGAGTGTTTGAAATGTTTTAAATAAGTGTACTTTTTGACTTTTTAATTAAAAAAAAATAGAGAAAAAAAGATGTATGTTTAGAAAATTTTTTTGACTTTTTACGAAAATATATATAATAAAATATTATAGTAAAATTGCAATGATTATTCTACTCTTGTTGACCTTTTAACTTTTAACTTTTTGACTTTCGGGTTGTTAAGAGATTGTTTGGGGTGTCCTAAATAAGTGTACTTTTTGTCTTTTTGGACTAAAAAATTGAGGTTGAAAATATAGATGTTTAGGTTAACTTTTTGACTTTTTATGAAAAAATGTGTAATAAAAAATTGTAAAAATTGATTTGTAGGGAAAAATTCGAATTGGGAGTTGTGCAACCGTAATTGTTGACTTTTGGTGAATAGTGTTAACTTTTTAATTTTTTGAGTAACTTTTTGTCTTTTTATCTTTTTTGAAAGATCCCAAACTTGTCCTAAATGCAAAGGGCAAAATATTTGCCCTATAGCTTCCCCCACAAGCTTTCAAAATAATACTCTTTAAAACCTATGAGCCTCATTTGTTTTCAGAGGTAGAATGGAAGAGATTCATAGTGAGAGGATTAAGTAAAATTGTTTTTATTTTGATGATAGTTGTTAGTGTAGAAATTGTTAAATTATTTTTATATAAAATAATAAAACAAATAAAAAAAATATAAAAAATTAAACATTAATATTTTAAAAAGAAATTCCCAATATATAAAAAATAAAAAAATGAAAAAAATTTCTAATTCCCTCACTATTTTTCTAATACCATCTCCACCTTCTTCATCTCAATCCCCCTTCCAACCTCCATCTATATCATCTCCTCCATCCTAATCCACTCCCCAACTGTACAAACAAACACAACACTAAAAAATCCCACCTCCATCCTAATCCCCTCTCATCTATTTAACCCCAAAACAAACAGGGTCATAGGCTTCCCTTACAAACTTTTTCCAAATAGTGTGGACTTTTTGACTTTTGTTGTAACTTTTTGGCTTTTCAACTTTTTTAGTTTATGTCAAGCCAACCCATAGTCTCATATATTTTTTCTTGCAATCCATTTAGTCCTTTTGGATGTATAATGACTCATATGTCCATCACATTGAAGTGTCACATTTAGAAAAAATACACTAAAGAGTTTTTTAGTGTCACATCATACTTGTCACGTTAGAGTGTCACATTTGAGAAAAGTACATTAAAGAGTTTTTAATTTTTCTAAAGTGTCACATCATACTCGACACGTTGGAGTGTCACATGTCATATTTGGAAAAAGTATACTGAGAAGTTTTTAATTTTTTTTAGAATGTCACATCATACCCGTCACGTTATCACGTTTGAGAAAAGTACACTAAGAAATTTTATTTTTTTGAAGTGTCACATCATACTTCCCTTATTGTCACATTTAAAAAAAAGACACTAAAGAGTTTTTATTTTTTTTAGAGTAAAAGCTTTGGAGTGTTATATCAATACCGTCATGTTGTCACATTTAAGAAAAGTACACTAAGGAGTTTTTAATTTTTTTAGAATGTTACATTGTTGGAGTGTCACATTACTACCTACCACATTAGAGTATTACATCATATCTGTTATATTAATAAAATGGTATAATTGTCCACCAAAACTCTACTAAAATAAAAAATAAGACCACACGAAAAAAAAAAAAAAAAAAACTCTTCACTAATAGGACTTAACAAATTAATAGAAAAACTTGGGACTAATTGAAGTATTTGTTTGTGAGATGAGATTTATTGATAAATATTATTTTTCCAAAATAAGTTAGAGAGATTTATTTATAAATCATATTTACAAGATTTATAGTCTAATAAGTTCACAAAATATTTTTGTATTCCACCTAGTCCCATACATTTAAATTTGGAAAATGTTTTGTAGCCCGAAACTCATTGCCTCGAATGGCTCGATTTTTGGAAATGACGTCGTTTTGACTTTTTTTTTTTTTTTCTCTTTCCCTTCCATTTCTGGTTTCTCTTTTAAAGGTTGAACCAAACCCGAACAAACAGAGAGAAAGAGATAAATAGAAAAGGAGGAAGAGAGGATACCAGAGATGACTTCGCCTACCGAATGGAAAGCCACAATCTAGACATATTAGAGACAGAGAGGGAGAATGGGTTTGATTTTTCTTTAAAAAATCACATCCCAGATTAGCTCCCAAAAAAAAAAAATGTTGCTGTTTTGGTCTTGTTTTTGCTCAAATTGCTACTATTTTGGTGTTGTTTTGTTTCTGTTTTGGTGCTGAAATTGGGGCTGTTTTTGTGTTAAAATTGAGGCTCTTTTTTGCTGGAATTGGGGTTCTTCTTCTTCTTCTTCTTCTTCTTTTTTTTTTTTTTTTTTTTTCCTCTGTGTGTGTGTGCGCGTTGAATTTGCTGCTAAAATTGGTTTTGATTTTAGATTTTGATTTTGATTTTGGGTTTTGATTTTTTTTTCTCAGATTAGATTTTAGGGCTGTTTAATTTTTTTAGGCTCTTTTTTTTTTCTTCTTCTTTTTCTTCTTCCTCTAATTTTTCAGATTGCCCAGGGAAAAGGAAAAGAGAAAGTAGAGAGGGAAAAAAAAACTGCTGAAATTGGTTTTAATTTTAGATTTTGGATTTGGATTTTAATTTGGATTATTTTTTTCTTAAATTAGATTTTGGGGCCGTTTGGTTTTTTTGGGCTCTTCTTCTTCTTCTTCTTCTTATTTTTATTTTTCTTCTTCTTCTAATTTTTCAAATTGCCTGGGGGGAAAGGAGAAAAGGAAGCAAAGAGGGAAAAAAAAAAAAAAAAAAAGAGGTCAAAACGACGTCGTTTCTGACAATCAAGCCATTTAGGGCAATGAGTTTTTCCAGTTACCCAACAAATTCGTTTAAATTTATATTTCAATAGGTCCTTTTTTTCATATTAGAAGTATTATGTAGACTATTTTACCCTTATGAACTTTTATTATAATATATATCTACATTGGACCATATATTTAGGAGAGATAAAATTATTATTACATATATTTCATTTATGATATTGTGTGTGTCAATTTCCGACCACACTGCCAATCAAGCACTCAGCTGGAGAACATTGACAAAATAGATTAAGCCCGAACGACCTGCCACAAAAAGAAGAGATTCCGACAGTGGTTCGTCCACCTGAGGTCACTTCGACGATCAAGTCAGTTATTTCTCAAAGATAGCAAAAGTGTTTAACTCACTATTCAGAGCATAAAAAGTATATCTTAGACCTATGAGGGTGCCTCCCTTTTATATCCAACACAAACCTAATCCCAATAGAAGCCTAACTTCAATGGACTTAGGATTACTGCTAATCTTGGACTCCCAGTAGGATTGGGATAAACTTTCTAAGAGTCCTATCTTTACCCAAACTGAAGTCCTCTCCCATTCTAGGACTCTTGTCCCTTATCCGCTTATCTCGGATTCCGGTATCTTCGCAGATAACCTCGGCCTTACCGAAATTACCTCGGTTTCATGACCAAGATACGTGGCACCTCGGCTGGTACTTCGGTGCCACCTCGGCCATGTGTTGTCATTCAAAAAATATGTCCCCACAACTGCCTCCTAGGTTCTATTACCTCGACATCCTGAGGTAATGGAACCTATATCGTTTTTTCCATTTAGCACGTCGGCTAAGCTCGCTTTGTCCTTCACTATTTTCCAAATCTTGGTAATATGCTAATCTCAGCAATATTTTGCGGATACTTCTTTAGAAATAACTTTGGCTTAACTTCAACTTGTAAATTGTTTAAAATTTCAACAAGTGTTAAACCAATTTTCTTTCAACATAATCTCGGTTTAACTTCAACTTGTAAATTTTAAATTTCAACAAGTGTTAAACATGACTTCAGTTTAACTTCAACTTGTAAATTTAAATTTCAACAAGTGTTAAACACATCATCGATTTAACTTCAACTTGTAAATTTAAATTTCAACAAGTATTAAACTAATCTTAGCTTGTAAATTCCAACTCCCAAGCATCATTCTTCAGCCCTCTCTTGAGTCATATATTACCGCTACTTATCTCGGCTATCTCCGGATTTCAGCCTCTTTGGTGTATTACTTCCAGTGTCATTGTGAGTCCTTTTGGACCTCCCTTCATTGGTCGTGTCGAAACAGAGTTCCTTCTCCTGAACATCCCGATGTTCTTTGGTGCAGGTTTCTTTTGTTCGACGTGTCTTCTGGGATTCTTCATGCCCGACCTCCCACGAAGGCCGGTAAGAATGTTCCTTGGTTCCGCCATGCTGAGAGACTACAGGAATAGTTTTATGCCCCCATTTCTGGGCACCTTTCTTGGGCGTTGGAATTGGTGTATCTTGTAGCAGGAACGGTGGCTGCATGACGTTGTTCCGTATCATGAAATTGACGACCGTTTGCAGGTCGTCCAAATTGTCCGCCATTCCCTTTATCTCGTCGTCCCTCCGCAGGCATCTATCTTTCTATACCTGGAGATCGTCCTCGTTATAATACTCGCTTCGCTCTGATTTCTTTGGCACGTCGCCTTCCTGGTCGACGTCCTTTTCTGCGTGATTCTTATCACGAGTCTTTTCGTTGCAGTTGTCTTCTTCGACGTCAAGGTCAATATGTTTCCCACTCTCAGTAGGGGTGTCGTCTCTAACCTTCTATTTCTGTTCGTCGTTGGCCATCTATTCTCCTTTCTTTCCCACAGATGACGCCAAATTGTGTGTGTCAATTTCCGACCACACTGCCAATTAAGCACTCAGCTGGAGAACACTGACATAATAGATTAAGCCCGAATGACCTATCACAAAAAGAAGAGATTCTGGCGATGGTTTGTCCACCCGAGGTCACTCCGACGATCAAGTTAGTTATTTCTCAAAGATAGTAAAAGTGCTTAACTCACTATTCAGAGCATAAAAAACATACCTTAGACTCATGAGGGTGCCTCCCTTTTATATCCAAGACAAACCTAGTCCCAATAGAAGCCTAGCTTCAATGGACTTAGGACTACCGCTAATCTTGGACTCCCAGTAGGATTGGGATAAACTTTCTAAGAGTCCTATCTTTACCCAAACTGAAGTCCTCTCCCATTCTAGGACTCTTGTCCCTTATCCACTTATCCCGGATTCTGGTATCTTCGCAAATAACCTTGGCCTTGCCGAAATTACCTCGGTTTCATGACCAGGATACGTAGCACCTCGGCTGGTACTTCGGTGCCATCTCGGCCACGTGTTGTCATTCAAAAAATGTCCCCACAGATATATATATATAATATTGTATATAAATATAGAAGATTATTATTTTTAGTATTTTCTTTGTCTCAATGTGAAGATTCATATGATCAAAGATCTTTCTTCACCATTATTTTACAATAAAATTCTGCCATTTTAAGAACATTTGGAAGAGAATGTTAGTTATACATGTACACCAATAATAGAGATTATGATGGACTCGCAACACAGATGATGGTAAACCGGCGATGAAAAATTATTTTTTTGCCATTGTTATAAATAAACAATAATCTCTTCTTCGATTTGTGTAGTCAATGATATTATGTAGTTTATTTGTCAGTTATGCCAGAAATGATTATATACAGATTTTTTTAAAAATGTGCGCCAACATATATGAACTATTTGATGATTTTTTATATATTGTTTGATGATTTTTTATATATTGATTGTTACTATACCGTTTGGTTGAGCAATCATTTTTATTTCCATTGAACAATCGAAATAGTTAATTTTTACTTTTTAAATTTTGTTTGTGTTTTCACATTGCAATGTGAATGTTCACATTGGTATGATTTTAGTTTTTTTAAGACTAATTGTATGTTAATTATAAACTATGAACATTCACATTATATTTTGGTATGAATTTTATTTTTTCAATGTGAGAGGGTAATTTATACCTAAATTGGGCCGAGCTGGGTAAATGGGCCGTTCTTTGGGCCACAGTAAGAAGGGCTAGATGAAAGGGGCTTGTAGTTAGCCCGGTCCCAGTGAGCCCTATTGTTATCTCAGTCCCAGAGAGCCCTCTTGTTATCCCGGTCTGAAAGAGCCTTGAAGTTAGTCCGGTCTAAGGAAGCTTTGCAGTCAGCATTGGTCACCATACTCAAAGTTAGCTCGGTCATAGCGTAGTATGGTTAGCTCGGTCAGGACCTTGCTATTTGCTAGCTCAGTCTAAGCATACCACGGTTTGTATAAGAGAAACTGAGGTAAGGGCAGTGAAAGGAAGAACCAAACTAGATATAGTTCGGTCTACTCTGCTGCTCAGCATAGCTAGGCTTACCTCGGTCATATTGACATCCAACCATGGTAAAGCCATCTCACTTGGCTTAAGCAGTGAGGGGGGTGTTGAAGAATAAGCATTATCTTTCAGGAGTATGACTCCTAGGAGGACTCTACATAGAGGAGTAATAGTCCTACTAGGATTGTGCCACGCAGAACCTATAAAAGTTCACAACATCACCTATGGAGAGGTAACACAACCCTGATTCCCGAATACACAGAGCTTTTGTCTATTTGTCTATTTCTGCTGACTTAGGCATCGGAGAGGTATCCGGCACACACCCGCCGGCTAGCTCACGTTTGTGTTTTCAGGGAGTAAAGCGACCTCGTACGGAGGAGCGCAATCTTGATCAATAGGATTATACGAGAACAATATTTCGTGCTCGTACAATTGGCGTCGTCTATGGGAATAAACAGAAAGAGCAAACCTCTTAATCAAGTTATCCTCACCAATTGGAAGTAATGGCACACAACGAAGAGTTGCCACAGTCTGCCATTGACAGACAAACCCCAGAAAGAGGCAAGAGGCGCGAAGGTTTACCTCCTGTCCCTTCCATGGCAGACTTGGAGCCCCAGCGACAGAACGCCCGGAGGGCTGCAAGGGGGAGGCGGAACAACAGCCCCCGTCGATCTCAAAGTCTTGAAAGGCAGAGGCGAAGAATCGACCCTCAAGCTCTGGAGGATCGTGTGAAAGAACATGATGAATTAATAAGGAAGATGACGGTAGATATGGAAGCCATGAAACGCCAAATCAAAGGGAAAATAGGTGGCGACAGGAGAGGGGTGTAAAGGCAACACGCCCCATCGCCACTTAGAAGAACGCAGTAGGCATACCGTGCCATCACAAGCAAAGAGTAGAAGCCTCAGGACAGGCGACACTCAATCCAGGACTTCCAGAACTCGTCACTCTAGGTCTGAGAGGACGAGATCTGAGAGGTCATACACAAAGGGAAGCACTTATCGGCCCTCACGTACGCACCAGACGTCATCCAGACAGACGGAGTTACCAAGATCGTCTGACTTACGAACTGTGCTAGAAGAAAGGGCACGATGGAAGGAGGATGCTAGGGCGCGCGACCCACACAGAGTTTCTGCCCTTCAGCGGTTGGCTCCTTGGACGCATAGAAGTGTCAAGGTAGGAATGCCAATACCGCACCCTATTTACGAACCTACGGACAAACCATTAGCGAGGCTACAGACCTCGCTATTCGTTCCAGCAATTGAGAACGCGCTCTTACCTTCCGGCTCCTACAGCCCAAATTCACCACGTATGAGGGAAAGACGGACCCCCACTCGCACTTGAGCCACTTTTGCCAGGTTATGGCTGTATATCGACGAAACGAGGCTTTGATGTGCATCCTATTCCCATCCAGCCTTGGCGACCTAAGATTAACCTGGTTCGAAAGGCTACCAGAAGGCAGCATCGCCTCCTAGGCACAACTAGCAGAGGCGTTCGTGACAAGGTTCAGGATGAACACCAAAACGCCAGTGGAGATCGACCAGCTTCTCTCAATAGACATGGGCGACAAGGAGACATTAAGATCCTACAATAGTCGCTACTGGGAAACCTTCAACCAGATTGGGGATTGCCCTACCAAACTCGCCATCGCGCAGTACAAAAGAGGTCTTCCAGTTGGGAACAGGCTGAGGGACTTAATCACCATGACGCCACCTCTCACAATGGAGGCCTTAATGGAAAGGGTATACCAGCACATTCGGGTGGAGGAGGATGGCGCCCATGCTAAAACGAAGTCTGGTACAATCGCAATGCCAGATAAAAAGACCTCGGCAAAGGTTAATATGGTAGAGCGTCCAAGCAGAAACAGACGAGACAGGTGAGACAACGAAGAGGACCGAGATAAAAGATGGCTGAGAGTCCGCACTGCCATTACCATGGTATTCAAAAAACCAATCTATCGGATTCTAAGCGAGATACGCGATGAACCTTTTGTTAGATGGCCAGCTAAGCTAGGAGAAGCGCAAAAGGATTATGACGAAAGATCTCGGTGCACCTTCCATAAGGAAAAGGGGCACTGCACTGAAAATTGCACACCATTAAGGCAGCATCTGAAGGAGTTGGTGACGGCCGGTCATCTGGACAAGTACATAGAAGGAGGGACGTAGCCAGCCCCCTAGGACTACGACCACCCAAACGGAATGCCAATCGACGCCCCACCTTAAGGCGTGATCAACGTAATCCATGGGGTATTTGAACCTAAGCGTGTATGCGAGCTCAGGGGCATGATAAAGAAGGCTGAGCACTTAAGGGAGGTACTAAGCGCCCAACCTACCATCAAAAAGGGGAGAACAGAAGCCATGAACGTCATATCTTTTTCAGATAGAGACTTGGCGAGGATATACTGCCCTCACAACGATGCACTGGTCGTCACTCTCCGAGTTAAGGATTTTGACGTCAAGCGGATTTTGATTGACCAAGGGAACTCATGTGAGATAATGTACTATGAAACATTCAAACAATTGAAACTAGAAGACAAAGACTTGGCACCTGCTGTATCTCCCCTGATCAGATTCAACTCAATGCCAGAATGGCCAGTGGGCAAGATAATCCTCCCAGTCAGAGCAGGAAGCGTAACGAAACAAGTGGAATTCTGGGTATTGAAAGTCCCTTCCACTTACAACATAATCTTGGGAAAAACATGGTTGCACGCCATGAGATCAGTAGCATCATCCTATCATCAAGTAATGCAGCTCCCCAACGAAGTTGGAGTAGTAGAAGAGGTCTTTGGAGACCAAATTATGTCCAAGCAATGCTTCGTCACTGTAAATGGCAGCCGCGCTGCCAAAGGATTTGTTCAGATGGTGGAAGAACCAGAGAGCAATGAATTGTTCGCGAATGTTGGCAAAGCCGCTCAGCAGAAGGCAGTGGAAGACTTGGTACAGGTAAGAATAGATGAAAAGAACCCAGATAAGTTCTTTTGCTTGGCTCATCTATGTCCAGCACTGAGAGAATAGAGGTCATGGAATTCCTGATCTCCGACATCGAAGTGTTCGCCTGGACGCCGTATGACATGCCAGGCATTGACCCAAGCTTAATCTGTCACCAATTGAACGTCCACCCAACTGCCAGACCAATCATTCAGCGCACTCGCAGATCGGCACTCCACCACGCCGAGATAGTAGCGGAAGAAGTAGAAAACCTGCTAGAAACAGGAGCTATCAGAGAGGTGCACTACCCCAGATGGATCTCCAATACAGTTGTGGTGCTAAAGAAGAATGGCAAATGGCGTGTCTGCGTCAACTACAAAACAGTCAACAAGGCATGCCCAAAAGACAGATTTCCCCTACCGCGGATAGACCAACTAGTAGACCTAACAGCGGGGCACAACCGGCTTAGCTTTCTTGATGTGTACAGAGGCTACCATCATATCGCTATGTATAAACCAGACCAGGAGGTCACATCTTTTACCACACCAAGAGGACTATACTGCTACAAGGTCATGCCCTTTGGTCTAAAGAATGCAGGGGCAACATTCCAACGGATGGTCACCAAGATGTTTGAACCATTGTTAGGCAGAACAATGGAAGCTTACATCGACAACATGGTGGTCAAGAGCAAGGATGAGAACGACCATCTCAAGGACCTAGGTGAGATGTTTCAGATCCTCAAGAAGCACAAGTTACGCCTCAATGCGTCTAAGTGTGCATTCGGAGTAGGATCTGGCAAATTCCTAGGCTTCTTGGTGACCAACCGGGGTATAGAAGCAGACCCCTCTCAAATCAAAGCAATTCAGGATCTGGAGAGGTCAAACACAGTAAAAGAAGTGCAGCATCTCACCGGCATGGCAGCTGCACTCAACCGATTTATAAGCCGGTCGTCAGACAGACTACGACCATTTTTTCAAGCATTGAAAACCAAGTTCGAGTGGGACGAAGAATGCGACCGCGCTCTGGAAAGCTTGAAAGAATACATGTCTTCTCCACCACTACTTGTGACCCTAATACCTGGAGAAGAACTCTTTCTGTACCTGGCAGTTTCACAGCACGCAATTAGTGCAGTGTTGGTTCGAGCGGAAGGAATCCAACATCAACCCATCTTTTATGTCAGCAAGACATTGCTGGGCGCCAAAACAAGGTACTTGCCACTGGAAAAACTGGCATTGGCCTTGATGATGACCTCAAGGAAGTTGTCGCACTACTTTCACGCCCACACCATAGTTGTCCTCACAGCTTTTCAATTAAAAGCTTTGTTTGAGAGGGCGAACTTTTATGGGCGAATCTTAAAGTGGGCAGTAGAGTTAGGACAATTCGACATCAAGTTTCAACCAAGAAATGCGATAAAGGCTCAAGCTTTGGCAGACTTTGTCTCAGAATTCACCCCAGGAAGTCATCATATTTGCCCAGTCGACCTGATTGAAACAACCGAACTAGGGATAGAAGTTGACGCCGGAATAACGCAACCCCTGGGATAGGTTACACAGACAGGACGCAAGACAGACCAGAGCAAAGTGGGTGAGGAAGAAGCAAACCATGCTACACCAAGTCAAGACTCACCAACAAATAAAGACTTGGTACAATCAGATAGCGAGGGGCGAACATAAAGCATGAACATTGAAGAAAACACCAGTAACACTGTTGATCCCAAGGCATCATCTGATCCCTTCACTTGCTGGAAGCTGTTCGTCGGAGAGATGTCGAAGCTCTTTGTGGATGGAGCATCCAACAGGCATGGAGCAGGACTTGGCATAGTCCTCATCTCGCCAGACGGCCTAGTAGTGGAGCAAGCAGTCCACCTTGGCTTCCCTGTATCAAACAACGAAAGCAGTCTGGCGCTTCGGGGCTTAAAATCAGCATCCTACATGATGGCCATCGAGCTAATGGTTTACAGCGACTCACAGCTGATGGTAAACCAAATTTCAGGCGACTCCGAGACAAAGGATAACAGGATGGCCAAGTACCAAGACTTAGTCAAAAAAGAGATCAAGAAATTTGAAGTAGTGCAGATAGAATAGATTGGCAAGGAGGAAAACAGCAGACCAGATGAACTAGCAGGCTTTGCTTCAATGGCAGATACATCCATCCCACATCCGTTGCTTATTGACTACTTACCAAGACCAAGCATTGAAGACCCCAAAGTAGAAGAGGTATGTTGTACCGAGCTAGGCCCTTCGTGGATGGATCCCATCATAATGTTCTTAAAAGACGGCGTCCTACTAGAAGAAAAGAAAGAAGCCAATAAAATTAGAGCAAAGTCGTAGCGATTTTGGCTCTCCTCATCTATGGCATTGTACAAGAAGTCATTCACAGGACCTTATCTAAAATGTGTCCACTCCAGCAAAGTGGAAGCATTTTTATTCGAGATACACGAAGGCGTATGCGAAAGCCACCAAGGAGGAAGATCGTTAGCTTATAAAGCCATTTCGCAAGGATACTGGTGGCCATACATGCAAGCAGATTCGGAGAAGTATGTGAAGAAGTGCGAGAAATGTCAGAAGTTCGCACACCAAATACATCAGCCAGCCAGAGAACTCCTACCATTGACAAGCCCATGGCCCTTTGCAATGTGGGGCTTGGACATAGTAGGACCACTTCAAACAGCACCCGGCAACAGAAAGTTCTTCCTTGCAGCAACAGACTACTTCACAAAGTGGGTAGAGGCAGAAGCATTGGCATTAATCAAAGAGAAGGATGTGAAAAAGTTCGTCTAGCAGAATATCATCACTCGGTTCAGCATACCAAAAGCTCTAATATCGGATAACGGCACTCAGTTCAATGGTAGAATCTTTAGAGGCTTTTGTGAAAAATACAAGATAGAATTTTACAACTCTACACCGGCATACCCACAAGCAAATGGCCAAGCAGAAGCATCACACAAAGTGGTCTTGGATGGATTGAAGAAAAGATTAGAGAAAGCAAAGGGCAAGTGGGCTGAGGAGCTTCCCCACATGTTATGGGCTTACCGTACCACACATCGGCGGTCTACTGGCGAAACACCCTTCTCCTTGGCCTATGACATGGAAAAAGTAATCCCACTGGAAGTTGGCCTTCCCACAATTCGAAGTGAAAATTTTGATCCAGACTTAAATGGAGAAGTCATAGCATTTGAGCTCGATCTTGCGGAAGAAAGAAGAGAAAGAGCACTAGTTCACATTGCCTCGTATCAGCAAGAGTTGTCCAGAAAGTATAACAAAACAGTACATCCAAGGCAATTCAAAATCGGAGATTGGGTACTGCTCAAAGTGACGGGAAATACCTTGGTATCCGGAGATGGCAAGTTAGGGCCCAATTGGGAAGGACCTTACAGAGTGGTTGGGTTAGCCGAAAAATGGGCATACCAATTGGAAGACAAGGACGAGAAAGCCATTCCTAGGCCATGAAACACTGCCAATCTCAAACTATTTTATTTTTAGCCTTTTAGTACTTATAATTTTTCTTTTTTTTTCGCAATAAAACAAGTAGTTTTCTTTTCAGCATAATTATTTTATTATGTAAAAGTTGTTTTAGTAAGCTAGGGGCAACAAAAACAGAGTTGGCCGAAATAACCAACTTTGTCCTCTCCTAAGCCCAGGATAAGGATCCAGGCTGCAGGAAGTTTGGCAGGAAAAACCAAACACTTTACTCTAGGTTGGCAGGAAAAACCAACTTAGAGGTTGGCTGGAAAAACCAACACCCCTCCTAAGCCCAGGATAAGGATCCAGGCTGCAGGAAGTTTGGCAGGAAAAACCAAACACTTTACTCTAGGTTGGCAGGAAAAACCAACTTAGAAGTTGGCTGGAAAAACCAACACCTATCCTAAGCCCAGGAGAAGGATCCAGGTTGCAGGACGTTTGGCCGGAATAACCAAACACTTAACTCTAGGTTGGCAGGAAAAACCAACTTAGAGGTTGGCTGGAAAAACCAACACTTGGTGCTCTTCAGACGAGATAAGGATCAAGGCTGAAGAGTGGTTGGCTGGAGAAACCAACAGTTATTATACTTCAGCCGAGATAAGGATCTAGGCTGAAGAGGTTGGCTGGAAAAACAAACACTTATTGTTCTTCAGCAGAGATAAGGATCTAGGCTGAAGAGGTTGGCAGGTATGACCAGATAGATTGCAAAATTAAGACCGAGATAAGTATCTCGGCCAGAGAATGTTCAGGTTTCAGTAAGAAAGCAAGTACAAGTATGGAAATAAACCGAGATAACAGTTGGAACAAAAGAGATTTCATTGATCATGCAAAGTCAAAGTACAAGGAGATGGGGCCGTAGCCCGGTTACAATTCTTGTCCAAAAACAGAAAGAAGAAAAATACAAAATCAGGCAAATAGGTCATCAAGATCAGCATCCAGTTCAACTCGGAGCCTGGTTTCAGTTGAGAGCACGACCTCGGTCGTAAGCACAGTCTCAGTTGGGAGCACGGTTTCAGTTAGTAGCTCGTTAGTCAAATCTTCCACCATTGGCTCCACCCGAGTTGACTGATTGGCAGGATCATTGACGACCGGGGTATCGTTGGGCACGGTTTCTTCATCATCTGAAGCTTCGAGAAATTGTTGCTGAGTGGTAGCAGCATACTCCGCCAGTGAGCTCAGTATGAAATATTGAGGAGGATTGAAGACCTCGGTCTCAGGCCCATAATCGAGCTGTACCACAGCACCCCTCCACCCGCATTTGAAGAACAGGTCCTTCGCAGCTTCACACTGCTTGATGTACAGGGTTTCGCTCTCTTTAAAACCACGGTCTTCCACGTCCCCCAGCTTCTTCTCAAGCTTTGTTATTTCGGCACTCTTTTTGCCTTCAAGCTTGGCCAACTCGCGCAAGTATTTGTCTTTCATCACGGCGAGGGCTTTCTGTTTGTCAGCATTAGCCGAGGTAACTAGCCCAGCGAGACGCACTACCTCGGTCTCTAGGTCGGCCACCTTCTGCTGGGACATTTTCAGCTCGGCCGCCTTTTCATTTGCCTCGGCCATGGCTTGCCTGGTAGTTTTTCGAAGTTCCAACACTCGCTTGTGAGTGATGTGGTTCTTTTGTATGGCCTGCAAAAGGATGGTAAGACACTTTTTCAATATAACCGAGCTGAAAGTTGGAAAAATTTCTTTAGAAAAAATAAAGTAAGAGGGCAACTTACCAGCACCATTGATTTTGTGGACGAGTGAAGGGCCTTCAGCTCGGTCAGGTGGTCGTGGTGCCTCATGTTGGCTGGAAGGCAAACACCTTTAGCCAGGTTGAATGCCATCAGGTGGTCTTTTTCTGCGACCACTGAGTCAGAATCCGTGATAGCACGGTTCTGAAAAATGATTTTTGGAGCCCACTTGGAGGAGGTAGCTTGGCAGAGTGCTCCGGTTGTGGGCTCGGTGGAGTTGTTTGTGGAACCATGGTTTCGTCTTCATCAACGAGGCATGGCTCGGTTGTGGAAGTCCGAGCACACTTGCTTGGCTGCGATGACGAAGGCTAGTGGGTTGGCAGAGCTACCACGGTTTCTTGAGTTTGACCGGTTGGTGGTACCTCGATCGGATTTGTTTCGGTCAGAAGGGCTCGCACGGCTCTCTTCTTGGCTATCTCTTGTTCAACAGTTAGTGGGATGAGATTGATTTGGGGCAAGGATGGGTCTGGTTCAGGAGAGGCTTCTAACAAGAAGTCAGTTACCTTGGACTTTCGCCTGCTGCTGTATCTATACGTCAGTTCAAAATTCAATAGCTTGGCCCAGCCTCTGGTAGGATATCGTAGCGCGGCACGAAGAGTGGCTAAGTTGGGATAACTGTACTGTGACTTGAGAAAGTTCAAATCTACATAAAAGAAGAAAGACGGGTTAGTCCGGTTCAAAATATTAAGACCGAGGTAAAAGAAAAGCGTGGAATTCAACCGAGGTAACCCTACCGGCTACACCCTTGTTCCAATTTATTCTATGGCCAGGGATCTGGGCTTGGTGGTCTTCAAAATTTCCAGATACCCAGAAAAAATCATCATCGTTCACGTCTTTATCCGGAGTATCCTTTATTATTTTTTCACGCCGGCGCCTTATTCATAAGTAGTAAACCCAGCCATCTTCGGCCGATCCTATGGAGTATTGATGAAAGAGCTCAGCTAGGCCGAGGTTAAGGCCAGCCCGGTGGTTTAGCGCGGCAATGCCGTTTATTATACGGTAGGAATTGGTAGAAAGTTGGGTAGGGCAGAGTTTGGTTTGCCTAAGGAATTCATAGAGGAGGGACTGTACAGGGAAACGTAGACCACACTCTACGATTGAAATAACATTAAAAGGGACAAAGCCTTGTTTTCCCCAAGGAACGGTTTCTGGTTCAGCCAGGGAGAAGTGGACATCATCTGGAATTTGATAGTCCTTACGAAATTCGGCTATGGCCCCTGGTGAGTTTACTAAAAATCTATACTTCCTCATTTGTGGTTTAAGTTATATATAGATTAAACTGGGTGTAAGCTCGGTCGAATAATGGTGCTGAGTAGCTCGGTTGAGCGCTCAAAGGAGTGCTTGGGCAACCTAAGTCTGCAAAGTGAAAAACAAAGGTGTTAAGCACAGATCGTTGGACCGTGCTAAAAGAAATAAAGGCAAGATAAGTGAAGTCCTAGCTCGGCTATGTGAGATGCTACCCAGTCCTAGCTCAGTTTAAGCTAGAGGCATTAGCCCGGTCGAGCCTTCGGGGCAGCATTTTTAGTTCGGTTTGAACTAAGGGAGCTGGCTTAGCCCCAAGTATTAGCTTGGTCGGTCATTTGAGGTTTTTTAGCACAGTATCACGCAAACCTAATACGGTTCACTAGCTCGGCCAAGTCAAGTAGGCAGTACTAAGACTCGTTGAGATTACAAACAATAAAGTAAAGTTTTAGTCCGGTTATACAGTGATGCTAGGTTCATGCCTAAATACGAACAACTTCCTAGTTCGGTCGAAATATGATTTTGGATCAAAATTAGTGTTTCTCAGGTTATTCATGGAGTACTAGAGGTTCTACTACATGGTTTTTCCCAGAAATATTGAAGCAAAAGTAGAATGTGCTTTGGAAAAACATACAAACAAAACATGCTATGTGTTGCAAAACAAGTGCGAAAATAACAAAAAAGAAGAGGATTCGAGTTCAAGTTGAAGAGTTTGAAGATAAGAGCAACAGCAGCAAGAACGCGGGCTTATGCAGTGTAAAAATGGGAAAGCAGAAGCTCAAGTAAGAGAGAGAGAGAATGAATAGTGCAAATGAAGGGTTTCAAAACAAAAGGTTTGATTTTGTGAAAAGGGAAGGAAAAAGGCGGGACTGTTCAAAATTCACGAGTCTGAAGGCAGTAGCGACAAGCTGTCTTGGGCAATCGGACATGCCACATGTCATTAGAATGAGAAGCGATTGATTCTTGTGATTGAAGAGATGTTTTTGACGAGTGAGAGCAGGTGTGAATTTAGCTTGGCTGGAAAGGCTAAAGAATTTTAGCTCAGCTAGAAAGGCTAAAGTTTTTTAGCTCGGCTGATAAAACAGGTAAATCCCTATCATGCTGCGCAGATGGAATTAAGGGGCAATTGATAGGGTAATTTATACCTAAATTGGGCCGAGCTGGGTAAATGGGCTGTTCTTTGGGCCACAGTAAGAAGGGCTGGATGAAAGGGGCTTGTAGTTAGCCCAGTCCTAGTGAGCCCTATTGTTATCTCGGTCCTAGAGAGCCCTCTTGTTATCCCGGTCCGAAAGAGCCTTGAAATTAGTCTGATCTAAGGAAGCTTTGCAGTCAGCACCGGTCACTATATTCAAAGTTAGCTCAGTCATAGCGTAGTATGGTTAGCTCGGTCAGGACCTTGCTATTTGCTAGCTCGGTCTAAGCATACCACGGTTTGTACAAGAGGAACTGAGGTAAGGGCAGTGAAAGGAAGAACCAAACTAGATATAGTTCGGTCTACTCTGCTGCTCAGCATAGCCAGGCTTACCTCAGTCATATTGACATCCAACCATGGTAAAGCCATCTCACTTGGCTTAAGCAGTGAGGGGGGTGTTGAAGGATAAGTATTATCTTTCAGGAGTATGACTCCTAGGAGGACTCTACATGGAGGAGTAATAGTCCTACTAGGATTGTGCTACGCGGAACCTATAAAAGCTCACAACATCACCTATGGAGAGGTAACACAACCCTGATTCCCAAATACACAGAGCTTTTATCTATTTGTCTATTTTTGCTGACTTAGGCATCGGAGAGGTATCCGGCACACATCCGCCGGCTAGCTCACGTTTGTGTTTTCAAGGAGTAAAGCGACGTCGTACGGAGGAGCGCAATCTTGATTAACAGGATTATACGAGAACAATATTTTATGCTCGTACACAATGGTTAGTTGTATATTTGTTATTTTTGTTACTATCTTTGTTAGTTGAACAATCATTTTTTTGTTACCATTAAACAATTGAAATATTTGATTTTTACTTTTTTGCAATTTTATGTTATGTTTTCACATTGCAGTGTGAATGTTTACATTAGTATAAGTGTAGTTTTTTAACGATAGTTATATGTTAATTGTAAACTGTGAATATTCATATTATATTTTAATATGATTTTTATTTTTTTTCGAAATTAGTTGTATATTTGTTATTTGTTGTGAACATTCAGATGGTATTTTGGTATGTGTTTTGATTTTTTGAAGGTTAGTTGTATATTAATAGTCATACTGGTACAAACATAGTGAGTACATAAAGATGTAAATATTCACATTAATTCTGTAATACAAATAGGTAGTTGTACCCAATGTTAATGTTCACACACTCATGTAACATTAAGTGTATGTATGTTTCGATGAGGAGATGTTATTTATCAGCATGCATTTGTAATGTGAAAGTTCACATCAACATTTAGTGAGAGATTTTCAAAAGATAGGCGATTTAGGATTTTGAGAATGTGAGAGATTTTTTTTGTGAAAAAATAGAGATATTGTTTTTCCTAGAATGAGGGAAAAATTTTCTCCATAAAATAAGAGAAATATTTTCTTCCTGGAATGAGGAGATTTTTCCTACAATGATGAGAAATTTTCTATATAGAATAAGGGATAGATTTTATCTATGGAGTAAGTAACTGTTATTATTTTTTATTGTGTATTAATTTTAAAATATAAACAAGAATTGGAAGGGTGATTTGGTTTTATTACACTAAATAAGACCTAATAGAATATTCAACAAGAATATAAGTTAGATAGAATATAAGTTTTAAGAATATGATTTACTAAAAAAAAAACTCCCTTTACTATTTTTTTTAAATATGTGATTGTTGTAGGTTGTTTCCAAATAGTAGTGCAAAAATAACATGTGACATTGCTTATCTAAGTATTTTTATAAATAAAAAATCACAAAATATATTAAGTGAATCATTCCTTATTTCCCAATTAGTTAACAAAGATGGGCCAAATTGTCATATCCATAAAATTTTTAGCACATCATTAGTTTTGAAAAGCAACACGTGAAATAATTAGTCGTCGAAGCCTTTTTAAGAGGGAAACGTGGAGGCTTCAAGTGCACTTTAGCCCACTGGATTTCATAGCAAAAAAAATGGAGAAAAGCCCAAAGATCATTGAATTTGGGCTAGTTGGGCTAGTACATGAAAATTGGGCTTCCTTAATGTCAAGGCCTAAAAAATAAAAAATAAAAAGGGTTGGCCAAGTTATTCATGAACCAGTTTTCGGTTCATTTACAAAATAAATGAGCTTTATGATTACAAAAAAAAAAAAAAAAAGAGTGTTTATTTTAAATTATATATAAAATGTATTTGTATTAATTTAGTGTATATATTTTTATGTTTGGTGTTTATGTAAATTTATATATATGATTGATGAAATTGATTATTAGTATGAGCATTTTTTTACGTTTTGTTCACAATTTTCTTATTTTCTCTTAATATACAAATTAATTTAAATTTACATTTTCTTTTCAAGTTCAACTTACTATATAATTGAATTAATTAGAGCTAAGTTGGAACTCAATTAATTCTTAACAAGTTGAGTTCTAACACCCAAAGTCTAGTTCAACTCGATATGACTTGATTCATTTGTAGAGTTAATTGGTGTGGTTTTCACGTGGAATCATAGTAATCAACGGCTAAGATGTTTTGTGGTACAATGCAACCGTAGTGAATAATTTTGAGAATATTATAAATCAGTGATATTTTTATAAAATATTTATGAATTCATGAAAAAAAAATTATAATTTTAATTATTAAAATTGATAAAATTGTTCATTAATTTATATATATATATATATATATATATTTTAATTTACACTAAAATTCACAATTTCTCGAATAATATTTCTCATGTAAAAATGGGTCACCCATGTGCATTGTTTAGTGCATATTTGTGCAATTTGTTGGTTCAAATGAAATGGCAACACACTAAATCATTTTACTTTGTAAATGGAAGTTGAATGTCTGCCATTCAGCTCAATGTTTGGCATTAATTTGTAGATGGACAAACTCCCTTCCCTTGCTCTGCACTCTCAATGGAACCCACTCGAACTCATTTTTCAAATTAAATTTATTAAGTACATTATTTATATAAAAATTTAGATTGATTAAATATTAATAGTCATAAAATTATATTACATTTGTCCTAGAAAAAGAAACTAGAAATGTGATTTTGAGAATAAATTATTTATTTTAAAAGGTAATTGTAATCTAATTATAAAATTACTGATATTCAATTAATTTATTTTTTATATAAATAATTTATTTGACGAATTTTACGGGATGAATAATTTGAATACTAGAGGTGAGTGCAAGGTGGACCATGCCAAGAGGGTACAAGAACGGTGCTATGTCTTGGGATATGACTGTGGCTCTTTACTCTTAGGCCTTGTTTGTTTTGGGATGTAATAGATGGGAAGGGATTGTGATGGAGGTGGTGTTATTTAGTATTGTGTTTGTTTATAGAGTTACAGAAGGGATTAGAATGGAGGAGGGGATATAAATGGATGTTAGAAGGGGGATTGAGATGGAGAATGTGGAGGTGGTATTAAAAAAATAGTGAGGGGATTAGAATTTTTTTTTATTTTTTATATATTGGAAATTTTTTTTAAAAATATTAATATTTAATTTTTTATATTTTTTATTTGTTTTATTATTTTATATAAAAATAATTTAACAATTCTTATACTAACAACTATCATCAAAACAAACACAATTTTACATAATTCATTCACTAACAATCCCCTTACTATGAATCCTCTTTATTCTATCTCTGAAAACAAATGAGGCCTTAGTTTCCATTTGTTTTTAGAAATGGAATGGAAGGGATTGATAGTGAGGGGATTAGTAAAATTATGTTTGTTTTGATGATAATTATTAGTGTGGGATTGTCAAATTATTTTTATATAAAATAAATATAAAATAATAAAACAAATAAAATTATGATTTTTTCTTAATAAAAAATACAAAAACATTAAGCATTAATATTCAAAAAAAAAAAATGCCTAACAAGTAATAAAAATAAATAAATTACAATTGACCGGTTGATCGGCGGGCGTCCCTTGACGGCCAGGTCACCCTAAACCGAACGGACTATTTTTCTAATACCATCTCTTAGCCTAAACTCGAATCCGTTCATGTAAGGCATTTCATAGTCGGTCGGGACTATGAGTTCTAAGGCCAAAGAGGAAAACAAACATGAGCTTAGTGAGGGAGAGCTCACTGTTACACTACAACATATAAGAGTTTTAGAGACAAAATATTTTGATTTCTAAAAGTGAAAATTTTGTTACAAAAAACATTTAGGAACTAATTTCCATTGTCATGAGAATAATCGCTAAAAAATAGAAATGGCAATGGGCTGAGGCAGGGCTGGGGATTACATTGCCCGTTCCCGATCCCCGAAGGTATAAAATTTCCCGTCTCCGCTCTTGATCCTCAGCGGGGAACACATCACCCTCTGCCCCCGCCCTTTAACGAGGATCAGGTTCCTCGACCTCGAAAATCCCCGTCTTCCTTGCCTTAAGGGCATGGCTGCTTCGAAGTTTCTCCTACTCTTTCCCATCTTCCTTGCCCGAATCTTCTTCGTCGCCAAGGTTAGTGCAGATGATGATGCCTCTATTGCTGCCCATGAACTCGATCATCAACAAACAGTAGAACAAGTCAAATTGGATGATCACTCTGATTCATCTCGCAAGATCGAATTGGACCAACTCAACACTCAAATTTGTGCTCTTGGTCAATTTATTAACTTCTATATAAATGTGTATATATATATATATATATATATGCATGTTGATACACACTCTCAGTCAAACAGTAGCGGTAGATCTCTCGGATTGATCTACTCCTCCGCCGATAGTGTTCGGAATTGAGAGAGAAAGGCAGTGGCGGAGAGGTCGTTGACAATCTTCAGATCGTCTAGATCTAGAGGTTAATGGAGTAAAGACGAAGTCGTCGAAGACATCACATTGTTGTCGACATTGGAGCGATCACGTGACAGAGGTGTGAAGAGAGAGAGTGGTAATGGTGTCGAAGCGATGGTGGTGCGGTCACCAGAAGCTAGAGAGAGAGAGAGAAAAATAGTCTCACAGAGTGGATGAAGAGAGAGAGAGAGAGAGAGAGTGTGTGTGTGTGTGTGTGTATGCGTGCGGGCGCGTGCGTGCGTGCGTGTGTGTGTGTGATAAGTGAACCTAAACCCTAAAATGAAACACACACATAATATATATATATATAGGGACACAATAGTAATTTCAGTTTGGAATGGAGACGGGCTGTGGCTGGGGGTGGGGGAATCTATCATCGTTCCTAGCCCAAAAATTATTGGGAATTCATTTTCAAATACCATCCCCGGCCCGTCGGGAGTATTTTTCGGGAAAAAACCGTTCTAATCGAGGTCGAGAGGCTGGGTTCTCGTCGGGTCGGATTCAAATTACCACCCCTATTAAAAAGTCATCTCGAAAAGTCAAAAATAAGACTTTTATCGACAAAATTTTGAAAATGTCACCAATAAATAGACTTTTAGAGACAAAATAATTTAGTAGGTATTTGGCATGCACTAAAAAAGTACACTTTTTTTTGCATGTATACACTTATTTGAGTCACATCAATCAACATCTATCAATATTTTTTCTCTACTTTTCTACACATTTTTTTTATACATAAAAAGTCAAAAAATACATTTATTTAGAACATCCCAAACGACCAATCTCAAAATGGTTTATTTTTTGAGACAAAATTTGGTTCCAAAAAGATAATAATTCATCACTAATGTCCAATATTTGTTATTAAAAATATAATAACAACATTTTTTGCAATAAAAATATTTGATCCTTAAAAAATAATTTTATCTCCAAATTTCAGTCTTTAAAATCTTAATTTTTTTGTAACGTTAGTTCATTCTCGAGCCATGACTCGGAAAGACAAATGGGCCTTAGATGTTGAATTTAGATAGGACTTTGTAGAGAGGGAAGAAAAGGAGAACGGAAAAAGAAGTAAAAAATTTCTCTCTATTTTGCTTTTTTTCTTCTTTCTTTTTTTTTTTTTTTTTTTTTTTACCCTTTTTCTCTTAACAAATCACTTTACAAATTTCAAAATCCAATGACAATCATTTCACAGCTAATAGATATCTATATTGTATTTATTGTGTTACATAAAAAGTATAGTTGAGTTCGTATGAACATTATTCTGATTTTACTTTTTAAAAATACCTTTCTTATTAGTAATGGTTTCAATAATTGTTAGAATATTTTTTTTTCTTTCATCAAACCGTCCAAAATTACTATCAGTTCTCTTCAATCATAAAGCGATTTATAAATTTAAATATAAAGTAAATATATCTCGTTTGCATATATCGCTAAAATACTATATAAAATGAGCATGTCAATTGCTATAAACACTTTCTTTATCACACTTTTTTATTTTATTTTCTAAAATACCCAAAACAATTGATGAGCTAAAAATTGTCATGCGAAAAAAATTAAATTGATTTAGATATTTAAATTTCTCAAGCATAGATAAAAATATATGGGTTTCTATTCATCTTCTATTTTTATACACTACAAATCTTTACACGTGTGTTATGTGTGCACTCTACTCTAATAACTATATGTATACTTACAAATTTTAATGCCCATGTATCTCTTCATATCATACAAATATATATAAATATATTATATGCTAGTATTAAGAATGTCTATTTCTATAATTCTATGTAGAGAATTTCAATGCGTGTTTGGCATGCAAGAAAAAGAAGATGAAGAAGACAAGTGTGACACGAAATTCCTTTTGTGAGCTTTGCCCAAGAAAACAAATCCTTCAATCACATGCTTCTTCAATGCTTTCCAATTTTTCTTTCCCCACTTTTCCCAAGAAAAATTTTATTAAGAGGAAATGGAAAGTTTTTCAACACTTGCACAAGAAAAAGTTAGGAAATTTGGTGTCATTAATAACAAATGTGGTGGCATTTTGATCTCCCTGTTAAACTGTCATTAATCTAAAAAACACACATGAATCATGATTTTTTCTTTGAATAAAATTATTTGTTCAAAAATCATTTAAAGAATGGTTGTGTCAATAAATTAATAATTTCTGTACATTTAGCACAGTTGTTAATTTTTAACATCTTCAAAAACTTCATACAATTTTGAAATAGGACCTCTTTAAGATGTAGTTTTGTACATTACTTTATTACAACACCAAAACCATTAAACTAAACATCATGTTTTGATGGAAGTAATGAATGATAAGAATTGAGAATTCTATTATTAGGAGGAGAATGACTTCTTTTCAGTTTGGTGTCTAGACATCAGACTATGTTATGTTAATATATTTTGTAAATTAAATATTTAAATTTGTTCATTCACTCACGTAATTCATTGATAGATCCAATATTGGGTTGAATTTTTTAGTCGGATTCAAATTTAGGATTTTGTGTGACAATTATATTTAAGCCTTTAATTTGTAAAAAAATATTGTGTGAGAACTAATACTTGGAGCGAACTCTACAATTTGGACTCCCAAACCGAAAAGAAACTTATCCATATTACGATTTCAATAATAAGATTTTCATGTCATTCTCATTCCATTCAAACCAGCTTAAGATGACTCCATTTTCATTTTCGATATTTTTGTTCTTTGTTTTCATATATGGCCCTGTTTGGTAGAGCTATGGGAAACTGCTTATAGCTTATGCCCAAACAGCTTATAGCTTATAACTTTCAGCTTAAGCTGATTTCCAGCTTATTCTTAAAGCATCTCCTGCCCCACTTAAAGAATAAGTGATTTCGACTTCCACAAAGCTATAAGCTATAAGCATAAGCTAAACCAAACATATCAAAACAATTAAATTAAAATTTGAAAGTGAAAATAAGCGATAAACAGGCCTATATATATATGTGTGTGTGTACAGTTTTTAGAAATAAAATAAATAAGAAGTTCGAATATACCCATTGCTCATATCATTTCCATTTTTGTGCAATTTTCCCCCCAAAATGGGTTGTTTTAAAAAATATTTCCAAAAACAGATTTCAGAAATAATTTGGCAAAGTGATAAATTTGTGAGTAGCAAAGAAGATTGGACACATTGCTATGATGCTTAGCTTTGCATCATATGTCAAAGTGAATGAGATCAAACAATGGTATATGCCATTTGGTATTCATTTTTATTGTGACAGTTCACTGACTCAGTCCCATGTGGAATGCATGGAGTAGTCCAAGCCTTGAAACTTTATCAAGTCTCATCATGTTCTACCTAATCTAAACAAAGGCACACATATAATTTCATATAGATATAATTCAAAATATTTATATCTATCATTGTGAATAATATTCGTATATGTAGATTACGTGTTTGATATTTTCTATAGAAAGAGAAAGAGGAAGAAGGAAGAAGAGCTAATTGTAGAAAAAAGAGGAATACATGAAGTGATCAACTTGGAAATCCATATCCAAAATTTTGAGTTTGGGATTGTAAAAGAAAGTCCATTGTCTAGGGAAAGCAAAAAAACACCAATTTCCATGCTTGTGAAATTTAAGATGGAAGGGTTACGGATCAAGAAAGAAAGCAGGAGAAACATCATCTCCACAATAAATTCCCAAAGATTGAAAAAGATTTTAAAGCCATGGAAAATGCGGGAAACTTTATTTCAATGTTCTAAATGTGCAGTGTGTGAGTGATTTTCCGATCACACTGCCCCACCTCGATTAAATTTGGAAACAGAAGCGAGAATAGATGGCACCTTCTTGTGACCATGTGAAATATAAGAATCCCGCAGTGGTTCGTCCACCCGGGGGCACTCCGACGATCAAGTCAGTATATCTCTCAAAGATAAATCAATTATTCAACTCACAAGCTTGAGCATAAAAAGCATACCTTAGACCCATGGGGGTGCCTCTCTTTTATAGCCAACATAAACCTAGTCCCAATAGAAGCCTAACTTTTATGGACTCAGGATTACTACTAATCTGAGACTCCCAGTGGGATCAGGATAAACTCTCTAAGAGTCTTATCTTTACCCAAACTGAAGTCTTCTCCCAATCTAGGACTCTTGTCCACATCCAGGTTGAGTTCCCTCTTCATTCTAGGACTCTTGTCCCGTATCCGCTTATCTCGGATTCCGATATCTTTAGAGGTAACCTCGGCCTATTTGAGATGACCTCGGCACAACGGCCAAGACACGTGGCACCTCGGCTGACACGTCGGCGTCACCTTGCCACGTGTTGGTACTCAGAAAATATATCCTCACAACTGCCCCCTAGGTTCTATTACCTCGGCATTCTGAGGTGATAGAACCTATACTGTTCGTTCATCTGTGCCCCTTTGTCTGAGATCAAACTCGCCGACCTCAAAGTTCCCTGGACTGTACTATCCACTTCTGTCAAGTATCAAGCTTCATGTTTTTCAAGCTATTCGAGATCATACCTTCTAGCCGAGGTTTCTGGTTTCATTAATTTCATAAACTCAAAGAGCTTTGCATCCGCTCTATTCACATTTTCTGGTGGGTTCTTGATTTCTAGTCATCAATTTGACTTTGGCGATCTTCATATCGGCGTTCACTTATCTTGGTAGGTTCATAAACTCTTTTATTAAGCTCAATCTTTCATAACCCTTCTGAATTCGTTTACTTGCCCTTTGTTGCCTTCTATTTTCGTCTGTTTTTAAGTTTTGAATTGTTTGAATGCCTGGCATTGTTCTTGTCATGTCCGCTTTCTGTTGCTAGCATCGTGTTTGGGCCATTACTTTCTTGTTCTTCACATACTCACTTAGTGCCTGTGCACTTAGCTTTATTCTTGAACTTTGTCGTCTTCTTGACTCTGATTTTTCTTTTTTTTCATTCAATCCTCTGGCTTTTTTCCTTTCTAGCTCTTTTCCTCAAATCCGTCATTGTTCCAAGTTTTCAAGCTCTGCAATTGTTTTCGTTCCTCTCATCCGGTGAAGCTTTCGCCGTTCCGTCGTGTCTGCAACCATTGCCTGACCTCGGTGACCTTCATACCGGCTCCACTTTTCCTGGTAAGCCTCTGTTCCTTTCATTCTCAATTCTTCTATGCTCTTTCTAAGAAGTTCTGCTTCATTGTTAACCACCATTACTGTTTTACTCGTTGTTTCCAAATCATCTTCTTGAATACACATTGTTTCACATATCTGTTGATTTCTGCCACTGTTCTTGGCTTGACACACCTATGCAATCTTTTTGTCTTGATTTCTTGATAGCTTCATCACCATTTTTTATTCTCGAATTACATTTCTTGTTTACATTTTTCGTGTCTTTTTGATTTTTGCTTTCAATCCTTGCCTTCAAAACTTGAGGTGCCAATCGAGAAGAGCTTTGATCAAACTCTTTAGGAGATTGATCTTTGAGCTTGTAGGTGAGAAGGTCTTGAGAAGTTCTTTCCAAGCTGTCTTACGGGGTGAGGCGCAACTTTGCCCGATCTTAGTAGTTTGCTTCCTTCTTGAAATTGATGCCGAGGTAACGGTAGAGAAGCTCCTCCAACTGATTGTCGAGGCTGAACCATCGTCGTTTGTCGAAGCAGATCAGTCCTAACATTCTTGCTTTCAGTCCTTAGTTCTTTAAGGTCTTCATTCTTTGTACTTTTGTCTTTTTTGCATATGTAATTTTTTTGCCTCTGAAAAATGCCTGTTGTTGGCCGATGCGTCATTGCTTTGTATCTGAACAAGAAATGTTTGTTTCTTTCCTGAGTGTTGAATGCTTTCTTACATTTCTTGCTGTATGCTTCCCCATATTTAGAATTTTTCAACTTTTTGAACATATTACGCAAATCACTTGAGGGTAGTACACCTCGGATAAGCGTCTCTTGAATTATCATCGGTAGACACCTTGGATCAACATAACCTCGGTACTTTATTTCTACAAGTGTGTTGAGGCTTTCAAGTCTTTGCTTCCTCATTCTTCTCGGCTGGCTCCTTGCCGACGTCCTCGAGGACTTGCACGTCCTCATGTCCGATCTCTGCCTTCTCTGGTTCTCATATGATTCTATACTTTAGAAAAAATGTACATGTCTTTCCAAAGTATACCTTAACTGTGCAATTTCCTCGGGGTGTCACATGTTGGTTGTACCCATTGATTTATTTCAGCCTCGGCTTAACACTTGAAAATATTTTAACAAATATTTTTACAAGTGTTGCTTCAAGACTTCTGTCTTCCATTGTCTTCCAAGTCTTGGCAACATGGTTATCTCGGATGACCATATCTCGGAAACGTCTTTCAGTTTATCTCGGCTATACCAAACTTGTAAATTGCTTCAAATTTCAACAAGTGGTAGACTTCACAATCTTCGGTTAACTCATCTTGTAATTTTGCTCAAAAATTTCAACAAGTGTTAACATTGCTTGTTCCTTAATTATCATTCCTTCCCCTGCACCTTTTCCCTGCCCCCTAATGTGATCATAAGTTGCACTTAGGATTACATTAGGGAAGTTAACTTTCGTCTTAGTAGTCCACAGACTGATGTGTTCTTCTTTCGCCGATGTATTAAAACTTACGGTATTTAATTTAGCCCCTTTAGACCCTCTTTCTCTTGGTCTTTGCAAACTATCATCGCTGTTTCTTGAAGCATTTATTCCTTTCACAATTCTGGTCACCACTTCTGGCGTGCACTTTAGTGGTTCTGTTCTAATCAAAACGACGTTTGACTCCGGCGAATCTTTTGCCGACACTTAACTTTGTGCGCTCTCTAACTTGTAAATTTTCTCTGAATTTCAACAAGTGTTTAAGCCATTCTTCATTCTCGATTTTAACTCTGCTTGTAAACTTTTCTCGGGTTTCAACATCATCTCGGCTTAACTTCGGTTAAGCATCATCTCAATTTAACTTCCGTTGAACATCATCTCGGCTTAACTTCGGTTAAGCATCATCTCAGCTTTTTGAAGTTCTTCATTTTTTGTTGCTTGTACTCTTGTATCTTTTTGCTTTTCAAACAATGTAAGCTCTGCATATGGCCGATGTGCCCCCTTGTTCTTGAATGTCTAATTTAACTTTCCTTCTCTGAATGCTTGTGCCTTTGTCTTTTCTTGACTGCCTTTGCATGATTCTATTCTTAGAATATTCTGCGTGCCTTTCATTCTTTGCCTTCTTTGTGCAATCTTCTCGGGGTTACATACCTCAGGTTTAATAACTACAAACTTTAATTCGGCAAGATACTGACCTGCAAACTTTTCATATATTTCAACAAGCATAAGACATATACTATTTAATGTTAACTTTGCAAACTTTTCTCAAGTTTCAACGAGTGTTTAAACAGTAATCTCAGTCTATCCTGCTTGTAAATTGCTACAAATTTCAACAAAGATTAATATATACAGTAAACTTTTCTTAAGTTATAACAAGTGTTAAACAATAATCTACTTGTAAATTGCTACAAATTTCAACAAGGGTTTAAACAATATACTTAGCTTTTACTTCAACCCGTAAATTGCTGCAAATTTCAACAGATGCTCTCATGTCGGCTTAACATCATCTTGTAAATTGCTACAAATTTCAACAAATGTTAAGCATCTTCTTTGGTTTAACCAACCTGTAGATTGCTATATATCTGTAAGCAATAACCTCGGTATAACTTCGACTTGTAAATTGCTGCAAATTTCAACAAGCGAGGAGAAACAGTAACCTCGGCTTCCCTTCGACTTGTAAATTGCTACAAATTTCAACAAGCAAAGAGAAACAGTAATCTCGGCTTCCCTTCGACTTGTAAATTGCTACAAATTTCAACAAGCGAAAAGAAACAATAACCTTGGCTTCCCTTCGACTTGTAAATTGCTACAAATTTCAACAAGTGAAGAGAAACAGTAACCTCGACTTCCCTTCGACTTGTAAATTGCTACAAATTTCAACAAGTGTTAGGCAATGATCTCGGTCTATCTTCAACTTGTAAATTGCTACAAATTTCAACAAGCGATAGACAAGGAATAATCTTAGCTTAACTTCGACTTGTAAATTGCTACAAATTTCAACAAGTGAAGATAAGGAACACTCTCAACTTAACTTTAACTTGTAAATTGCTACAAATTTCAACAAGTGAAGATAAGGAACACTCTCAGCTTAACTTCAACTTGTAAATTGCTACAAATTTCAACAAGTGAAGATAAGGAACACTCTCAACTTAACTTTAACTTGTAAATTGCTACAAATTTCAACAAGTGAAGATAAGGAACACTCTCAGCTTAACTTCAACTTGTAAATTGCTACAAATTTCAACAAGTGAAGATAAGGAACACTCTCAGTTTAACTTCGGTTAAACATCTTCTCGGCTTAACTTCTTTTAAGCATTATCTTGGTTTAACTTCGGTTAAACATCATCTTCTTGGCTTAACTTCGGTTAAGCATTATCTTGGTTTAACTTCGGTTAAACATCATCTTCTTGGCTTAACTTCGGTTAAGCATCATCTTGGATTCAAGCCGGGGTTCTCAGCCCGGCCAACTTTAGTCTGATCTTGTGTGTTTCCTTCTTATCTTCTGGGATCTTAGATCTGTTCGCTGTGCTCTTCTCTTCTCAGACTTAAGCGCCGAGATCTTATCTTCTTAGATCTGCTCACTCGGTTTTGAGCTCTTCTTTTCTCGGGCCTACTCATCTAGGCCGAGATCATGTTTTCTAGGATCCGAGATCTGCTCACTTAGGCTGAGCTTTCGTCTTTTCGGGCCTACTCATCTAGGCCGAGATGATGTCTTCTCGGATCCGGGATCTGGAATCCAGGATCTGCTCACTTAGGCTGAGCTCTTCTATACTTGAATGTCATCTCCTTGGGAACGCTCATGCCCCCTGTCTTTGCATCCCTTCTGGAAGGGTCTTCGTTCCTCCTCAGGTATCTATCCTTCCATACTTGGAGGTCATCTTTGTTGTAGTATCCGCTTCGATCTGTTGTCTTTGATGCGTCACCTTCCTGGCCGGCGTCTTTCACTCCGTGACTCTGGTCACGAGTTTCTGTGTTGCGGTTGTCCCCTTCAGTGTCGAGGTCGATAGGTCTCCCACTCCTAGCAGGAGTGTTTGTCTTCAATCTGATCCTTCTGTCTGTCATTAGCCATCTATTCTTCTTTCTTTCCCACAGACGGCGCCAAATTGTGTGAGTGATTTTCCGATCACACTGCCCACCTCAGTATTCAGCTGGAGAGCACCGGCAGAATAGATGGCACCTTGCTGACCTGTAACAGAAATATAAGAATCCCGCGGTGGTTCGTCCACCCGGGGGCACTCCGACGATCAAGTCAGTATATCTCTCAAAGATAAATCAATTATTCAACTCACAAGCTTGAGCATAAAAAGCATACCTTAGACCCATGGGGGTGCCTCTCTTTTATAGCCAACATAAACCTAGTCCCAATAGAAGCCTAACTTCTATGGACTCAGGATTACTACTAATCTGAGACTCCCAGTGGGATCAGGATAAACTCTCTAAGAGTCTTATCTTTACCCAAACTGAAGTCTTCTCCCAATCTAGGACTCTTGTCCACATCCAGGTTGAGTTCCCTCTTCATTCTAGGACTCTTGTCCCCTATCCGCTTATCTCGGATTCCGATATCTTTAGAGGTAACCTCGGCCTATTCGAGATGACCTCGGCACAATGGCCAAGACACGTGGCACCTCGGCTAATACGTCGGCGTCACCTTGCCACGTGTTGGTACTCAGAAAATATATCCTCACATGCAGCATTTTAAATTAATCTGTTTTCTAAAAGGCAACTCAAGAGGGGATGAATTATATTTCTACAAATTAAAACTAATAATTACTCAATAAAAACTTGACAACTAGTACAATAGGTATAACAGATAATAATCACAATTATATCAGATGAATATCATAGTTAAAGCAATTTAAAGAGATAAGGGAAGAGAATACAAACACGATTTATAGTGGTTCGCCTTCAACCAAGCTTACGTCCACTTCTTAAGCTTCACTTGAGATTTTTACTATACTTCTAACTTCACAGGGGTGCTAGCAATTTCATATACATGGAGCAATCCAAAATAATGAAAAGAATTATTTGACTTACCCATGAATGAGATAGAGGCCATGTATATATAATAGATTCATGATACAATTTAGAAAACGATATAAATAACGAAACAATACTAAATCAGTGATTGATACAATCACAGATTATATACGTAATACTAAAAACAAAAAGATTCTATTTATTCTAATTTCTATATTCAACACTTCCCCTCAAGTTGGTGTGAAGATATTCAACAATCGTAGCTTACCAATGAATGGTTGGAAGAAGTCGGAAAAAACTCAACGGCTAGTCCAAATAAATGCTATCGAATAAATCTGGTAGTCCACTAAATAAAAAAAGGCCAAAAAGTGCACATCAGCACTTCACCCTAGAAAGGGGAAAAAAATAGAGATTGAACTGCTCTAGAAGAGCTGCCAAAGCATCTATGGTTAGGAAACACCTTGGTCAGCAGCCAACAAGACCCTGGTCGGTATTAGAGGCCAGAGCTAATGTCGGGAGATAGTTTATGGTTGTGTCAGCCGTTGTAAAAACTGGTCGGAACTAATGTCGGAACAGTTTAAGGTCATGTTAGACCGTTGTAGGAACTGATCGGAATTAATGTCGGGATAGTTTACGGGGTCATGCTAGACCTTTGTAACAACTAACCGGAATCAATGTCAGGACAGTTTAAAGGGTCATGTTGGACCGTTGTAGAGACTAATCAGAATCAATGTCAAGACAGTTTAAAGAGGTCATGTCGAATCGATGTAGAGAACTGGATCTTGAACCAGCAAGCATGGCACACACATAACTTATGACGTGGTGCTGAACAATGATGGCAACAGATGGCTGAGTGCGCCAAGGGGCGGCTTATTAGGAAGTGCGCCATGGGGGCAGCTTAGGTGGTGCGCTAAGGGAGTAACTTGGGTTGTGCGCCAGATGAGGGCAACTTAGGTGGTGCACATGGTATATCACCATGCTCACTATGATATAGTTATAATACCCCTCATCAAACTCAAATAGGTTTGATGATAGAAACCTATTTGAGGTTGAAATAGAGGAAAAGATAGAGCGGAATAAAAACACAAAAAAAAAAAAAAAAATGGATTACAAGTAAAAAAAATATATATGATAGGGATATTTGGGATATGAATAAAATAGTGGGCAAAAAAAAAGATCATCACGAAGCGATACTGAAAGAAAATATGGCAGTGGAATGGGTTGAGGTCTGGCGGGCAGCCAAGGCAAGGCTGCTGCCTGCCGATTAAGCAAAATTACTAGGTACTTAACCTAGCTTTGATACCAAAAAGAATGAAAAAATTATTTGGCTTACCTATGAATGTGATAGAGGCTATGCATATATAATAGATTTATGATATAATTTAGGAAATTATATAAATGAGGAAACAATACTATCAGTGACTGACACAATCACAGATTATATACATAATACTAAAAATAAAAAAATTCTATGTACTGTAATTTCTATATTCAACAAATCCTCTACAGATTTTCTAACTTCACAAGGGTGCTAGTAACCTCATACACATGGAACAATTCTTGTGACGACCCCATCACGTACAATGATTAGTACCTGATTAATTAAGAGGATTTGAGATTTAATTGCCGTGTATTATAATTTGATTTGGAGATTTATGAAAATTGTGGGATCTGACTCGTATATGATTTTATTTAATAATTAAGGGTCTAAATGGCTTAAGGAAGTAAAATTGATAAGTTGAATCAATTTAACTTTAATTACTGACTCATTTGGGAGTTTAATTAAATATTTGATTCAATTAATTAAAATTGAGATTCGATTAATTAGATCCTAACTGGAGTTGACCTAGTTAAGTAAATTATTAGGATTGAGAATTGTGATTATTATGAATTAAATTCATTTATGGGAGGTCCGATTCGATTATGTAATTTATTGACAATGATTTGGTGTCTGATCAAAAATTGAAGGCCTAAATGATGTGGGAAATTAAAATTGATAATGAAAATAAGTTTAATTGAATATTTGAAACCTTTTAGGAGTTCGATTAATAATCTGATTCAGATTTATAAATTTAATTATATTTAATTAGGCTCTAATGAAAGTCAATTGACTAATCAAATTATATGGAATGTGAGGTTAGTTAATTAACTAATTTTATGCTAATCAAAATTTATTAAGATTAAATGATACTTAATTAAATTAATCCTAGACATGAATTAACTTATGAAAACAAACTAAAATTATGTGGGTGTGTGTGCAGAGAAATCATGCGTGTGTGCGCATGTAAATCTTGAGGTGGACTTCAAAAAGTGTGTGCACGTGTGCTGTGTTGATGGCAAAGAAGAGAGGGGCATGTGTGTGTGTGTGTATAACTAAGGAGTTAAAAGGTGTTTGGGTTAGCAATTGATGGGTATGTGTTGTGAGAGTCCCAGAGGGAGAGAGAGAGCCGAGAATGAGAGAGGGAGTGAAATTTAAGAGAGTTCATCAGCTTTTATACCTGCTGGATATGGAGAAGAAAACTAAGGAAAAAGAGAGGAAGCAAGAGGAAGTGAAGGAAAAAAAAAAAAGATTAAGAAGAAGGCTCAAGAATTCAACAATTTTAGGTAAATATTTGTCTTAATTTTTGTAGATAATTTAGCTAAAAGCTAAAATCAAGAAAGTTATGGAACCAATTCCATGGGTTTGTAAGAAAATGGGTTTTGAGCAAGAAATTAAATTAGATTCATGATTATGGAAATTAATTAGTTTGAGTTGATTTTCATTATTCTCCATGAATTTGAGGTTCATCCTTGCATGCATGTTAGAATTTCAAGTTTTAGATTTAAATCATGTGTAAAAAGACTTATGAGATTAAATTTGGGTTTGCATGTGAAATCAAGTTAGGATTAAACTTGGGTTCAATTTCATATAAATAGATGAAGTTAGCAAGATGATGAATAAATGGAGTTATGTTCAATTTATGGAAATTAAATGAGAAATTAATTATTTGTGACTTTAATTTTGTAATCTTGCATGAGATTAAGTTCCATTTGTTACATGCATGAATAAATTTTACAAGTTTAATACTCTAATGATACATACATCATGGATTTTGAAGAATTTGGATTAATTCAATCTCATATTTTGAAGAGAAAAAAGAAATGTTTTAAGAAAATCAAGTTTATGAAAATTTGAAATTAATCCTAAAGTTTTGGTTTTATAATTAGATTTTTATTCAATCCATGCATGTGATGTAATTCAAGAGTTTTATTCAATTAGATACATTTTAGAACACCCATGGTTATAAATTAAGTTTTTGGTTAAAAATTGAGTTAAGTTGAATTTCTAAGAAATTGATTTGTGTAATTCATAGCCAAGTTGATTTAGTTATTAATAATAAAATTGGATCTATTTGTATTACCTACATCATGGAATTTCAAGAGGTTGGGAAGTCTAATTTATATTTTGGAATTGGGTTTGATATGGAGAGGATGAATTAAGGGTTAATTACACTAATAGTCCTTATAGTTTGGGACTTGTGTCACTTTAGTCCCTGGCTTTTCAATTGTCACACATTTGATCCTGAATTTTGAATCTTGTTCCAAATAAGGACAATTGAAAATATTATTAGATTTTTCAAGGGTAAAATCGTCAATTTGATAAAATATAAACTAATTTGACAAAAATAAATGTCAAAAAAATATTTTTAATTTTTTTAAAATTATTTTTATTCACCAATGATAAAATTATGTAAAATTAATAAAAATTACATGATTAATTTTTTAAAAATAATTTTACATGATCATCATCCAAACACATAATAAAAATTAATTTGGCAAAAAAATAAAATAAATGTCTAAAAAATTTATCAATTTTACATAATTTTATTTTTAGTAGGTAGAAATAATTTCTAAAAATTCAAAAATATTTGTTTGACATTTATTTTTGTCAAATTAGTTTATATTTTATCAAATTGACAATTTTACCCTTAGAAAATCTAATTATATATTCAATTGTCCTTATTTAAAACAAGATTCAAAATTCAAGATCAAATGTGTCACAATTGAAAAGTTATGAACCAAAGTGACACAAGCCCCAAACTATAAGGACTATTTATGTAATTTGCCCATGAATTAAAACTAAATTTGGGGCAATTGGGGCATGATTTTGAATGAATGTTTCCTAATTGAAAGTGTTTACTAAATCATACAATGGTTCTCTATTTTTGTGTACTAAAAATACATGTTTTGAGACTTTAAATATCAAATTTGAACTTCATTTGCAATTCTGGAATTTTCATAATTTACACTTGTTAGGACCTTTTGTTGTCAAATTCCATGGATCAAAACCAAAGTTGTAACAAGAGTTCTACAAGAAGTTGGTTTTCTATTTGGAGTTTTGCAAGAAGTTGGTTTTCTACAAGAAGTTGGTTTTCTTTCCCAACTAGGATTGCTTTGGTTTTCTATAAATAGTTGGGTTTCTCCCAAATCTAGGCTATTCATTGACTAATTTATTGAAGTCCTCCAGATCTTCTTTTTGGTTCTTAAAGGTTCATATCTGGGGATTGTCACGACCCAAACCCGGCCCTATGGGTTTAGCAGAATCGCCAAGAATCCGAGATTAAAGGCCTACTGATCTGATATCTGATGAGAACATAGTTCAGGGCCTGGCGGAAGCCAATACAGTAAATAACTAGTGTCCATTGAGCTGTGGAAATCTGTATGCCAAAAACATTTTTCATGCATTCATACAGTCCAAAACAGTACAATCCATAAACAATCTATACAATCATTCACAACACGGTCGACTGAGGATCAAGTCCCTAGACAACGATCAAGATATAACAAAGGATATCTATACAAATGTACAAAAGCAGTGAGGAGACCATGGGGACACAAAAACACCCCAAGCCATAGCATAGCAACTCGGAACCTCGCAGTGAGGCACATAGGCTGGCTTGACAAAACTGGGGACCAATCCCACGCTCCTAGCTTCGGTCTGGTGGCTGAGCACCTACATAAATATATAAACAGTGAGCTAAAGCCCAGTGAATAACATAAAGCGTAAAGAGGTTATGAATGAATGTCCTTACAGTAATGAAATCAATTCATTATCTGATATTTCAATCTTTCAAGATTTCATCAATCAAGATTTCAATCAATCACCATATGTGCTACAACCATTAGCCTATAAACAGGAGGTCCAAAAGACCGGCCTATGAACCCAACAATAATGATGGCCATCAATCAAGATGGTTCCACAAGGAAACCGACAGAGCTCAGAATACCAATAACAAGAGGTGCTAAGGATGCCACAATGTCTGATTAAAATGCAGGACATACATTCATTCAATAAGCAATATCAGTTCAATAAACAGTTTAGTTCAGTATTCAAAATATAACCATTTGAATATATCTTTACACAATCTGTTACTCACAGTGATTGGGCTATCAGTAGCTAGAGCGCGTCCCCGTGAGTCAACCCTAAACAGTCAATCAAATAGAACACACACTAAGTTTACAGTTGGAAAGGATGATAATTAAATCCCTAAATTCCCTCGGTGTGGTTCTATGTCTAAATCCTCATTAAGATGCTCTAAACTAGGCCTAAGAATGCCTAGGATGCAATGAGGATGCAAAAATACAGTTGGAAGGCACTTTTCAAAAGTTGCTGAAAACAGGGGTCTCGCTCGAGCGAGCCTTCCTTCGCTCGAGCGAGGTTGCAAAAACAAAGGCTTCGCTCGAGTGAACAATCCTTCGCTCGAGCGGTCTGATGAAACAGTAAAAATACTGGATGCTCAATTTTTACGCGCGATGCTCGCTCGATTCTCGCTCGAGCGAGCTTCCAAAATCAAAGGGTTCGCTCGAGCGAGCCTTCTTTCGCCGAGCGGTCGATGAAACGAAGAAATCTTGGATGTTCGATTTTTACGCTCGAGCCACCAATCCTTCGCCGGCGGGGCTCGAGGAAAACGTTGGTCGCTCGGCGAGAATCGCTTCGGCGAAGAAGCCAAATCTGGAATTTCAGTTGCCTTCCTAGCTCAAACCAAGCATTCTCACCTCAATTCTCGACCTCTTGGGCTCAAATTCTGGAGAATACATCCCAAAACAATGTATAACAAGTTTCAAAAGCCAATTTATGAATTCAAGCCCCAAAGGTGAGTCAATTAAAACCATTTTCAAAACCCATTTTCAAGAACACTTTCAAACATGCAATGCATGAGTTTTAAATCAAATTCAAGCTTCAATTCTTGCTCCAAAGAGCTCCATAGTTGGCAAATGAAATGAAATCATGGACTTAATATGAATATGAGCTTGCATGCACCAATTGACTATGAATTCAACCTCAAGAACCAACAATTTCAACATGCAAGCAACAATTCTAACATAATCCAACCTCTTAGCACTCTAACTCAACAATTGACATGAATGATGCAAAATGAGGCTCAAGACAACAAGAAGACAATGAATTTCCTTACCTAGAGTGTTGGTTTCAAGTCTACCAAGCTTAATTTAGCCAATTACACTTCAATTCTTCTCAATTTCCTAGCATGCAAGATGAATTTCTCCAATCTCCTACTCTCTCTCTCTAATTTCGGTGGAAGCAAGCAAAATGGCTGAGGAAGAGTTTTCTCTAAGTGTATAAGGTGTATAAAGCTCAATATCATTGAATAAACAAAGCTCCACTCACCATGGCAATTTGGTAAATAGACTAACACTTGCACTTAGCTCAATTTTAATCTAGTTTAATCCATTTAATCATACTTAGTCACATTTTAGATAGACATACCATTAAATCACAAATATTCTACTGATTCTAAAACATCAAACGGTTTCCAATTCGGCCGCCGATAAGGCCTTCAATTAGCAGTTTAAACACATAAACACAAACAGATAATAAATCAATTAAACAGATAGAAACGCAATTCAATAGGTTAACTCATTCAATTTCGTTTTCAGTTTCATTCAGTCTGTTCAGTAGTTCATCCAGTTCACTTATCAGTCAATATCAGTTCGGTTTAGCATTAATCAGTATATAATTCAGTGGTCATCCGGTAATCAGTACGAGGGTTGTTACAGGGATATTTTATTTTCTTTGATGTCTTATTGAGTATTCAAACTCATGGTTTAAAGAGTGTACATCAAAGGTTTGTTTGTTTGTTCTAAAAAAGAGAGAGTTGTTCTTCAGTTGTGAATTCTGAAGGATTCGAGCCTGAAGCTTTGGAGGGAATCCAAAGTGGCTCATCAGAAAGACAATTCCGTGCTGAAGATGGGGTTGGAAGAGACACATAGAGGTTGGTTCAATTAGGCGTTGTGAATTCGCTAGATAATTGAGAGTGATACCTGTGTAATTCCTTTATATCTTCTTAGTGGATTGTTCTTGTGGCTGTTGCCCGTGGTTTTTTTATCACAATTGGAAGGTGTCCAATTGTGGTTTTTCCACGTAAAATCTTTGTGTCTTTTTCTCTTGATTGTTTGATTGGGATTGTTATATTCTGCTTAAAATTGATACATAATCACAAATCAACATCTAGGTGTTTTCTAGATTTTTCAATTGGTATCAGAGCGGGTCATTCTATTTTGTTTAAAACAAAAATATTTTTTTTAGAACGAGATCTTGTTTGATTTGTGATAATGGATTTAAAGAGGTCGGTTGAGAATACCACTAATAATGAATCCTCTGAGAGTGATAATGAAGAGCTTGAACAAGCTTATGAAAAGTTGTATAAGGAGTCTCTTAAGTTATTCAAATTGAATGACAAACTCACAAAGAAACTCAAAGCATGTGAATGTGAGAATGTCAAACTTAAAGAGGAGATTTCCGAGGCTAGGATCAATGCCATCAAGATAGCTGATGATCAACAAGTCCTTTGTGCAAAACTGTTGACTTGTGAGACAGAGAGGGATGAGCTACAGGAAACTCATGCCATGTATGAAGAAAAGATTAAATCTCTCGAGATGTCTCAAGTTGCTTTGGAAGAACTGATGATCAAGAAAGAGGAAGAGCTCAAGGTTGCCATGGTCACCATTGGTCCTTGGAACAAAGGATCAAAAACTTTGGAGGATATCATTGGATCTCAACAGATTTGTTCAGACAAGAGTGGCATTGGCTTTGGAGATAAGAAAGAGCAAAAACAGAGTGCATCAACATCTCATGATACAAGAACTCAAGGAAAGGGAGGACAAAAGATTCAACAAGAGAAAAGACTTCTCAAACTCCCTAGAGTTGGTAAGGTAAAAGAAAAGAAGGTACATCCTGTTTTTATTTGTCATCATTGTGGTATGCATGGTCATATTCGCCCTTTTTGTTATAAGTTGCATGGGAGAATGTCTCAAAAGGGTAGAAATTCGAATACTTTTTGAGTTAGGAGACAACCTTACTTGTCTAGGCGGAATACCAAGATTCATGAGGATGTTCACAACACCATGACATTTACCAAGACCGCTAGACCTGATTTTGTTAAAACCAAAAAGATTTGGGTACGAAAACTTGACTTGTGTTAATGTGTTTTCTCTTTTTAGTTTTTTGGGTCTCTGTTCTTTTTAATAAAAAAAGTGTGCATGTTTTGTTTTTTTTTGTCTTGCTTTTTTGTTAAAAAAAAAAAAAAAACCAAGCAGATTTTCTTAGTATGGTTTTGCAAGTTTGAATTTTTGAGATGTCCTTGGTGCATATTGGAATTGATGAGAATATTCATTACATGTTAATATGTGTGTGCTTTCTGTGGTAATTACTCATTTTGGAGTGTGTGTTCTTTGATTAGTATGTCTCATTCTGTACACACTCTTGGATTAGCAAATATTGGAGTCTTTTGCCTTAGTGGTTATTTTTTCTATGGACTTCTGGCATGATATCTTTTGCTTTTCTAGAGGAATTGACCTATACTAGCATATCATGGGTGATGTTGAGTCTCTTAACCATCTTCCATCTTTTTGCATCTCCATGGCTTTCCCCTCTATTCTTTGTAGTCCAAGCATGAGGAAAAGGCTACCTCAGAGTCACCAACCAGGCCATCCTTAATATATCCATGCTTCTCTGGTTCGGTTTCCATACTCTTGAGCGTGTCAGCCGCCAATGAGTGTGCAAAAGAAAAAGAAAAAGAAAAAGAAAAAGAAAAAAAAAAGGAAGAAAAGAAAAAAAAATGCAAAAGAAAAGGAAAAAATGTGAAAAAAGAAAAAGAAAAAAAAAAGGATTCATTGATTGAGGGGGAGCCTCCACCTTTACTCACCAAATACCCCTTGATTCCTAGTGGTTTGACTTTCCTTAGTTGTGCTTAGATTCTCTTGTCGGAGGTCCAACTTTTATATCACTACTAGGATTTGAATCTTGTGTTTGTTGAACTCCAAGAGTCACACACACACTTTTTCTCATGGGATCTATGCTTTTCACATAATGCATCACTTTCTTTTATGAGGAATCTTCTAGAGGCTGTGCACATTGTGTTTTCATGTAATTATGTTTCTTGGATAATCTTGTGTGTTCTAAGGTACAAATCTGAGATTTCATGCTTGTTCCACCATATTATTTTTGTCAGTTTCTTCTTGTTCACTGTTTTCAGTGTTTGTGGTTGTTTTTAATGAGGGGGAGTTTGGTTTATCATTACCAGTGTTTGATGTATATTGGTGGTACAGTAGTTTGGTTGATGGTACAGTGTTTTTACTTTTGCTTATATCCTTCTTTGGTACAGTTGGATTGTTAGTATTTTGTTTATGGATTGATTTATATTTTGTTATTTAATCCAGTTCCACATATTTTGGTTGGCTTGTGTGTGGTTATTTTATTTCAGGATAATTGTTCAAGAGCATGGATTTGAGTGTTGGTTCATAGTTGGTGGTGCTGCTTGAGAGATTTTGTTAGAAAATTTGTTTTAAATTGGTTTTATCTAGGATTTGACAAAGGGGGAGATTGTTAGGACCTTTTGTTGTCAAATTCCATGGATCAAAACCAAAGTTGTAACAAGAGTTCTACAAGAAGTTGGTTTTCTATTTGGAGTTTTGCAAGAAGTTGGTTTTCTACAAGAAGTTGGTTTTCTTTCCCAACTAGGATTGCTTTGGTTTTCTATAAATAGTTGGGTTTCTCCCAAATCTAGGCTATTCATTGACTAATTTATTGAAGTCCTCCAGATCTTCTTTTTGGTTCTTAAAGGTTCATATCTGGGGATATTTTATTTTCTTTGATGTCTTATTGAGTATTCAAACTCATGGTTTAAAGAGTGTACATCAAAGGTTTGTTTGTTTGTTCTAAAAAAGAGAGAGTTGTTCTTCAGTTGTGAATTCTGAAGGATTCGAGCCTGAAGCTTTGGAGGGAATCCAGAGTGGCTCATCAGAAAGACAATTCCGTGCTGAAGATGGGGTTGGAAGAGACACATAGAGGTTGGTTCAATTAGGCGTTGTGAATTCGCTAGATAATTGAGAGTGATACCTGTGTAATTCCTTTATATCTTCTTAGTGGATTGTTCTTGTGGCTGTTGCCCGTGGTTTTTTTATTACAATTGGAAGGTGTCCAATTGTGGTTTTTCCACGTAAAATCTTTGTGTCTTTTTCTCTTGATTGTTTGATTGGGATTGTTATATTCTGCTTAAAATTGATACATAATCACAAATCAACATCTAGGTGTTTTCTAGATGAATCCAGAGTGGCTCATCAGAAAGACAATTCCGTGCTGAAGATGGGGTTGGAAGAGACACATAGAGGTTGGTTCAATTAGGCGTTGTGAATTCGCTAGATAATTGAGAGTGATACCTGTGTAATTCCTTTATATCTTCTTAGTGGATTGTTCTTGTGGTCATTGCGTGGTTTTTTTATCACAATTGGAAGGTGTCCAATTGTGGTTTTTTCACGTAAAATCTTTGTGTCTTTTTCTCTTGATTGTTTGATTGGGATTGTTATATTCTGCTTAAAATTGATACATAATCTCAAATCAACATCTAGGTGTTTTCTAGATTTTTCAACACTGTCTGCTCGAGCGAGGAAAGTCTTGCTCGAGCGTGAAAATCGAGCTCCTAGAAGTTTTCAAATTTTACAGTCCGCTCGAGCGACCAAAGTGGCGCTCGAGCGGAGACCCATTTTCAGCATATTTTGAAAAATTGCATTTGGTTCACATTTTTATTCTCATCTCTTTCCAAAGCACTCTAGACGTGAGTTGTGACTTAATAAAGATTAATAAGCTACCAATCAACATAGATTAGTTAGTTAAAGAATGAATCATTGATCTAGTGGTAATTGTTTAAGAAGCCAAATAAAAGATCAATCTATTTAGAGAAGAAGGGCTTAGTAATGAAAGAATATGTGAAATAAGAACCCGATTTATTTGAATGAGAAATAATAGGCGTAGTAGAACTTCGGACTATTTAAACAGAAAAAGACTAGAAAAGTCAAGTTTGATCAAGGAAGTAATATTGTATTTCAATGTGTATATGTTATGCGCTTGTGTAGGTCGCGCGCCATTGTCTGCCTGATTTATTTGATATGTCCAGTCTGTCTGATTTGCTTCTGCAGTCATTTGTGAATAATAACTCTGTAAAGTTATGTTTAACTTTAAGTATTTTCTGACTGATATGATATGATCTGTTTTCTGAAATGCTACTTTATGAATTATGAATGAATGTCCAAATCTTTAAAAAGTATTGTGGCACTCTTAGTTCATATGGCCCTCGCCCAAGGGTAACAATACCGCGGCCAATCTGCATATAGCCCTTGCCTGAGGGTAACAATACCATGGCCACTTGCGCACAAGATATGGACCTTTATGGTCGTTGGTACCAACTATGTATGTGGGTCTCTAGACCAAATTAATCTGATAGCTAATGGATGTACCACATATGATCTTATGCAAAATCTGAATCTAAATATGAATATGAATATGAGCATGTATCTGAATCTATTTCTGATTTGAAATCTGAATATGCATAAGACTCTATTTCTGATAAGATTATGTTTCTGATATAAACTCTGATTTCTAACTTTGTAATGGACATCATTCATTAAAACCCTTTACTCTGTTATTATTCACTAGGCTTTAGCTCGCTGTATTATTTATATATGTAGGTGATCAGGCGCGTGACCAGGCCTAGGATCTATTTTGTTAGCCAACCTATGTGCCTCCTGTGGAGGCTTCGGATATGTCAAGCGTTTATCGATATATGATTTAAAGGTTAAGTTTTGTTTTCGTGTTTGGTTGAACAAGCCTTGTGTACTTTGTAAATAGGGTTAGTCCCTTTTTGTCTAACTTATATATATATGGCAACTTAAAGATAGTGTGTTTATATGTATTTAAAAAGTTTAAAATTTTTCTGTCTCATATAAGTCTGCACAGCTCAATGGACGTTGTATATTTCTTATTTGCTTCCGCTAGCCCCTAATATTATGTTAATTTGTCTCAGAGGCCTTCGGTAATCCTAGGATTACTGGCCGGCTACGATGCTAAACCTATAGGGGCGGGTTTAGGTCGTGACAATTCTCCCCAGATCTCCTAACTTTACAGGAGAGCTGGTGACCTCTTATAAGTTAATGATGAGTGTTTCAAAGAAAGCTACAATGAACAACCTCTCATAAGTAGATACAAAATAATAAAGCTCTCAGATTTTTCTATAAAACCTCTCAAAGGTAAATAAGCTTAAGGCTAAAGCTCGCTGTATGTTTTTTGAAGGATGAATGAAACAAAGATTTAAACCTCTTCAAATAACTCAGAGAATATGGAATATGTGAGTGATAAATGATAAGAAATTTCTTGGTTTGTTCTACTCTTCTCTCTATCTTTTTCTCACTTCAAAGCTCTATTATATATAGAGTTGAGTGCTTTCATTTTTTCCCATTGGTAATGATGAGATAATATACATATAATCAATGTCAGCCTTTGTCTCTAGCCCATGTGAGTTTTGCCCGTTGGAAGATGGGTGTGAATCAACTAGCCATTGCGAAGTTGAACTTTGAAAAATAGACGTTGCAGAATTGGTTCACCAGTGGTCATCTGCCGAATGTCCCGGATGAAGTCCCTCTCTTGGTGGTCATCCACCGGATGTCCTCCTAGACGTCTGGTCAAGTCCTCGTCGTCAGGATGACCGCGTGATCGACGAGCATCTTGTTGGCACGATAGTCGAGCGAAGTGAACTAAACTAAATGAAGCAAAACTGGGCCAAAATGCCATGATTGGTCGTCTGGCCGAGTGTGGGCTTGGCTACTGTATCCTATTGCTCTGCTGCTGTTGTTCTGCTCTGTTATGGGCTTGGTTCTAAGCATGATTTAACATCATTTTGGCCTTCAAATAACATAGTTAACACAGAGAGATAGATTATAATGATTAAATCAAACAATTAGTTTTCAATTATAATCCACTCTTCAAAATAAATCAAAACATAATCAAAACGAAATCATCAAAATCTTGTTATTCATGTTATGACTAACATAATCAAACTGCATAAAACAATATTAATCAGCTTGCTTGGTTGCTGTTTTCAGAAAACAGTTTTCAAAAAATTCTACTTTCTTATTTTTCATGTTTTTTTGTTTTTACTGAATTTTTTTAATATTTTAAACAATTTTTTTACTTTTTAGACACACCTAACATAAATACACCTAAAAGTAAAAAATTGTAAAAAATCTTTAAAATTCACTAAATACCAAAAATACAAAAAAATACAAGAATTGATACATTTTTGTATTTTTATGTATTTATTAATTTTTTAAAATATTTTTTCACAAATTTTTTACTTTTTAGATACATCTAACTAAGGTGCATCTAAAAAAGTAAAAAAAAATATTTAAAATTTAAAAAATATTCACTAAAAACAAAAGAATACGAAAACCAAAAAACTCAGTTTTCAAAAAATTTAATCCAGAAAACTCAAACCAAACACAGTGAATAGAACTGATCTTATCTCACTCTACTTCTTTATTTATTTATTTATTTTTTTTTTAAAGGAAGCAACAAGGAACAATAACATTCAACCATGGTTTAATTACATCGTGCGAGACCTTCCTGATGTTAAGGAAATAAAAGAAAAAAGTAGATAAGCATATAATATCAACTATTATAGTACTTATATTCCAGTCAGATCGTAAACTACCATTACAAAACCTTATCAAAACTTGGCGGTCAGTCTGTATGGTGATTCTTTTCAGCTTAGCAGCCTTTGCCCATTTAATTGCCTCCACGCAAGCTTTTGTCTCCGCAGCCAATGGGGAAGGGAGATACAATTGCCGTGCATGGTAAATGATTATCTGAAGCTCCTCATCCAAAAAAGCAATCCATGCCGCTGCTGCCTTTCCACCCAAGCTTCTTTTCCATGCTCCATCTATGAGAATGTTGGTCATCTGTGAATCAAAAGAATTATCTACTGCAGAATTCATAAGAATAACAGAGGATTGATTTGATTCACCTGTGTGAACATCCAAACTAACATCCTGAGCTGTGTTAATCGAGTTGTACTCGAATTTCTTCCTACTTATGATTCCGAAAATTTCACCTCCCAAATGGATAGCTTGCCTAGGAGACAGAATCATTGTTAAACTCAATACTGTTCCTGATTCTCCAAATGACCCATAGTGTAATAATGGATTGGATGATTATGTCATTGTCCGCAACACTCTATCCATTGTCAGAACCATTATCTAAAACCAATTGGGTTCCCCCTAGAGAAGTCCAGACCCAGAACCGATCCCCTCCAGACTTGCTGCGATTCAGGACATTCAAGCAAAGCATGCTCTATATTTCAATATAATTCCCACACCTAGAGCACATTGAATCTATATTGATTCCTCTCTTCCTCAGATTCCATCTCACTTAACTAATCAAAGTAGATCGGGTCCACTCTTCTTATCTTGTGACTACTGCTCTTAGTGATGACGTTAGCTTTGCACCAGACATCATGTCATGGATTGCATAGTGCTCCAAACTAATGAGGCTGCATAAATGGGATGAATGAAGCTAATCTTTGTCTATTACCGTGAGTCAAGTCAGCTTTACATATCTCGTTTCTCTTATTAGTTTGGGAGTTATGTCAACGTTCTGAATTGATACTCAAAAAAGTTCTAAGATGTGTACATTCTTTTATACAAGGATCAAATGTGGGTATACAAAACAGAACAGAAACAATACTCATTTATCATGTGTGATATTTGAATGAAAGTCTTACGACAAAGCACTATTCACTTCATCTCCTAACTTCAATAAATTAAAAATAAATAAATAAATCAAATCAAATCAAATCTCCAGGAAGTACAGAAAATAGAAGCTGTGAGACAGAGACCTAACAGATATTAAGCAAGAAATTGCAAAACTTGTAAAGCACATAGTAAAAATAATATTGAGAGCGTTTCCATTCCCACTGTATTTCTAAATGCAAAAGAATAATAATAATAATTTCCATTTTCATGAAGTAGCAGCAGCCTTCTTGGCTCATACATTTACTATAGAACTATATAGTACCACAGATTTCATAATAATTGAAAAAGAAAAGAAGAGCAAATAACAAAAACAAAGTTGGATTTTCAGACAAACTATTTCAGTGGCACCCCAACAAATCCAATTCAAAACAAAAATTTAGGGAGTAATTTCAAGCCTGGGTTCAAAGCAAAAACCGGTAAAGAGCTGAAGAGGGAACTTCTTTGTCACGGGGCATTTCTGCGACCATTTCCATTGCTTCTGGCTCATGTCGAACATCAGAAGAGCCGGAGCTCCATAGCTCTGAATGTACACAAGCTCATTCGCACCGCTGCTAGCGAAAACCTCATCAAACTCCCCAAACCCTTGGAAAAACTTATGTGGCATACGTGCAATCTCCTGCCACTCCTTCCCATTCAGAACCCATATCCCGATCCCTTTGATTATGTCGGGCGATCTTGTTTCGATCCCTCCCACCATAGCCAACTTCTCATTCAGGTTCATTAGACGCCCACATGTGAGAGAACATGGCACAGGGATAGAATTCTGAGCCAATAAACCATGGGTTGATTGGTTTGAGAGGTTATAGGCGATTAGGCCATGTCGATTCTCTGGAGCTCCCCCTCCGGTTGAGTAAATCAAGAAATACAATACACCATCACAGATCATACTCTCATTGCCCCCTCTCCACCCGGCCAGAACCTCTTTTAGAGGAGTCCCCCATGTCATTGTCTCTGAGTCATAAACATGAATTGAGAGGTCCCACTGAAAAAAATTCCCAGGGACTTGTTTAGATTTCACAACCGAGACATTGTAATTGTGAGACATACTATTCACTGAGATAGCCAACGCGCTGTACTCAGAAAATTTCAAACCAGGAGGATCCTCAAGCCTCTTGCAGCATTTGGTGATTGGGTTACAGATGTGTAGCTCGCTTCGGCTATCATTGTCCATGAAGCAAACTAGGCCACGAGATGAAGCAATGAACCAACTTGATGTCTGAATGCGGGGAAGTTCAATGCTGTACCACTTTCGAAGGATGGGATCACAGGCATAACCGATTGGTTCATCCGAGCTAGTAAACATGAAATACCAAGGTTTTTGTGATGAGACATGAGAGCGGTTCCATAAAAACCGCCTTGAACTAATTATCTCACTCCATCTTTTACAGACACAACCCGCTCTAAAAATGCTTGCGATGGGGAGATAGGCTAGGATTCGCTCCAATAAGTCATCAGGAAGTATTAAATCAAGGGAAACCACCATAGTGTCTTTATTGCCTTCATCACTAAGCTCTGAGAATGTATGGAACTCTCCAACATCTCTCACAGTGTCATCAAAGCAATGAATGACCCATGATGTTTCCCCCTCCATGATCAAGAAGAGCGAAGAAAACCTGAACATGAGAAAGAAAAGCAAACCAGATTATACATTCTATTCAAGGCAAATCTATCAAGTAAGAAACTCAACGTGGCAATGAAATCGCCTGAAACTCTCTCTTAAATCATGAGGAAATATCACAGGGCTTGACCAGTTGAATTCAAATCACCTGGCAAGATATTAAATTTGAGGAAATGGATGATTTGTGCATTGCAGATCAATTCAAGGAAATAAAATCAGACAACATTCAGCCTACTGCGTACTGTTTTTTTGTTTTTGTTTTTGTTTTTGTTTTCTGTTTTGATTTTACAGAAGACTTCTTTGGTGACTGTTTTCAAGATTGTTTTAGAATAACAACTCATTTTTAGGAGACACCAAAAAGTTGTTTTCAAAATTTCAAAAACTGTTTTTGCACAAAAATGAAAATGGTGGATGTTTTCAAACGTTTCATTATTTTGTATCTGAAAACATGAAAACTAAAACGATAGCAAACAGGCAAATTACTCCTGTTTCTCAATATATGCCTAAAAATGTATCATAACCACAAAATTACAGATATTATCAAAGCAAGAACACTGTCCTGCTGCCTCCCCTGCCATTGAAAGGCCAAAGAAAATTGAAAATAATAAATGAAATAAACCAAGAATTCATCCAATGAGTATATCATGTATGGATGCTATAGTAAAATCAGTCTCAGTTATATACATACATGGATATATAATCCATAATAACTAACATTAAAACAATAGAGCTGTAATTCAATGGCCAAATTTCAGAGCTGGTGAAAAAACCTAATAAAACTACCTTCAACTATTCTATTTAACAAAATGAAAATGAATCGTGCCATTCAGAAAGAACTTCTGATATCACCAGTTTAACAATTAGAAGAACAAATACATCAAAAAACTTTCAATCTCAGGTAAGAAAAGTGTACAATGATTTAAAGGAACAGACTCTAACCTCAAATGAGATTAGCTGAATACCTAGATGAAGATAATTCCATATGACCAATAATATTTGTGGATTTAAAGATTATTTGTAGATACAAGCCACATTCAAAAAAGAAAAGAAGAGAAAAGAAAATGCAACCAATGGTTTCTTGAAGAAATTATAGAAAGGAATAAATGACATTACAAACAAACAAAACAAAAAAGGTGAGAAATTAACTCTTTTCACCAGAATACAACAATGTAACTAAGCTAATCCAAAACACCCAATACACCTTTTTCACAGAAAACAAACACCTCCATGACTTTGGACATCAAACCCTAAATGGGTCTGTGAAAAAAAAAAAAAAAAAAACAGTAAAACAATGTTAGGTAAGAGATTAGACCCTACACAGCGACCAATCACCGATCAAAAGCCCCAATTCAAACAGTAAAGACGACAGTAATAATACCTAAAGAACCCAACAAATAGAGACACAAACAGATCATAAGAAAGCAAAGGAAACCTTTTTCAGAAAGAAGAACATCTCAGGAAGTGAAAATCAAATCAAGAATATATACCTTCAAGAAAACCCTTTTCGGGCTATACTGACCAAATGGGTATTGCTAGATTTGTAAGATATAAGTGAATAGTGAATAGCCCTTTTCACACAGATCAACATTACAGACAAGAAATGGGGTTACAAAGATTGTTCCTCGAGACAGATAATGAAAGGTCCTGAAATGGGTCGGTTTGGATTTAGCAGATGAACATGACTATACTACAGAGAGAGAGAGAGAGAGAGAGAGAGAAATATGTGAAATCTCTTGTTTCTTTTCTATTGGTTCGGTTTTAACAAAAACGACAGGGGTCTATCTAGAAAAAAAAAACACAAAAACACAAAAACGACAGGCAGTGGAATGGAATAGGAAGGCGGCTTTCCATTGGGCTGTAAGTATATTACACTGACACTTTCCAAGATTTTGTCTAATTATAATTTATATTTTAATATTTTAAAATTTATATTTATATTTTTGTAATTAATAGCTTGGGTAAATTACAAACACCCCTCGAGGTTTAGTAAAAATACAGATTCCCCCCTGAGGTTTGAGAAATTATAAATTCCCCCCCGAGGGTCAAATTTTCATAATAAATTAGGAAAAATTAGGGGGGAATCTGTATGAAAATAAAAACCCTATGGGGCAATTTGTTATGAAAATGTAAACCTCAGGGGGCGGGATGTAATTTCTCAAACCTCAGGGGGGAATCTGTATTTTCACCAAACCTCGAGGGGGGTATTTGTAATTTGCCCTAATAGCTTCATTTTATAAACTCTTTATTTATATAAAAAAATAAAAATTCTTAGGGCTGATTTGGCATATTTGAAAAAAGTTAAAAAGTTAAAAAATCACTATTCTATTCACATCATCTTATTTAAGTTTAACACATCACTTCAAACCCAACCCAAACTAAACTCATATTTCATAAAAAGTCAAAAAGTACACTTATTTATAGGGAAAATTATTTATAAGTCCTATTAGGGAAACTTATGCTACATATGGTCCTATTAAAAAACTTATGTTCCCATAAGTTCTGTGGGAAGTTTGTTGACACATTTACCCTCAATATTAGTTGTTAATATCATAAATAATAGTAAAACCATATATAAAAAATTGATATAAACGTAACGTAACGTGGCATATCTACATAAACGTAACGTAACGTGACACCTACATAAACGTAACGTGACACCTATATAAATGTAACGTGACATATCTACATAAACGTAACGTAACGTGACACCTACATAAACGTAAAGTGACACCTATGATCTATAATAACATTTAATTTTTTATATAAGAAATTGTCTATATATATATATATTATGGGTTGTTGCAACTTTATGTGGTTCATGTGTTTTATGAATTGCTTGTGTAATTGAAGCTGTAGATGTATAACCCATTGTAGTTGAAGAAGATATGTATGCTAAGAAGGCTTGCGAGTTAGTGAAAGAATTTTCGAGCAGCTAACCTGGGCAACTTGCTCCTTTCAATGTAAGTTCCCTTGGCTTTTTCCAAACACCAAGGACTCAGGACCACTCTGTACATTGCTCGATCTCCTTTCAAATCAAACAACACAAATTTAACTACAACACTGATATCATAAACATATACATACACACATATATGTGCATTAAAACGTAGTTTTTGAAAAGATTTGTGCGATGGAATTGAACCTTGCGTGAGGAGGAAGAACTGAAATGGAGCTAAGATTGCAGGCTTTGTTGATCTTCAACTTCATTGAATCGAACAACCAGTAGTTGAGAACTTCGAGATTTGAAGCGAACCGTGGCTGATTTCGACGAAGAGATTAACAATGGAGATTGAATTGGTCGATTGAATCGTTTGAGGAGCCGAGTCCTACCCTTCCATTAATTAATTTAAAATTATAATTTTTGTTAATTAATTTAGATTTCACATATATTATTGATAATTTTTAAAATTTTACAATTAATAATACAAAATAAAAATATATTAAGATTATATATCTATTTCAAAACAAACGGATTAAAAAAATAAAAACTTATTAAGTTTGCGAAACGTAACGTGACACGTTACGTTACGTTTATGTAAGTGCCACATTACGTTTATATAGGTGTCACGTTACGTTTATATAAGTGTCACGTTACATTATGTTTATGTAGGTGTCACGTTACGTTCATATAGGTGTCACGTTACGTTACGTATATATAGGTGTCACGTTACGTTACGTTTATGTAAGTGTCATGTCACGTTAGGATCTTGTAAAATACATTTTTATGAAAATAGGACTTGAGACTCTATAAGAAATTACACAGGACTTAACCTAACATAAGATTCTGAAAAAGGACTTATAAATAAGTCTCCAATTTTATAACCCCAAACTAAATCAAAAAATCAACCCATTCCATAAATGAACCCTTAGACAATCACGTGATGATGCATTGAGATAGGCTTATTTGGAGTACCTTCTTGTAAACTGAAAATTGATTATTAAAAGAACAAAATTAAAATCATCATTTTCTTAGCTAAAAAATTGATATTTTTTAAAAATTTATTTTTGTCTTTAGTAAATTATTTAAAAAATTTATGTTAAGGTTTTTGACTTTTTGTATCTATCAAGACTAAAAGACTCTAAAAATTAAAAATAATAATAACTAAAGACCAAAATAAATCAAACTAAATAAGTTAAAAAAAAACAACACCTCAGGGGATGCATCTTGAAGGTAAAAAATTAAAAATAATAATAACTAAAGACCAAAATAAATCAAACTAAATAAGTTAAAAGAATCAACACCCCAAGGGATGCATCTTGAAGGTAATTTATGGGTAAGAGATAGGCCTACCCTCTATCCTACAATCTAGCCTTTGGACCAAAAGGTTAAAGAAAATAATAATAATAAATATTGCTATCAATGTTCTCGAAGCTTTATTCTCCCGAATCCCCTTAATGTCCAAAAAGACGTTGTTTTGGGCATTTTCATTTTTTTCTTCCATTTTTAGTCTGAAACGCAGAGGAAGAGAAAGAGAAGAGAGAAAGAGAAGAGAGGGGAAGAGGTGGAGAGAGGGAGAAAGAGAGAGGAGAGGGCCCCTCTGTGCCTCTGCCGCATGTCGTCATTTCGTCCTTGACTCCGATCGTCGCGGCAGCTATTTCAACCGCCACCGCCAAGCCGGCCTCGCCCCCGCCTCCGCCTCCTCCTTCCCCTGTGATTATGGCCCCTTCCAGTCCTCCTCTTCCTTCCTCGTTCCTCCTCCTCCTCCTTCCTTCTCTTCCCCTTCTTCCTTCTGATTTTCTGCTTCTGGAAAAAAAAATACAAAAATACAAAAACGGCGTTGTTTTTGAATTAGGGGGAATCGCGGCGGGGGGGGGGGGGGAAGGGAGCTTTCGAGCTCCCTAGCACGACTGTTCTGAATTAAATGGTATTTGGTGAATTTGAGTTGAGATTAAATGAAATGAGAATTTGATGACCCAACAACAAAATTATAATGGGACTTGGTTAGGTAAAGAAGGCCTTTTGCCTTGGTGCCTCTAACCAACAAGAAATGGAGTCCACAATTTTCTCCCACTATTATATTTATTTATTTTTTGAACAAAATTTAGTGTTAGTGAAGTATATACCAAATTGTTAATGGAAGAAAAAATTTGAAAGTGAAAGAAAAAAATGATAGAAGGTGCAGTGAAAGAAAAAAAAATTAGAAAAAAATATTTTCTTGTAGTTATTTAATTAGAATGAAAACTCTTGATTATAGTTAACTCATTGCATAGATTCTTACATTTTTCTCTTCTTTTCTTTTCTTTTTTTTTTTTTTTTTTTTGTTTGCAAGAAATTAAACACCTAGTTATCATGTTAGTATGGGTTGTACAAGAAAATTAATTTTTTTTATTACGACAACTTTTATGCTAAAAAAACTCATGAATAGTTTTATATATATATATATATATATGTATTTTTTCTTTCTTTCACTATCCACTAAATAAACTGATCAACCTATAAAACAAGAGGAAAACCAAAAGAGTAAAAAAAATGAAAGTTGTGATGAGTAAGACAACATTATTTGGCTTTTGTTGTTGGAAAAATACCAAATGGACCTATTGTTAGAAAAATGGTTTGAAAATCATTAGTAAGTAAATGAGAATTAATTTCTAAAGTGCACCATTTCAGTATGATTTTTAAAACAAAATTTATTTGTTTAAATTTTGATTTTTATTTAAATAAATTCATTTTTTTTTTTGGGGTCAAAATTAAATTAGATTCGATAGAATTATAACAGTCATATTTGTTATGGTTGCATCTTTTCCATAGAAAAGATGCGACTCCTTTGAAAAGCTGCCATGACTATTAGAAGAGTCATCAATTCACCTATATAAGGAGGCTTTCATTGCATTCATTAAATGGTTGAATTCATCTTGTATTTCTTTCCTTTTGACACTTTGTCCTTTTTGTCAGAGAATTATGCATAGTAAGATTCGCCAGGCTTGCAATAATAGTGCTATTTCTGTAAAGTTCAATTATTATATTTTGGAAGACAAACATCCGATAAAACTCATAAGCAGCGTAGCAAGGGACAAATTTGTCTTAAGAACATTTTATCTAACATAAGCCACGATCAATCTATTCTCAATTCCAAAATTAAACAATCTATTCGTGAATATGGTTTGTTGTATATGGATTGGTTTGATTTTACCCAAATAATTTTATGTTGTTTTCAAGTATATTTATATATATATAATACAATTTGACAACATAATTGGTACAATTACTATGTGCTTCACACAATACATATAAGGATTTGTTCCAACACCTATTTGATAGTATTTTTATTTTATTTTTTTGAAAGAAAATTCTAAATTCATTTGACGACCAATTTTCAAAAAATATTTTCAAGAAAAAGGTAAAAACAACCCATTTTCAAAAAACACCAAAAAAAATATTTTCAAAATTTTATTTTTATTTTTATTGCACAAAAATAAAAACAATAACTTGATCATAAAAATTGGACCTATTTAGTGTGATTTTGTTCCTTATGTTTTAAAATTATTTCTAAAATTGTTTTTCAACTTGTTTTTGAAACCATTTTGAGGGGGAAAAAATTTTTAAAATCCACTTAAAAAAAAAAAAAAAAAAAAAAAAAAAAAAAAAAAAACTAAAGATCATTCTCAATTTTTTTTAAAAGTTATTTGGTATAAAAATTAAAATGATGTAAAAAGATGAATGCTTTTTGTCCTTGAATATCTTATAAAAACATAAGCAAACAGTAAAATCCATCAATTCCAACCCTGAAAGGAATTGTGATCTTTTCCATTCTATATTTGTAATGAAAATGTTTCATGATATCATTTAATGATCTTTTTTAGTTTAAAATAATTATAAATTTACATTCGTATTTCATAACCATTAGATATGTAATGAAAAATTTTCGATTATATATATAAAATAAAGATAATCAAAATCCCCTTGTCAAAAGCATTAAAAACCCCTCCACATTCTTAGTGAAAATTAACGATGATACCAATAATATGGTATCGTCAATTAACAATAAACTTATAAGTGGAGGATCAATCTTATTTTTCACTTCTGTTCAAAAAAACAAAAAGGTCTTATTTTTCACATACAACTACCTTCACAGAATTGGAGGTATTGCTCTGCCTAAAGGTTGCTGTGACTTCCAATTTAAACAAATAAATAAAGGAAAAAAAAAAAAAAGGCTGTTGTGACTTTTCGCAAGGGTTGGTATTGGGCAATTTCAATTATCAGTTTATATCATAGGATTGGTTGAGTAAGTTATTCATATGAAAAAAAAATTAAATCAATCAGATATTTATAACTACATAACAACATTACATAATTTTATATTTAGAGAAATCTAATTTTATTTCTAAAAAATTAAATTTAAATATGTAAATCACTACCTTTTTATGTAATTTTTACTTAATGAGATCTTTGGGTTTATAAGAAAAAAAATGAGAATTAAACAGTTCACAAAATCATATTTTGAAATTTATTGATACTTTACCCAAAATTAAATACACATTATTTTTTGGGAGACTTATTTATAAGTCTTTTTTCAGAACCTTATGCTAGGCTAAGTCCTGTGTAATTTTTTATAGAGTCTCAAGTCCTATTTTCATAAGAATGTATTCCACAAGATCCTAACGTGACATGACACTTACATAAACGTAACGTAACGTGACACCTATATATACGTAACGTAACGTGACACCAATATGAACGTAACGTGACACCTACATAAACGTAACGTAACGTGACACTTATATAAACGTAATGTGACACCTATATAAACGTAATGTGACACTTACATAAACGTAACGTAACGTGTCACGTTAGGTTTCGCGTTACCGGTTGGAGCTGACCGTGATCACGAGTATTGTAATCCAACGGTGGCTGGTGAGTCTCCCTCACTGGAGATGGTTAGTCGGCTGAGATGGAAAGTTATGGTGACGGGCGGTGAGGAAGACCCATTGGTTGATAGTCAGAAGCAGTTGGTGAAGGTGTTGGAGAAGAAGGGTGTGGAAGTGAGGCTAAGTTTGGGGAGGGAGATCATCACGCAGTGGAGTTGATGGACCCCACAAAGGCCAGTGCAATCTTTGTGATTCTAAGAGATTTCATCTTCAAAACTTGCTCTGTTTCAGTGACTGTGAGTAGATTGTGATTTCATTTTCAATAATGGAAATGCTAATGAACGTGAAAAATAGGATGATTGTGATAGGCAGTTGTCGTTTTTTTTTTTTTTTTTGATTATTTTTTAGAACAATTAGTGGAGGTGCACGTTTTGCATGGTAATTTTATATATATATATATATATATTTGTGATTTTTATGCTGTGTAATAGTTTTACTTTTTGAATCATTTTATTATTTATTTTGTTAATGTTTAATAGTTATGTTTAGTTTAAAAGGTCCATCAACAAGTTTTTATTGAAAATAAAAAATAAATAAATTCAAAAAATAAATAAAATCAATTTCTTATAAAAAAAATTCAATGTTACCATAGATCATAGGCGTCACGTTACGTTTATGTAGGTGTCACATTACATTACGTTTATGTAGATATGTCACGTTACGTTTATATAGGTGTCACGTTACGTTTATGTAGGTGTCACGTTACATTACGTTTATGTAGATGTCACGTTACATTACGTTTATGTAGATGTCACGTTACGTTTATGTAGGTGTCACGTTACGTTACGTTTATATCAATTTCCCTATATATGGTTTTATTATTATTTATGATATTAACAACTAATATTAAGGGTAAATATGTCAAGAAACTTCCCACAGGACTTATGAGAACATAAGTTTTTTTGTGGGACCAAATGTAGCACAAGTCTCCCTAATAGGACTTCTAAATAATTTTCCCTTAAATTCATTTGAATTAGAGTTTTTTAATTTTTTTAACTGTTATGAGAGAAAAAGAGAAATAATTATAATTTAGATGTGGTATTTTTATCTTATTGATTTTTTAACTTATTTTATCTTTTTATAACTAAATTATCTCATAACTTAAAAAAAAAAAAAAAAAATCTCATGCTAAACGAGGAATATCAATTACCAAACATGACTAGAAAGCTCTTGATTTGACTCATTTCAATTTTATTGGTTGTCCTGGAATCACTAAAAGAAAAGTGGGTATAAAACACGGAACTTTTTGCGACGACGTGTACACTGTCGCAAAAAGTAGTCTTTTGTGACGGCACATAAAGCCGTCTCAAATAATGTTTTCTGCGACGGTAGTTTCCCCATCGCTAATAAGCATAGAACAAAAAGTCACTTAGCTACGGAAGTATTAGTCGCAAAAAATATTTTTTTGAGACGGGTGAAATTTACCGTCGCAAATAGTGGACATTTGTGACGGGAATTCTTTGTCGCAAAAAAAAAACCCTTAATAAAACGGCGTCATTTTATAAATGGATATGATCATTTGTAACAGTTTTGCCATGCCGTCGCAAATAGTTTGAAATTTCATCTCCCTTCTTCAGCTGAAATGGCGCTCAATCAAATTTCCTAAAATTCCCAAAATCCCTAACACCTTTGTCCCTCAAAACCCCCAAAATCCCTAACACCACTCTCCCTTAAAACCCCCAAAATCCCAAAATCCCCAAAATTTCTAAATTGAGTTCATGTATCACAATCACAAAGACGAGTTCGACGACGATCTCTCTCCGTCTCTCGACGAGCGATGACAGTGATGGCTAGTGGTGTTCAAGTTCACCGACGATCACAGCGACGACGGCGAGTGTTCACCGACGATATCTCTCTCGACGAGCGACGACGGTTAGTGGTGGTGCGGCGACGGCGTATTACGATCTCTCTCTCTGAGCTCAGTCAGTACATATGCTCTCTCTCTCTCTCTCTGTCTCTCTCTGTCTCTCTCTTTCTCTCTCTTTCGGAAGCCTACAGTAATTTATTTTGGTCACTCATCTTGTATAGAGATTAGGTGCGTTTCTCTCATTGCTATGATTCAAAACTGTAATATCTGATTTTGATGTCTTTAGGTGCTTAGTACCAAAGTCCCTTCTGAACTGGAGAGGACTGATTGTTGGAGGGTATTCTATCAAGGTGCTGCATTTCCTACTTTGGCTAGGGCTTTGTCATATGGTAAGTTGCTTGTCATATTGAAAACAACTAACCCCTATAAATAATAAATAAATAATTAAAATGAAAGAAATAAGAAAAGTAATTCGGCTATCCCATAATTTAGTAATGTGATGTTTTTATTTTGTATGATTGGGAAGCATAAAATCAACCACCAACAAAAAAAAAAAAAAACATGTGAAAGAAGTTTGATATGGAAGATTCAATTCAAAAAGTGAAGAACAAGTTTTTTAGTTCTTGCATAGTTGTATTTAGCAAGGGCAATCCTTATTTGAATAGGGTTTTTGGATTTTGCAGATGTTCTTGGATTATTGTTTGTTTATTATGTCATGTATGTAGAGAGTCAGGAATCGAACTTGAGAGATGGATATTGCAAATAAAGAGTTGAAAGTGTTAGAGATTACTGTGGCTAAAAAGTAAGGTAAGCATGGATCAGAGAGCATGGAAGTGTAGGCACAATCTGTGATGTGATGCATTGATGATCCAATCGGGGAGAGGAGCCCTCCTTTTATTAGAAAAGGGTCTGAGATAACATGAAAATGTAGTACAACTTGTGTTGATATAAATCTCGTGTCACGGTTAGGTTAGGACTCGTTTCAGAGTTATATGATAAGGATTTTATTGCCTTGACTTTGTCGGGATGCTGTCCCATTCTGACCAGCCAAGTCAAGCTGAAACGATGCCCCCCTATTGAGGGAAAGACATTTGCTGACACCTTGATGAACCTAAAACCAGGAGGGAGGTTTGAGTTGTTCTTTCCTACCATTTTTTTGTTTGAATTAATACCAAACAAATCAAAAGCAAGAAAGGGTAACAATATGGGTTCTAACCCTAGCCAAAAAGTAAAAATAAAAATATGGGTTAGGTCTAGAAAATAAAAGGACAATATGGGTTCCAATAATTGGGTAGTTCTCCAATCCTTGATTAGCTAAGGGGAGAGGAGAGAGGAGAGAGGAGAGAGAGGAGAGAGAGGCTTAGAGGAGAGAAAAAAGAAAGGGAGTGTTTGAAATGTTTGAAAGGAGAGGGCTAGGCATTTTATTTGAGAGGGTTTTTTGTCATATAGTTGGATTACATCACATGGATTTTGGCTTTTTCTTGACTTTGCATAGCTCATTTACAATTGCTCATGATACTTTTTTGTGGTTGTAGATTATGCATCAGATGTTCCATTTGGGTTTATATGAATTTATTAGCACTATGAGTAAACATAGTAGTTTTAAGAAAAAGCATTCCTTCAGGGCCGTTTATGATTTCATATAATTACCAAAATTAATGGGGTATATGTTAATTATTTTTGGGGTCTAATTTGGTTGAAAGAAAGAATATAGTTTTGACATAACTTTGACATAACTTTTTTTCCTTTTCAAATTCCATAACCATGTACTTAAACCTTGAGTTTTTTTTTTGGAATATTCTAAAAAAATAAATAAATTAGAGAATAGAATATTCTAAATAAATAAATTAATTAAAAAATTTGACCCACTTTTCAAATTATTTGAAGAATTAACCCACTTTTAAAATTATCAATTACCAAACATGACTAGAAAGCTCTTGATTGACTCATTTCAATTTTATTGGTTGTCCTAGAATGAGTTAATTTTGACAGAACTTTTTTTTTTCTTTTTAAATTTCATAACCATGTACTAAAACCTTGACTTTTTTTTGGAATATTCTAAAAAAATAAATAAATTAGAGAATGAAATATTCTAAATAAATAAATAAATTAGAGAATTGACCCACTTTTCAAACTATTTGAAAAATTAGTCCACTTTTAAAATTATATTTTGAACATGTAATTTCAACTTAAAATTCTATGTTCAAAATGCGTTTTCAAGTCGACATGGATAACGACATGCTAATGCGATAAGTTAAAATTGTAGATTGAAAATGAGATTTTAAGTTGACATGACTTTTGTTGTGATGATGTGGCAAGTTGAAATTACATTTTCAACATGCGATTTTAACATAAACTCGCATTTTGAAAATGCGATTTTAAATTGTGCAATTACAAAACCCATCCTAAAAATGACATTTGAAATTGAAACTTAGCAAATCCTTGGCAGATTGAAATTCCTTTCACTTCAATATTTCTCAACATACATAGCCAAAATATTCATATTATTAATACATATAAATTTTTATTCATGTCAAATCATCACTTTTGTTTTGTTTTTTGTTTTTTTTTGCCCTTCCTATATATTAAAGTAAATTTTTAAGGACTCCTCAATGTAATATAGTAAATGTTATAATTTTAATATAATTACATTGAATTTCCTTATTTTAATTTATATAATACTTAATTTTCATCAATAATTTTTTTATTTATATGGATGAAAAATTAATATTGTCATCATTTTTAAACAAAATTTTATATTTTATGTTAATAAATTAAGTATGCAAATTAAAATAAGAGAATTCAATGTAATTATGTTAAAATTATACTGTAGTGTTTATTATATTACGTTAAGGGAGTCCTTATCTTTTCTCAAAATTCACTTAATATATAGGAAGGGAAAAAAAAAGACATATAAGGAATGATGATTTGACATGAATAAAAATTTATATGTACTAAAATAATATGAACAGTTTGGCTATATATGTTAAAAAATGTTGAAGTGAAAGGAATTTCAATCTGCCAAGGATTTGTTGAATTTCAATTTCAAATATCATTTTCAGAATAGGTTTTGTAATTTTGCAACTTAAAATCTCATTTTCAAAATACGAGTTTATGTTGAAATCGCATGTTGAAAATGTAACTTCAACTTATCGCGTCGTCGCAATAGAAGTCATGTCAACTTGAGATCGCTTTTTCAAGTTGAAATTGCATATTCAAAATGCGATTTTAAAAGTGGGTTAGTTTCCCAAATAGTTTGAACAGTGGGTCAATTCTCTAATTTGTTTTTTTTTTTTTAGAATATTCCCCCCCCCCCAAAAAAAAAAAAAAAACCTTCCCTTGTTTTACCAAATTAACCATTTTTTTTTTTTTTTTTAAATCTATGCCATATTGAACATATTATTTGTCAAGATTTCTTTCAAATTAGCCAAAGCTTTAAGTTTTACACCTTTTAATGACCTTGGAATTTTTTTTTATACTAAATGTTAGGTTTTTATTCTTGGCAATCCCGTTTGACAAAACTTTTTTTAGTTGTAATTATATTCGATCTTTTATTTCAATAAGGCTATGAGTTTTAGATGCGAATCCATTTCGAATTGTGCATTTACAGAGGAGTTTATGATCTTAATCCTATCATATTTGCCACTTCGCTGACTATGTCGAGGATCGAGCTGTCCGATTAGCTCATGGGGTTCAGGCGGCGCTCGCCAAGAGGGTCGAGAGGCAAGTAAAAAGCTAAGTGCTGCAATCGTTATTTTTCGCCCGAGCGGCCATTCCTGCGCTCGAGCGGAGATCGCGACCTTTCAGAAGTTTCACTCGCCTACAAAAGTACTAGGAGTTGTATTTTTCAGCTTGAGTGGCCATTCCTGCACTCAAGCATAGATCTGCTAAAGCGGCCATTTTTGCACTCGAGCGGAGATCGCGGATCTGTTTTTCTATAAATATGTGTTTCAGTCCGATTTTAAGGTACGACTTCCAGATCTTCTTATTGGGTATTAGGGTTTTCTTCTGGAGTTTCTTTGCTTGTTTCCTTTGATATTTGTGAGAGTTTCAATCATGAATTGAGTGGATCATATCAAAGGATTTGTTTGTTTTATTTATTCAATACAAAAGAGAGAGTTGTTCTTCAGTAGATTCCGGGAAATTTGAGCCTGAAGCTTTGGTGGATTCTGAAGTGACTCATCGTCGTGGATTCGACATCAGCATTGTGGATTCAAAGTTGTACAAGACAATTCTGAGTTGCAGACAGGCTAGAAGAGGTACATAGGGGTCGGTTTGATTCGGCCGTGGATTCACTAAGTAATTGAGAGTACACTTGTATAACTCCTTTATGTCTTCTTAGTGGATTGTTTTGTGGCTTTTGCCTGTAGTTTTTTATCACAATTGAAAGCGCTCCAATTGTGATTTTTTCACGTAAAATCGTTGTGTCAATTTGTCTTGATTGTTTGATTGGGATTGTTATTTACTGCTTAAAATTGATACATAATCACAAATCAATATCTAGGGGATTTTTAAGATTTTTCACTAAATATGCAAATTGACTTAAAAAATTATTATTATTATTGCATGCAAAGTATTCTAGAATAATCTTCTGTGTAACATAAATAAATTGAAATAAATTAAACAAATAAAATAAATTACGTTCCGAATTTATTTTACTGAATTGAATAAATATTTAAAAATCAAGTCGAGTGTGTAATACTCTATCCTTAAGATAGATTCACCCCGTTACGGTACTTACGGATAAAAGGCGTCTATCTCTCAGGATACAATGATTTTTACAAATTGTAGTAGCACTTCAAACAATTTGTACGGCGAATAAAAACCTGTGTTCTTACTCTCTGAATTTTTCCTAAAATAATATGAAGATTATATTATGCAAGAGAGCAAAACTAGAAGGAAAATGAAGAATTTCGGATCTCCCAAATGCTGGAAATGAATATGAATTTATAGGCAACAAGGTGACCTTTCAAACTGCCCGAATAGGTAGAAATTTGAAGTGAACATGTGTTGGATTCAAACTGGACAGATAACTGAATCTGTCCAGAAACTATCTAGGCAGTTTTGAATTTGAATCTGTCCGAAATTGTATCAACAGATTTAAGACATGTTTGGACTGTTTAATCTGTTGTGGAATTGATCTGAAAGAGGCACAATTTTTGGACACAAAATTTGAATTCAAATTTAATTTGAAATACAAATAATTTCTTGTAAGAATTTTTGAAAAAATTCAAATAAATTTTGTCTAAAAAATTAATGTTAGAACCGACCTGACCCACACTCGCGCCTGGATAGATGGTGGTGGCGGTGCGCGTGGTGGTTTGGGCTAAGGTTCACTTTGTCCATAACTCCTCCCTTCTACAAACTTGGGATGCCCCTTGGGGCCCAACCCAAGTTAGTACACAAAGAGTTTATAGACTCACAAAAGTTCTCTTAAAATTTCAATGCGGGACAACCCATTTCAAGGAAACCTATATTTACTTCTTTAATTGTCCATTCCACGAACCCGAAAACGACGTCAACTTCCTATTTACTCATAAATAGTTTTGACGAACTGTCTTCACCGTATAACTTGCTATGCGGCAAAGAACACGTTACCTCTTCGGATCCACCTCAAAAGACGTGTGGATCCCACACAATTTTAGACTCAAAGTTGGCCCAAAAGAAGCCTATAATTATTGTGTCGATTTGTCTTGATTGTTTGATTGAGATTGTTATTTACTACTTAAAATTGATAAAAAATCACAAATCAATATCTAAAGAATTTTTAAGATCATTCACTAATATGAAAATTGACTTAGAAAATTATTATTATTGTATGCTAAGTAAACTTAAAACCCTTACTGTCTCATCAGCTTTTGCTATCAAAATTTAAGTTGCAATATCTTAGGGCATTGAATGCTTTGGATGTAGAATTACATTTGCAACAGAATTAGTTCACCAGTTTTTGAAAAACTGTTGTGTAACAGTGTTTGTAGATTAATATTATCAAAATTATGTTGATGAGGGTGTTTGGAATTTTGTTATAATTAAATTTTTTTTTTTAAAAGTACATTTAGTCTCTTATCTCACATATATTAAGTAATTATCAAGTCTAAGTCTAACATTTTGTTTGTTCAAGCGTAAAATATTTTCTGTATTTTTTGACATTTTGTATAACAAAAAATATAAGTCAATAAAATATAACTTCTGTGATTGGTAGAAAACAAACATATTGACTAGGAAATGTTTTGCATTTTTTAAAGGTAGACAACACTTTTTTAGATTAAAATCTTATTAATACCTCCATACTATCACTACGGCCACTGCAGCAGCCCAACCCATCACACCACCACCGCCGGCTCTAGTGCCTCCAACATTGCACTGTCACTAATACATTAGTTAGTACATTAATTTAAAAGACAATTAATTATAGGAAAACGTTTTATCGAAAAGAAAAATTGTACAAAATATTTTTCGTTAGAATATATTTTCTACCAAAATAAACAAGCCTCGAAGAGAAGTGAAAAATAAAACTTTTAACCATTGTTCCAGTATGAGAGTCATAATACTCTAATGTTGTGTTTGGTTGGGAGATTTGAGGAGGGATTTGGAAAAGGAAAGGAAAAAAGTGTGTGAAACTAGGTGAAATATAAGAATATTTTATTCATATTTCACCTTCTTTTTTCATTTCCCTTTCTAAATCTCTCTTCAAATTCCCTAATCAAACACAACATAAGTCTTAAATGAAATATATTCTCCTACCTTTTTCTCCAGCATCGTGCACATAAAATAGAATTTTTATTTTTATTTTTTCAATAATGCACAAAATGTGGTGCCCCATCATTAGATGACTTAAAAACAGAGGAAATTTGGATAAAGTAAATGGGCATTGAACATATAATATTGAGTAATGTTATGCAAATAAAAAATTTATATATAATAATATAGTTTATTGTAAATCTTTTATTTCAAAATAAAATATTATTGAAAATTAATTTATTTACAATAATGATATTATCATATCATTTTTATAATTTTTTTTTTTTTTGTATATGCAAGGCACTTGCATAAGTTCTCAAAACTATATATAAGTTACCTCACAAAATCACATAAATTCTCATAATTGTACATAAATTATAATTCCTTAAATTTTTATGAATTTACTTATATATATTTATGAAAACTTATACGATTTTATAAAATAACATATATATATATATATATAAATTTATAAAAATACATATATTATACACTTGTACATTTAAGAATTACTCCCTATAATATTTGGTATCAATCAAAGTGAATGAATGTACTGAAGAGAACTGAAAAAAGAGAACAAGTAGTGGCAACCCCACTATGCAATGCCTCTTTCCACCCAAGTCATCTTGGTGCATCTTCAAGTCATGTCTCACGTCCAATAGTTTGTTGATATTTTGGGCTAGTTTGGTAAATAAAGTTTTAGTAATATATATATATATTTGCTTTTTAGAGTAAAGTTATTGCTAAAAAAAAAATAAAATGAGTTTGAAAAATGTCAAAAAAAAATATTTTTGTTATTGAGAAAATTCAGGTATGGTTTGAATTTTTTTTAGTGAATTATAAATTAAAAAATGCACTAAAACAAAAATTTTAATTATTATCAACTGAAACTAAAAAATTATTATCATTTTTTTTAAATGGCTAAAAAGTAATTTTTGTAACAAAAAGCAAATAGAGCCACCCTAAGCACTTTCAAAAAAACGTGTATGTTTTGTCATGTTAAGTTTAGTTTGTGTCAATGGAAAAATCACCACATGCATTTTAAATATTAAGCTATTGGGTAATGGAAGAGAGAAAGAAATGTCAACCAAACATCAAAAAAAATGTTTTAAACCTAACCTCCCAACCATTCATCTCACATCGATTGTGAGTTCTTTAGGTCAGGAGTATATGAAGTCTCCGTCTCCAAATGTTAGGTACATTCTTCGGAGAGTGTGGTGGGTTGGCCTTTACACAATTTTTGTTGGCTATATTTTTTTTGTTATTGTGTGAGCACGGATACAGATGTATTTCCACTTATTTAAAAAATAAGAATAAATTATATTTGAAAATTTTAAAAATTCTTAAGACATTTATTTGTGATTATGTATCAATTTTAACTAGTAAATAACAATTTCAATTAAACAATTAAAGATAAATTGACATAACGATTTTAACGTGGAAAAATCACAATTGGAGTACCTCCAACTGTGATAAAAAATCATAGGTCAAAGCCACAAAATAATTTACTAATGTTATGAAAAATAGAGAAAGAAGAGAAAAGAACAACTCTATATATAATTGAATGAATAATACAATAGGAGAAGCCTCTATATATAGGCAGAAAAGAAACCTAGACAGGTAAGGAGATAGAGATTGAGAGAGATACAAATACATAGAGATTGAGAGAGATACAAATACAAATAAATCAGATAATATACAGCTAACACCCCCCCTCAAGCTCAAGGTGGTAAGTCAGATATCAATTTGAGCTTGGAGAGAAGATCAGAAAAGCGGCCTGGAAGATGAGCTTTGGTGAAGAGGTCGTGATCGATCGTGAGAGGTAACAAAGAGAAGACGAACATGGCCACTAATAACATGCTGTCGTATGAAGTGGCAATCGATCTCAATATGCTTGGTGCGATCATGGAAGACATCATTATGAGCAATCTGAATAGCACTTTGACTGTCACAATAAAGATTAGTGGCAGCGGAATGAGAAACACCCATGTCAGAAAGAAGCCAACGAAGCCACACAAACTCCTGAGTAGTATCTGCAAGAGCACGATACTCAGCCTCGGTACTAGAACGAGCAACAAGGGTTTGCTTCTTGCTACGCCAGGAAATAAGAGAAGTGCCCAAGAAGAAGCAGAACCCAGTAGTGGAATGACGATCGGTAGGATCCCCCCTTGTCGGCATCGAGAAAAACATGCGTGGAGAGAAGAGTGGGGAATAGTGAAGACCATGAAACAAAGTTCCTTTGAGATAGCGCAAAAATCTGAACGAGCGGCATAGTGTGGAGGCGAGGAAGCGATCATAAATTGATTGACAATGTGAGCAACGACATAAGCAATATCTGGGCGAGTAAGCGTGAGATAGACAAGACTACCAACTAAGCGGCGATATAAAGTTGCATCGACAATAGGGGGCCGTCAAGAGGTGTAAGAGCAGTCGAGGATCAAGCTGGAGTAATGTGATCTTGTAATCGAAAAGGTTAGCACGAGCCAAAAGATCAGAAGTATACTTGGCTTGAGTGAGAAAATAACCAGAGGAATCTTGAGAAATTTCCAAGCCAAGGAAGTAGCTAAGTGCACCCAAATCTTTCATCTCAAACTGGCGATGGAGAAAGCTGTTTGAGACTAGAAATACCTCGTGTCATCTCCGGTGATAATCATATCATCCACATAGAGGAGAAGGAGAATAGTACCCGCTTCGTTTTACGGATAAACAAAGGCGAATCATGGGCCTTTGGAAGAAAAACCAAAGTCACGAATGGTAGAAATTTGAACTTGGCAAACCGAGCACGTGGAGCTTGTTTCAAACCATATAAAGCACGGCGGAGTTTGCAAACCTTGTTTGAAGGAGCAGAAGAACCGGGAGGAGGTTGCATAAAAACTTCCTCGGTGAGATCACCATTGAGAAATGCATTCTTGACATCCATCGAGAAAGGTGCGATTGGCGGCGGCGACAACGGCAAGTAAGCTGTGGCCCGAAGTAAGAGCGAACAGGAGCAAATGTTTCCTCATAGTCAATCCCATATTCTTGACTAAATCCGGGCGACAAAGGCGAGCTTTGTAACGCTCAATGGAACCATCGAGAATGAGTTTTGATCTTGTAAACCCATTTGCAACTAACGATGCGCTTGCCGGAGGAAGATGAACTACGTCCCAAGTATGAGTTTGATCGACAGCCTGGAGTTCATCAGTCATAGCTTGTTGCCGAAGAGGGCTAGCAGAAGCTTCTTGATAAGTAGGCTCATGAGAGCAAAAGCGATGGAACCAACAATATAATCACGGAGAAGGAAGGTTGCCTTACGGGTAGAATGGCCTTCGGTGGAGGAGGAACCTCAATGGAAAGAGGGTCCGGGGGAACCTCCACCGGAGCCGGAGAAGGCGGAGGGCCATCAGCTGACACAGGATCCTCAGGATGGACGATAGCCGTAGGCGGCTGTGGAAGCATGGGGCCAGAATCTGCATCAAAGTCATCAGAAAACAAATCGATAGAAATATCAGTGAAGACCGGTGAGTGGGTGGACTGTGGTAGGTGAAACTTGGAAAGAGTAGAGAACATTTTGTGTTCCCAAAAGACCACATGACGAGAAATACGAAGACGCTTGGAGATAGGATCCCAACAACGATACCCTTTATGTTCGATACCATACCCTAGAAAGCAACAAAGACGAGAACGAGGTTCGAGTTTAGTGTGTTCATGAAATTTGAAGGAGAACAAAACAAGCGTAACCAAAAACTTTAAGAGTGGTATAATCGGGAGAGAACCATACAAACGCTCGTAAGGAGTTGTGTTAGCTATGAGGGTAGGGACTCGATTGATGGTATGGATGGCAGTGAGAGCAGCTTCCCCCCAAAAGTTTTCAGGACAAGAAGAAGAAAGGAGAAGAGCCCGAGTAGTGTCGAGAATATGACGGTGCTTTCTTTCGGCTCGTCCATTTTGTTGGGAAGTGCCTGCACAAGATCGATGAGGAAGAGTACCATGAGCCTGAAGAAAAGAAAGAAAATCAGAATCCAAGTACTCCTTAGCATTATCAGAACGAAAAAGCTTAATAGTACAAGAAAACTGAGTGTGGACCATAGCAGAGAAATCATAGTAAATCTGTTTAAGTTCAGAGCGATTTTTGAGAAGAAAAAACCAAGTATAGCGAGAAAAATCATCAACAAAAATCACAAAATATCGAGACCCCCCCATGGTAGGTGTGGGGGAAGGTCCCAAAATATCTGAATGCACAAGATCAAAAGGAGCAGTAGAAATAGAATTACTTTTATTAAAAGGTAATGCAGGTTGTTTAGCAATTTGACAAGATAAGCAATCTACATCATCAACACAGACACGACCTAACTGACCACTAGAAACTAAAATTTTTAAACGGCTAAAAGAGACATGTCCTAAGCGACAATGCCAAAGATGAAAAGGAGACATAGTAGAGGCAGCAGCAACATGAGATGATTTGTGCGGACTGCGAAGGTGGAGAAGCTCGAACAGACGTCCATGCTTACGGCCTATCCCAAGGATCTGTCTCGTCTGAGGGTCCTGCACCAAACAACCATTAGCAGAAAAAGTAATAGTTAGACCAAGGTGACATAATTGACCAACAGAGATAAGGTTCATTTTAAGAGAAGGAATATGGTAAGCATCAGAAAGGGTCACAGTGGAAGTAGAGATTTGGCCAATATGACTAACAGGCATATGAGAACCATCAGCAGTGTGTATAGTGGGAGCAGAAGAGGATGAGGACAAAGAAGAAAATAGAGTGGAGTCAGAAGTCATGTGATTACAGCATGCGGAATCAAAATACCATGAAGAGTTACCTGAGGTTACTGAAAGAGCAGTAGAAGGAGGAGTACCCGATTTGTTGAGAACCTGGTAGATAAGGGACTCAACATCATCCATAGAGAAAGAAGGAGCAGAAGAACCCTCAGAGGCAACAGCAGCAGAGCGAGAACCGTGGTTAAATTTGGACTGAGACCCAGAACGAGAAGCCCCTTTCTTAGATGAAGTAGTGGAGGGAGCTCGAGGACAATGGCTTTGGAGATGGCCCGGAGCAGTCTTATGACAAGTCAAGCATTCGCGAACCTGGCAGTGAACAAGAGAATGAGTGGCTGGCAGGCCTCGGTTGCGACAATAACTGCATATGAGTGGCTGTGAAGATGAGGAACTTTGAGAAGATGGAGTAGCAAGAACAGAATCCGTGTTGTGAGATCGGAGACTTCCAAAACGAGTCTCCTCTGATAGGAGCTCGGTAATGGCTTGCTCTAAAGTGGGCAAAGGCAAACGATGAAGCAAAGAAGCACGCACGGGCTCAAAAGTGCTATGAAGAGCCATAAGAAACTGTAATAGTCGCTGATGATTCCGATAAGTAATAAATAGTCAGGCATCATCGTAATGAGCCCATGGAGGTTCGAAGAGCGAGTGGTCCCCAAAGCGGACATCTGGGATAAAAAGTCATTGAGAGATCAAGATTGTGGCATGTGATGAAGAGTCTGCAATAGTTGATATTGATGAGCATGGCGATTGGTGCGATAGCTTCTTCAAAAATCCCAAATTGCTTTGGCAGAGAGGCAATGGAGTCATCGTCCAAAGCGTCCAAATTGAAGATTGATGGAAGGAACGAGGTAGGAACCATGTGATAATTTGATAATTCTTACTTTCCCATTCGTCAAGACGGTCATCGAATGCAGAGTCCGTCTCATCCTCCTTTTTGTTAGGTTTGGAAAGAGTACCAGTAAGAATCCGCCAAAGACGTTTCCCTTTAATGAAGCTAGAGAGAGCTTGGGCCCAACTAACATAGTTAGACCCATCAAGGATAATAGGAACGGATTGGATATTGTCAGTACGATCCATAAATGCCAAAACAGAGGTCACCAATAGATTCAGAAGCCAAAAAAACCTTAGGAACAAGGAGGGGCGTCGACCTTTGTCTTTGTGGTGATGTCGTGACTAGCCAGCTGAGGTGACGTCGGCGCCGTTGAATAAGTGGCGTCGGCCGCTAAACCAAATAAGGAACACGGTGAGAAGCGGAAGGAAATAAGGGAGATCGGCAGGCAGAAGCCGATGGGCGATCTGAAGCCGATGGGCGTCTGGCGAAGTCAAACGAGCCGATCGGCGATCTGAAGCCGGCGAAGCCGAGGCCGATGCGTGGTGCCGAGCCGAGGCGGCGAGTGGAAGTGAACAATCTGCGCGCGCGTGTCGAGAGTAGAACTGACTGGCGCCAATCTGTGGCGCGTGGTAGCGTTAATGTCCTATGGAGGTGATTCTGGTGGCGTTTGCTTCCTCTTGAAGAGACGAAGAGTTTGATGTAGTCCAATCGTTGAAACAGATAGGAACTAGATATGCAGAAGCCAGCAGAAACCGATCTGGGACAGAACCAGAAAAATGAGACTAGGGGAAAACCTAGGCTCTGATACCATGTTATGAAAAATAGAGAAAGAAGAGAAAAGAACAACTCTATATATAATTGAATGAATAATACAATAGGAGAAGCCTCTATATATAGGCAGAAAAGAAACCTAGCCAGGTAAGGAGATAGAGATTGAGAGAGATACAAATACATAGAGATTGAGAGAGATACAAATACAAATAAATCAGATAATATACAGCTAACAACTAAGAAAACAAAAAAAAATTATACAAGTGTACTCTTAATTACCTAGCGAATTTATACCCAAATTAAATCGAGCCCAATGTGCATTTTCCATCACCGTCTTCACCTCGGAATTGTCTTGTTCGACGTTGAATCCATAACGCCGATGTTGAATCCACGACGATGAATTACTCTGGAATCCACCAACGCTTTAGGCCTAAATTTCACGAAATTCACTGAAGAACAACTCTCTCTTTTGTGAATAAAACAAAATAAACAAACCTCTTTGATATAATCCACTCAATTCATGATATAAACCTTCACAGATATTAAAGGAAATAAATAAAGAAGTTCCAGAAGAAAACTCTAATACCCAATAAGAAGATTTGAAAGTCGTACCTTAGAAACTGAATTAATCACAGATTTATAGAAAACATAATCGCGATCTTCACTCGAGGGCCAGAATGGCTGCTCGAGCAGACTGACTAAAACGCGTATTTCAGAATAAGGATCTACGCTCGAGTTCAGGAAAGGCCGCTCGGGCGTAAAAATACAACTCCCAATACTTTTACAGGCGAGTGAAACTTCTGAAAGAATTGCAGCTTCGTTCGATACAAAACGATCGAACAATTTTGATTGTAATTTTTCTTTTTGCTTCGGGGGCGCTACCCCCTGGACCCTCGTGAGCTAATCGGGCAGCTCGAGTCCCAACATAGTCAGCGAAGTGGCAAACATGATAGATTAAGATCACAAACTCCTCTACATAGGCGCTATTTGAGTTGGATTCACATCTAAATACTCATAGCCTTATTAAAATAAAAGATCAAATAAAATGAATCTTTGGGGACCCCATGGTGACTCAAAGACCCCCAAAGACACTTGGGGCTCTGTGATTGGCCAACAGATAAAAAAAAAAAAAAAAAAAAAAATTCCAGCCAATAGGAGAACACTGGGGGTCACTGGGGATGGGAAAAACTGGGGGCACAAATCATTTTTGAAATAAAATTACAACTAAAATGAGTTTTATCAGACGGGATTGACAATTACAAAAACCTGACAATACTTTACCTCCTTTATACTTGGCCCCTTCTTCATTTTCGCTCGTAAAGTTGTTGTTTTTTTTTTTTTTTTTTTTTAGCCATTCATGTTTTAAGTTTTTTCCACTTTATTTCTGAAGTTAATTTCTATAAAAATTAGAAAAAAAATGTTACAATAATTGTCATGTAACATAAAAAAATATATTATTATATTAGAATTTAAATTTATGTGAAAGGTATGAGTTATATATAATAAAATATTTTTATACTGCTTGACTGTTAATGTGTCATTTTCTGTCTAACTTCTAATAAAAATTAGCTTTTGGAATAAAGTGGAAAAAACTTGTAACAGAAAGGGGCAGAGTGAGAAAAAAATAAACTTTAATGGTCAAAGTGGAAAAGTGACTAAATATAAAGGAGGCAAACTGTAATTTATCCAAATAATAATAATAATAATCAACCACTTTAGACCAAATTGAGAAAATAATTTGAGACATTTATTCTTTTCTTTTCTTTTGTGTGTGTGTCTTTTTAAGTTGCTTCATTGGTCACTCTAAATAGCCAAATTTTAATTTTAATTTGACTTTTAACATCTAAAACATGATAGTAGAGGTGAAAATATCATAAGTATAGGACTAAAACAAATTTATGGTTCAAAACAAAAGAGAATTGTTGCAAACCCATGCCTCATACAAATTAGGGAATAACAATGAATGAGGTTTGTAGTCTTGTGAAAAATTGAGGATGCAAAGAATTTAGTCCTACATTGTGGAGAATGTGGCCTCTTATTTATTGCATGGTGTGTGGGTACATGACAAAATATAACGGCAATAATGAATGAAGTGGAAATATCTGTTCACATTTTCTCTATTTTTTTTTCTCTCTCCAAATTCTCTCTCCACTGTATGATGCATAGCGTGTGGTTAAGGATAATTTGAAACGAAAAAAACAAATAAATAAATAAATTTTGGAACAAAGGCTCTCGTGCCACATTGAATGCAGTAGAAACAATTCCCCCCCCCCCCCCCCCCTCTCCATTTGCTATTCTAAATCCTTTCTCCACCAATTGACATGCCAAAATAATCATTTTTAAATTAGAAATTAGTATATCGTGGGGTTAGGAAAGAATTAGAAATAGTAGGAGGATAGAAAAAAGTGAGAACAAAAAATTTCATGTGACAATGAGTGAGATTTGTAGAAAAAACATATCAAAACAACTTGTGTTTTGAAAAATTAAGGATGAAGAAGTTAGCAATGAGGGGTTAGGTGTTGAAGAATGTGCGGATGACAAAGCTAATGATAAAAAATTTGCATGCCATTGCCATTCAAACTTTTTTATCCAATTAGAAATTAAAGTATAAATATTTTATTAAATTTGGCTCAATGTTTAGGTGGAAATGTGGGAAATTAGTTTAACTAGAGGTGGTTATAGAGAGGGGGTAAAGATAATTTGTCTAAAAGTTAAGTTTTTTGTTCCAAAAACTTAAAATATTTGTAATGTTGTAAACTTAAAATATTTGTAATTGAAGTAGCTAACCCTCCTTGACTAGCATGATATTATCCGCTTTGGAGTTAGACAAAAACCAACAGTTAACCCCTTACAACTTTAAAAGGCCGGTGCCAAATGAAATAGTTAACTCTCCCCGCTTTGCACGATATTGTTCGTTCTGAAGTTAGGCAAAAACTAGCAATTAACCCTCACGACTTTAAAAGGCCTCATATATATAAGAGAGTTAGTTAGTCCACTTATGTAGTGGAGTTGTGATGGAGTTAGTTAGTCTACTTATATAGTGGAGCTGTGATTTCTCACAGAGAGCCTGAGCATGGAGTTTCCACAGACGGTGCCAAATGAATCAGCTAACCCTTCCTGACTAGCATGATATTGTCTGCTTTAAAGTTAGGTGAAAACTAGCAACTAATCTCTCACGACTTTAAAAAGCCTCATACTAGTCTAAGGAAGTTAGTCCACTTATGTAGTGGAGTTATGATCTCTCACAGAGCCATATGGGATAGTGCACGAGATTACATTTTTGGATCTATTGGTACTTCATCCAATTTTTTATTTATTTATTTATATATAATTAGTATAGTAAATAGAAATATGAATATTTTTAATTTGACTAATCAAATGGCCGTTGATAGAATAGAGTGAAAAAGAAAGATTCATGTAACCAATCCTATTTGATAGGACTTAAGACCTACTCTGATTTGGTTTGGTTATATAATTAAATGAGTCAAAATATGTCAGCCCCTCTCCAGCCACCAATGGCGCCAACCCCTTTCCATCACCGTCAACTTGTTTCCCACCTCTCACTGCCGTCTCCACCACCCTCCTCCATCCAATATTTCCTACTTCAAAATCACTCACAATCACACTATTCGTAGCTTTCCCTCTATCACAGCGTTGTTCAAAACTTATACCAAATCCCAGTGACAGGTTGGTCCATCCACCAAAAGAATGTGATTAATCTGCTCTTTTGTCCCTTTGTTTATTGTCAACATAAAATTTCTCATTCATGGACTCACACTCTCTGTGTATCAGATTTACTGAGAGGGTAATTTATATATGAATTGGGCCGAGCTAGGATAGCGGGCCGTGATAAAGAGGCTTAGAAGATGGGCCGCGGACAAGTGGTAGTCCGGTCCAAAAATGAGAAGCTTGCCGCCAGGTTGAGTAAAAAGGTTAGTTCAATCACCGCTATTGGGTTAGCTCGGTCCAGAGTATGATTATGTCATCAGACGAGATAGAAGAAGTTAGCTCGGTCACACTGTTCGGAGCCGAGATTTGGCGCCCTTACATGGTAAATTTAGCTCCGGTTAGCCCGGTCCAAACTTGTTACGGTTAGCTTGGTCCCGTCTGAAGAAACCAAGATACGAGTTGACGAAAGAACCGAACTAACTGGAGTTCGGTCGTTTCTGCCTGTCTAGTATGGCAACGTTATCTCGGTTGTATGGTAGTCCTACCGAGGTAAAACCATCTCATTTGATTTAAGCAGTGAGGGGGTGTAGAAGGATAAGCATTATCTTTCAAGAGTATGAATCTTAGGAGGACTCTGCATTAAGGAGTAAAAATCCTACTAGGATTGTGCCACACGGAACCTATAAAAGTTCACAAACATCACCTATGGAGAGGTAACGCAACTTTGATTACCAAATACACAGAGCTTTTGTCTATTTATCTAGTTTGCTGACTTAGGCATCGGAGATATTTCCGGCACACACCCACCGGCTATCTCACGTTTGTATTTTCAAGTAGTAGAGCGACGTCGTACGGAGGAGTGCAGACTTGATCAACAAGATTATACGAGAATGTTTATTTCTTTCCCGTACATTTACTATATATTCTTGCTTTGGATGATTGTTATTATTCGAATGGTGAATTATTTTGCGAAATTATTGAATCCTATCGGATTGTAAAGCCTAAGAATCACGTTATTTAACATAATATAATATATCACTTTATGTATATATAGTATTTAAAATAAAATAAATATTAATATAATTAAATTATATATAGGATAAATTATAAATACACCCCTGAGGTTTGCTTAAAATACAAATTTTCTCCTATGGTTTTGAAAATTACATCCCGCCCCTTGAAATTTCTAATTTCATAACAAACAATCCATTTTATTAATAAATCATTAACTCAATTAACTATTTTTAATAATATCATAAATTTATTTCAATTAATATTTCAGGTAATTTTATTATTTTATTCAAGAACAGTTAAGAATTTTATTTTTTTAATAATGAGTTATTTGTAATTTTTCAAACTATAGAGCAATTTACATTTTAAACAAATCTCAAAGAGTATATTTATAATTTACCCATATACAGTGTTTTTAAAAGCTTAAGGCACACCAAGGCACTAAAGGTCTCTTGGAACCTACGCGCAAGGTGCAAGGCAAGACGCGGGCTTTATTGAAGTAAGACGCACAGTCTTGGTAAAAAATAAATAAATTAACATAAACTAATGATTTATACTAGTACTAAGACAATTAAAAAAAAACAATTAACCAAGGCAAATTATAGAATAATTCTCAAAATTATGAAAGTGCAAATTACATAGTATTTCACATTCAACAAAAGCCAAAAAATAAATAAACAAACAAACATAAACACTAGGGATGCTCGCTGTTCGATTGCGGTCAGAGAACCTCCAATCCACCATTTGTCTGCCGGATTAGCGGATGCGAATTGAGCAGATTGACGGATGGATGCGAATCGGTTTGGCAGTTTAAATTTTTACAAATTTTGAACATAATACAACTTGTGAACATTGTTTTTTTTGAGATTATTTCATTTTTAACCCTATATTTTGTCACGATTTTCAATGACTACCCAGACTACTCTTATTTTGACGCGTACCCCTAAACTATTTAAGTTATTATCAATTTTTCCCCTGCCGTTAGATTGAAACGGAAAAAGTTTAAAAAATTACATTTTGGTCTCAAATTTCAAATGAAAGATGTAAACCCACCATTTCCTACCAGCAAACCACCACCAGAAACCACCACTTCAAGCACTTCTATCTCCTTCGTCATAACTCTGTTTTCGCCTCATTTTTATGTCGTTGGATTCAACTCAAGGTCTAGTTTTCGTATCACATCTCACACGTCTCGTTCTTCCTCTTTTTGCATGCTATCGGAGCTCCGAAAGTTGATTAAAAAGAAAAACTTTTCTTCTCGTTTTTGACTTTTCTTCAAGTCATCTTTCGAACTTCATATCTTTTTCGATTCCTAACGGTTCTACTTTATTCTTTCGCCATTCTCTTCACCTCACTTCCTACTTCGCCCTACACTACCTCGCTTTCTCACTTCTTCGTGTAATAGGCGGTTTTGGTATACCGAAAGTTATCTGAAAACTAATTTCAAAACATTCATCTTTTGTTTCTTTCTTCTCCATCTTCCTCATTCTTTTTCTTCTTCTTCACTTATAACATGATGCGGAACATGGTTCTACGTGGTAATGGAACTGGTGATAGTGGTGGTGGCGGTCCGGCGATAGCAGTGGGTTTGGTGTTATAAGTTGGTGGTGGTGGTAATGGAGTTCGGTGGCAGTGAAGTTGGTAGTTCGGGTGGTGATGTTGGTGAAGTTGATGGTTGAGATTGCATATGCCCTGAAGAATTAAGATCACTTTCAACAATGTCATTCGAGCACTTTGTGTCGTAGGAAAAGTGGAGAAGGCATTGTCGGTATTAGTCCTCATACGTCAAGGAAGTTCAGTCCCACAAAGATTTCTTTCAACATTTTGATTACTGAGTTCAATCGACAAGGCACGCGGTTGAGTGCTTATAATGTGTATGGTGCTGCATTGAAAATAGGTGTAATTTCAGAGAGAGAGGCTAAAGGATATTCAACTGAGAAAAAAACTCTTATTTGACATGTTTAAATTCATATCATGATAGAGCAGCCATAGCAAATGGAGAAATTAATAGGTGCTCATTAATTTGTAATTCAACATCAATAGCTATAACAAAAAAACCTTTATTCTAATACAAAATCAACTATTTGCTATGGGATTTTTTTTAACTATACAAATTTCTTTTGTTCTTGGCAAAACAGTTGAGGTTTGCATCTCATTTACAATCCAAGTCTGAATGGGTAAAGTGTTCCATTCAAATGGACTAAGAAAATTCTAGTAGGAACGATGATATGCATGTATATAATTGAATAAGAAAAAGAAGATCACTACTTGAACCACCAACTTTACCGCCACCCAACTCCATTATCGCCACCACCACCATGACCAGGCATAATACTTTTGGTTGGTATTGGCTGCTCAACTTTTGGAGCACATTTTATTGCACAACTTTTGACTCTTGATAATACTCCTTTCAGGGAATATAATAGTCACTCTACCCTTGAATTGGACTTTTTGCCAAATCATGCCTTGAGATTGTTAGATTTCTTCTCAGTTTCTCATTTTTTCTATTTCGATATGACTATATCATTCCTTTGGGTTCTTCCAAAACTAATGGCCCCAAAAATAATGGCTAAAAGATTATTTGATCAAACAATGTGGCTGAAGGCATAATTGAATTGAAGGATTGATAAAGATGTATCGAGGACTTAACAATTGTTGCCTAAGGAACAATTGGGTTGGTGCCCGGGGCAATTTTTCTTTGGCCTTTTGTGAGTTTGCAGCTTACTTTGCATCTTTTTGGATAGTCCTTAGTTGGTTCCTTGTTCTGTACCAAAACCCTTGGGTAAATCACTATGTCAATGGCCATTCTAATTCCTTGTTTTTAATCTAGAGTAGAAACTAGTCAATGGCCAAATGGTATTTTCTCTTGAAGTGACCATATACAAACAAAAAATTCATATAAATGCGATTCAATAGTGTAACTTTTCACTTTAAAATAAAACACTTATAAAGATAGTTTATATTTGTAATAATGTCACTACCACATCATTAAAAACTAAAATGGCATAAGGGATGAAAAATATACTCTTTATTTTCACTCTTCTTTTTTTTTTTTTTTTTTTTTTTTTTTTTTTTTTTTTTTTTTAGGAAGCGAAAACTATTTTTGAAATTTTGAAATTGTCTTTTCGGTGAGTTAAAGTCATTCATGCCAAAACATACAAGATGAATATAAAATTATTTCAAAGCAGGCAGGCTAATATACAGAGATACTGTCAAACCAACACAATCAATGAAAATAACAAAGAAACAAAGAAGAGTTGTAGATATTATTACAAGGAAGGATACAACAAAACTCAATCCCATATCAGATTTAACATAATCACTCACATATGTAATTTTCAGTCTTACACTGCAATTCCAAGTGTCGTACCTTTTAGAGCATCATTTGCATGTTTAACACAGGAAGATCCAGCTCTGAACCGCCTTGTCCTCTTCTTTTTCCTCGCTAATTTCTTTTCCAAATCCTTCACTCTACTAGAGAGGTTAGATATTGCAGTCAACTGTTCTGTCCCAGTTTCAATCAATTTCTCCATTATCTCCCTCAATTTCTTGTTCTCTTCAACCAACTTTTCATCACTTTCTGAACCCATTTCGCTTCCCAAAGAGACTTGACTGTAATTTGGAGACATGGGGAAAAGCTCTCCTTCAACCTGAGGTAGCTCCTCTGCCTCAGCAGGAACAAACTGAGTTGCGATCAGGGCTTCTTTAGAGGTTTCAGACCCACAAAGCTGTTCAGTGACTTTATCATTGCCAGCAACCGATACAAGCTCTTTAAATTCAAGCCTATCCCCTACAATCTCTTGGTTTTCTGATTCCTCGTTACATTCCTTCGTTTCCTTGATATCTTGCCCAGAACAATTGTCTTCATCATTAGTTATTCCACTGTCGTTGTTTTCTTGTCCACTATTTTTATCCAGTGCAGGTGAAAGACCTGGCCAAGTTTCCTCTGTTTTGGAAGCTTCTCCACAATGGGTTTCATTCTCTAGAGGTGAAAACTCAGCATGGGGTTCCTCCGGTTTACAAACTTCTCCATCATGAATATCATCCTCAGCAAATGCGAGTTGTGGCTGAGGTTTCTCTGGTTCGGAAGTATCCAAGAGCTCATTGGTATTGTTTTTTTCTTCATGTTTTTGTACTGTGAACTCTTCTATTTTGAGCCTAGCATCCTCAATGGGTGCATTCCCTAAACCAATCTCATCATCTGCCCTGGAGATTTTCGCATTCTCATGAATATGACCAACTTCTTTTTGTACTTCCTCTTGTTCAGCCATCATATCCTTGTGACCTTCAAAATTGCTCTCTTCTCCAATTTCATGCTCCAGATCTACAATGCCTGACGCATCATTAAGAGCATCAAGTGTCTGTTGTACTTGATTTGCCTCTGCAATTTCACCATTTGATGCAGTTATGTCAATTGCTTCACCTTTGCCTTGTAGGACCTCGCAGTCCCCTATTTCAATTAGCTCATTCTTCGGAGACTCTTCAATAACAAGTTCCTGGTTGAACTCTGGTGATGCTGCTGACTGATCACCCAGACAAGAAGGCATTGTCACCACCACTGCGGAGTCTACATTCTCTTCTGCAGCAGATGGCATTGGTTCAACAAGTAACTTGAGCTCTGAACCATCAGTTTGAGCCTTCAACGTCATCATTTCAGCATCATCAATCACTTCATTGTTCAAATCATCTTTCAGTTTATCAACTAGCTCGTGACTGCTTTGCAGTGGAGATGCTATAATTTTATCTTCGGATTCCTCGCATGCTTCTTTCTTAACCAACTTCATCTCTGAAGTTTCCATAATTTGGGAGCTAGATGTTGCTTCGATGATATTGGAAATTTGACATTGACTAGGCTCTACTAAATCAGATATGTTACTGTGATTACTCTCAGTCTCAGCAAAGCTGTTTCCATTTCCCATTTCTTCAAAAGAAGAATCTCCTTTGGTGTTCATAGAAAGATCTTCCACAAGTTTCACATTTGATACTTCGGATTTATTGGTAGGTAGAGAATCAAGCTTCTCTTGCAGGCTCACAAGCTCCTTTGCCATGGATTTCCTAAAATTCCTGACCGTTGGGTGCAAGCCCTGGTAAATCAAATGCAGATTAAGATCATTCTGATTATTTCATAACCAGAAAAAATAAGGGCCATAGGAAAAAGAGAGAAATTTGCCAAAAAAACACTGAACAAATCCCACAAAGCTGGTTGTCTAGATGTATTTAAGAGTCCATCAACTACAAACATACAACGGACGGCAAAAGACTTGACAATCATTTTACATGATACCAATATATGCATGGAAATTGTGTTCATGTGCATGTTTAAGCTTGGAGGCGTAGTGTTCAAGATCCTATTCATTTTTAATATCTTATCAAGTTCACAAATTAAAGTCAAGAAATCACATTTCTATTTAAATTCTCGGTAATCAGTATCAATAAGAAAGATCACATGAATCTTATTCGTTTCTATAAATTTTTCTATCAAAGTTTCATGATGATTAAAGGTGAAAACAAATTTTGGATAGTTCCACGATGTGCAAAATGAAACATACAAGTGGAAGTTTAGCATGTACTAGACATATTGTATACATACCTGAATGGTGTCTAGTTTTAGCAGAAGGCTCATTATGGTTTCTCCAATTATCAACTTTTGCTTGTCATCACTCCTGTTATCAAATGAAGACTCTAAAGATTCAATTTGGCTTCTTATCTGAGCCACATGCTCCTTCACTTCAGCAATTTGCTTCAGTTTCTTCAATGGTTCCCATTTCCTGACCTCAAATCCACGATATGCAGACTGAATAATCACAGTTGCTTCAGCCACCGACAAATCCTTCCTTTTCGCTTTATCTTCTTCCTTAGGAATCTCATTTTCTGCCTTATTTGCTCCTCCATCTTCGGTCTGCGATTCACCATCACCCAAGTGACTTTCTACTGTTGGATCTGGTGCTTTGACTTCTTTGTCCTCTCTCACATCATCACATTTTACAACTTTGCTAGTGTCTTGGTTCGTCGAAACCTCTTCACCAGATTTAGGAAACAAATTCACAGGAGCTCCAATGGGAGTCTGAGCTTTACAACCTTCACCAGTGTCTTGCCTTGTTATGCCATCCACTACCTTAACTACTTTTATCTTCCCTTTATTCGGCTCTACCTCCGCACTCTCTTTTATTGATGAGGTGGACTTGGACCTATCACCAAATGCTTCCTGTGCTTTTTCTTTGTGACTAGGACTAGGAGAACTCAAATCACCATGACTGTTTTTCCTCTTTGGCAAGGGGTCAACTCTCAAACAAACCGGAGGTAGCTTAGACGTGTTTCGTGGAGAAGGGGACTGTCTTTCAGTACCATCATCGGAAGGCTTCTTCTCTCCACTATGTTCTATCTCCTTCACAGTAATGCCTCTGGCTTTTCCCTCACCTTCTTTGGTCTTCCCCTTATTGTGTAGCTCTTCCTGTTGCTTGACATCATTTGTTTTCCCATTGACATTGTTTTCCGTTGCCTTCAACCCAACCTTGCTGCTAGGAAGTTGTGCCGACGCAACCTTCAAATTGGGAGATGATCTTTCAGCAGATTCGTGATCCGCTTTTGCCTCTTTATCGCCCCTTGTTTCATCTTCTTCATGCTTGTAAGGCAACCAAAATATCGGAAATTGAAATTGATTCTTGTCCACATTTGGTTGATCTTGAGCTCTATTTCTATCGTCATTTGGCTGATCTTGAACTCTGTTTCTATCACCTCCATGCTTCAGAGATCCCATGTTGTTGATGTCAAATGGAAACCACCCGCTCCTGACATTAGGCTCGTGTTCCAAATGTTTCAAATTTTCATGGGCTCTCATATCAGGAGGATACTCCCCGATGCTTTAACTTTGGCTCAGTACTATCTCTCTGCTCTCTATTCTTCATGTCTTCTGGAGGAATCCATACAATTGGATATGGGTAATTTTTAAACTCAATGGGGACCAAAGAATGATTGCTTTTGTTTTTGACCTCTGGCTCATGTTCTTCAATCTTTACATGCTTATCTTCTTTCTTATTGCACAAGTGATTAGGGCATCCACAACAGTGATTCTTTTCATACTCAAATCTTGGCTGATCCACTGAATAATGTGCGAAAGGAACATAATGAACAGGATAGGTTTCTGGGAAAGAAGGATAACCTCCGTGACACTGAAATGGTGATGGCGATGGAAAATGAGGATAAGGAGGTCTGAAACCACCATAACTTGGGAAATGGTTATGGTTACAACAACCATGACATCCCACAGGAATTGAACAACCATAGTTGCCACCATAAGGCCAGGTTTCATATGTTATAGGAGACTTAGATGGATCCACATTGACCTGAGGTGGAAATGGAATACCTTCAAAGCTCGGATAATAATGCTGTGTATATGGCATTTGATTTCTCTGATGGGGAAATGAGTCCATGCATCTGTAGGCCGGATACATCTTATAAACCTTTTCGAATCAGAACCGCCCGCTAGTTTATTTCTTCAAGAGTGAAAATCTTTCTCACACACTGAACAAAGAGAAAAAAAAATAAAAAATTAATTAATTTATAGATAATAATACACACATACTACCTCTAAAAGTATCCTCATGAGCAACAGATTTCTCAGAAGAAGATTATTTAACTTATTTTCCTTTCAACAAGAAGTAAACAGAATATGATAGCAATACGAATAGGTTTTCAATTGACAAATAGAATAAAATCTCACATGGAACCACAAACAAAAGCAATATAAGAAAATCAATTATGTATTAACCAATCCCCTATGTATTAACCAGCCCTTTGGCACAATTACAGAACAAAATCACACCAACAAAATTGGATGTCATTAATTCAATTACTCTCTATTTCTGCTCATCTTGTCCTCTTCTTTTTCTTCCTCCTAATTTCTCCTTCACTTGCCTTTACTCCCCTTCACTCACTCTTATAATAAACCAGGCAATCATCACCCCCACCATCATCTAAAGAAACCCTCTTTAGCATCAAATTAATAGACCCAATCCCTTCCCACTTATAACTCATATTAAATGTGTTAAATATCCCTTTCTCCAAGTTGATGACTAATATGATTCAACTATATGTGATGATGTTCTCTCTTGTTTTGTACATCAACTAAACATATAAATAGATATAGATCTACATATCATTAAATTTACATATATAACGCAATAAAATAAAATACATTAGCTAATAAGAATCCAAATTTAGAGAAACTGTAAACAAAAATCAGAGCGGGAATCTACATATAATTAAGTTTACATATATAACACAATAAAATAAAATACATTAGCCAATAAGAATCCAAATTTAGAGAAACTGTCAACAAAAATCAGAGCTGGAAGTGTTTTCACATAAACTAGCAAAGCAGCTTAAGTCTTGAACCAGACTAGTCCGAATTGCAGCTTTCAAAAACTGGCCTTTTCAGCAACTTCTTATAAAACAAGCATTAAAAATTCTTTGAATTTAAAAAATGATAAAGATGGATGCTTTGAAAACACAACAGAATTTGAGCCAGTTTGAGCTATTAATAGGCACTGATCTGATCTTTTTCTGACAAAATAAATACTACTCCATACAATAGAAAATGACCCATATTTTATCAAATGTTTGATCACTTTCTTTGTATCATAAACATGCTGTTACAGAAATTAGAATACATAATCGAACAAACCAAACACTTTTCCAATCATTTTAACTGTATTCAATTACTTGAAATATTTTCAAGACAATGCAAGACAAATTAGCCCAACTACAAACCCACCATGAAAAAGGAAAAATTAGAACCTTGGAACATGTAGTCTATGTACCTCAGACCACATTCACAGGAGAAATCAAATACCACTCGCTACAACATCCAAAACCAATATCAAATCAACAAACTACTATAACAGCAAATTATATCCATAATTCAGATCAACGCAACAAGCCTTGATTTTACCACCTTCAAACAAATGAACCATTAATATGGCAGATTTTCCAAAAAATTAATTACTACATCAATAGATTGAGTATTCTTTGTAAAAAATAATTGAGAGCAGCTATGATGTAAACCTTAAAAAGGTGCATATAGAACACACTCTACCACTAAATACCATAAAATGATTTACAACCCAGTTTGATTTTTAGTTTTCAAAAACAGTTTATAAGTTTTTAATTTGTATTTTTATATTTTTAATGATTTTTAAAAATATTGTAATCAATTTTTTAAAATTTTTTAATTTTAATATACTCAAAAAGCTAACAAAATACAAAAATGTATTAAAATCTTGGGAAATTTACCAATAAATCCTACATGTTGATTTTATAATCCAATTAGTCCCATATGTTTTCTAGTGCTCCGTTTAGTCCTATCTGTTGTCAAAGGACGCAATTGCCATAAGTTATTGTGTAATGTTTGTTGTGTAGTTGTATGTGTGTGTGGCACAAATGAGGTAAAACGGCATGCGGTGGGTCACGTGCCACACAGTTGATTGTCACACACCCAAAAAGTTCACTAAGGATTTTTGTAGAAAACTGATGTGGTTTTTGATTGCCACGTAATCCACATCTTGAAAACCCATACCCATTAAAACACAACCCGATTTCTACATCCACATCCCCACACACAGTGCAGTGGGAACTTAACATAGAAAACCTTTGTTTTTGGGATTTGCTTGGATTTAAAAATTGGGATTGACCGTATATACCATCGCGTGATTTTTTTTTTTTTTTTGGGGGGGGGAGGGGATAATAAAGATTAAGTGGGCAATTTTCATTGTTGCTGTGATTATTTGGGCAAACGTCTTTGTGACAGGGCAGATTGTGGACGACGGCGAAAGCCTAGTATTCATATTCCGCTATCCTTGGTTGTGAGCGTGTAGTTATGGCCGAAAAGGGTATGTCCCATATCTTGATGCTGTTAGCGTTGTTTGACAATGTGGATCCTGAGTGTTTGATTATTCTTTCTGATTACCCTGTTGCAGTCGTTTTGTTTTGCGATTTTTCATTTAGGGTTATCTGTGTCGTTGATTTGTTATGTGTATTGTGATATTATTTTTTGTGTTGGTTTGGGTTGGTGTTGTTGATGTTGATGTTGTGGGGAAGGTTGTATTTGGTTGTGGGTGCAGGGTTTGTGTGGGGTTCATGTGTGTGTCGTGTGTCGGGTAAATTGTTGACTAGTAGTCGGCATGGGTGGACAAAAATTTTGTTGAGACCACAATAATGGAAGATAATGGTGTGTTGTGCGGCTGGGTGGGGTGGGGTTTTGCTTTTTTTGGAGTGTGTGTTACTTTGTGCCTGTAGTACGTTTTTTTTTTTTTGTTTTTTTTGCGTGTTTGTGAACGTAGTGCACATATGTCGGTTGTGGGTGTGGGCGTGTGATGGTATTTGTTTTTTAGTTTGTGCTTGTGTGTCATGTTGCTGGGAGTTGTGAAACGAGTTGTTAAATACATGTGAGGTATTGATGTGGGGGATGATGGTGTGTGGGTTTGGGAATGTTGTAGTTTGTGGGTGTTATCGAGGTGGGGAGGTATTGTAGTGGTGTTTTTATATGACAGATATGGTGTGTTGTGTGTCCGCTACATTGTTGACAAGTAAATGGCATGGGGGAAAAAATGCTTGCTGGGGCGATAGTAATGGATGGGAATGGTGTGGTTGGTATGGGTTGCTCAAAAGGCCTGAAACGTTTATACACGTAACATTGAAATTACAAACTGTGATACCCACAAAATCCACAAAATGATGTGATCCCGCACCAGAAGATGGAAACATAACCAAAAAAAGATAAAACAGTCCACATAGTGACGCCAAATATGGAAAATAGGATCAAAAAGAAACAAACCTCCCCACTAGTAGGACTTACCGGGACAAAAGAATAAAGTTGGGACTAATTGGTTTAACAGTTTGTGAGATAGGATTTATTGGTAAAGGTTTCTAAAATGTTCGTTTTTTTGGTTGTAGTTTTTATATTTGTTAGATTTTTTTTATTATAAATATTTAGATTAAGTGCATTTAAAAAATAAAAAATTTATGTACAATATTAAAAAAATTTACTAAAAAACAAAAAATAAAAATTTCAATTTTCTGAAACCAAATATGATAAATATTTCTTACCACAAATAACTCTTAACAAACCCAATGAATTTGCAATTTGTAACTTCAACCATAAACTAACATAACACACGCACAAAAAAAAAAAAAAAAAAAAAAAAAATAATAATAATAATTAAATAAATAAATAATTGAAACTTTCTACAATTATTTTTATGGAGCAGCACATCATAGATTTCATATAAAATTTTATAAGAAAATATCTCGTCTCAAATACCCGCAAAATTCACAATTTCCAAAACATATAAAAAAATAATAAGCTTTTGTTTGGGATAAATTAAAAATAATAATTTATAAAGTCAAAAAAATTACTATAAAAAAAAAATTTAAAATCTATACCATTCAGGTAGCTTGTGGTGAAGCCACTCGCCTTGAATTCAACTAAAAATAAAAAATAAAAAGTTAAAAATCAAAAAGTAAAAAGATAATTGTCATTTTAATTTTCCTAAAATATTTTATTACGTAACTTTTCGTAAAAAATAAAAAATTATTCCAAACATATAATTTTTTTTTAAAATTTTTTAACCAAAAAAAAAAAAATATACAATCCCAAACAACAATTAAATCAAAAAATAAATGCTATGTATTACAGAAAAAAAAATTTAATACTTAAAATTTGAATTAGTATGATGTGAATTATAACTTGATCCGTATATTTCAAATTTCTCGTAAGCTATAATGTCTAAAATTTGAATATACGATGAGAATTTAAACTTGATATATAGAGATCCGTATATTTCAAATTCCTTGTACCACATAACAACGGTGTTTACAAAAATGCAGAGCAATGCAGAGAGAGTAAATAAAAGAATCAGAGAATCCATGAAATCACTTACAGTTTACAGAAGATGATTGAAAGATAGAAAAAACACCTCCAAATCGCTCCACAAATCCGAATGACTCAGTTGTCAGAACAAAACGATCCACCAACCCAAAACCTAAACCTAAAAATTCAAAGCTCTTTGCGCTCTCTTATTGATCGACCAGTGTTCTTCTCTGAATAATCGATTTGTTCCAAATCCGATAATATATATATAGAGAGAGAGAGAGAGAGAGAGAGAGAGATTGTTCTCCTTCATTCCAGATGTTTCGCGTGATTTCAATTCGTTGAAACGTCTCTAGATGTTTCGCGCCACATCAGTCCTCTTAGATTTTGCCACGTGTGAGTCGTAGTCGATAAGAGCTGTCACAGATGGACAGGGATTGTGCTCATCGGCAACTGGTTCTATTACATAAGCCTAAAGATGGTAAAATCTTTTTACTTTCAACTAAGCTTTTGACGTTTTTAGGAGAATGATTTCAAAAGTTGATAAAAATTTATTTTTAATTTTTTTTATTAATATTTATTTATGATGTTAAATTATAATAAAATGATCAAATTATCTTTATTTAATTTAAAATATTTATAATTTCATTCATATAACACATTTTAATCCATGAAAAATAAAATCATAATTTTATCATTGATTAAAAACCAACTTTTCAAATGAAAAAAAAAGTCAAAAAAACCAACTTTTAATTTTTACTACGAATAAAAAAAAAAGTGACTAAAAATTATGTCCCTCAAAAAGGCCATATTTGCAATCGGTACTTGTACGAACCCAATTCGTGAAGATGTCTTGACTTTTTCTTTATAGTGTTACTGGGTTGGCAATGTTTGGTTGGCGGAGGTGGTAGATGAGATGGGAAAAGATTCCTTGTAACTGAAACAAGTGGTACCCGAGATGAATACCTAATAGAATTCAGATCTTCGGTAGTCCTTTCCTGTCGCCCTCCCTGTCGCCCTTACTGAAACGGCGTCGTTTTGGTCAAAATGGCGTCGTTTTGATTAGTTTTTTTTTTTTTTTTTTTTTTTAAATTTTTCCCCAAAATTTGAAATTCCCGCTTGTTTTTTACTCAGCTCTATGTTTTGTTTTGTTTAGCCCTAAGACAGAGATGGTAGACGAAGAGAGAGAGAGAGAGAGAGAGAGAGAGAGAGAGAGAGAAAGTTGAGCTGAGAAATGAGAGAGATGGTGGAGGGGCGCGACGGCGAGGGCGAGGGCGAATGAAGGATGGTGGAGGGGCGCGACGGTGAAGGACGAAGGATGGCGGAGGGAGGAGACTACCATTGCGAAGGACGAAGGATGGCGGAGGGAGGAGACTGCCATGGCGAAAGACGGAGCACGGCGAAGGGAGGAGACTGCCATGGCGAAGGACGAAGCATGGCGGAGGGACGCGACGCGACGACGAGGCGAGATTGCGGCCCTGAGGAGGTAAAATAAGTGAATATCTGTAGCTGATATTTTTCAGATTATTGTAGCTGATATATACATATATATATATATATCTCTGAATATCTATCTGAAATTTTTTATAAATGTTTCTAGAAGTCAAAAAAGATTATAGAAAAATATCAATTCTGGGTTTTTCAAAATTTTTTTTTTTCATTTTTTGTTGTTATGTTCTTCAATTTTATGTGGCTTTTAGCTTAATATTTGTGATGGTGACCTTAATATTTGTGATGGTGACCCAAATATTTTTTCAGTTATTTTTTCAATTCTGTTAATTTTTTCAGTTAATTTTTTGACCCAGTGATGGAATTGTTCAAAAAGGTATATTCCACTACCAAACATTACAAAAATGTTAATTGCATTAATTGAAAAAATTTTGACCCGCATTCAAAATTAATAGAATTCTGTCAACTGTTATGTGTTCAAAAATTTTTTCAGTTAATTCTGTTAATTGTTCAAAAATGAAGAGCATAACAACTACCAATTGATTTAATATTTGTGTTATGTATTTGTATGACTTGGGCAAAAGGTATATTCCACTACCAAACATTACAAAAGAATGGAATTGGTGTTATCTGGAATTCCAAACCCCCTCTCTCTCCCTCTATGTGTCCCCCGAGAATTCGATAACACAAATATTCCAGGAATTCCAGATAAAACAAATATGACTTGTGCTTCATCTTGCTGAATTGGTCTTGGAAGTGTTTTTTGAATCATCTTGCTGAAAATTTCACCACTAAAAATACAGTAATCTTTTGACTTGGGCAAAAGCTAGACATGGAACATTGGAAAAGCTTTATCGTGTGTATTGCAGTACCAAACATTACAAAAGATAACAATTAGAAAAAAAAATAGGTAATAAGATAAATGGATAGCCTTGGTTAGGCATGACAGAACCAATCTCCACCGAACAAAAAAAAGAAAAAGAAAAGTAAAACAAAGCTGAAGCATATATATATATATATATATATAATTATTTATATCATTCATCAGTCCCACTGGTATATTATATGTATAGGAAAATGTTATATAAATTACTCAGTCGTATTTGTAGGCACACTTCTAAAAAATCCTATCCATCAATTTTTGAGAATTAGCTTATTTTATTATTTGTATGGTACTCAATTGTAGGTAATGGAAGAAAATAATGTTGTTGATGAGTTGGGTAGTTGTGGTTGGAAGCCAAAATTGGGCATGCCATTTGACTCTGAACAAGCTGCGTATGACTTTTACAATAACTATGGCGGAAAGGTGGGCTTTAGTATTAGGAAGTCATATGCACACAAGAACAAACAAACCAAAGAAATAACTTCACAGATTTTTGTATGTTATAAAGAGGGAACTCGGGGTATTGACAAGCGAGATCCACTAGTAAAATTTCCGAGACAAGAGGTGCGATATGGTTGTGGTGCCCGATTGAGTATAAAGTTAGATAGAAATTTAGGAAAATATATTGCAATTGATTTTTGTTGAACATCATAATCATGACCTTGTGCGTCAAGAGTGTGTTCATATGTTACCATCCCAAAAAAAAAATATCTACCACCCAAGCAATTAAAGTAGAATTGGCTTCAGAATCTGGAATTCCTCTTAGGTCTGCTTATGAGCTATTGGGTAGGGAATGTGGTGGAAGAGCATCACTTGGCTTCACCAAATTGGACCAAAAAAATTATTTAAGATCGAAGAGACAAAAAGATTTGGAATATGGAGAAGCGGGTAGTGTGTTGCAATACTTTTGTAAGAAAACTGTGGAAAATCCATCCTTTTATTATGCAGTCCAATTAGATTGTGAAGAGCAGAAAACTAATATATTTTGGGCCGATGCTCAAATGATAATGGACTATGCTCAATTTGGTGATGGAGTGACCTTTGACACTACTTAGAAAATAAATAACAAGCATAGACCTTTTGGAACCTTTGTTGGATTTAATCATCATCGAGAAACGGTTATATTCGGTGCAGCGTTGATGTATGATAAGACTGCTAAATCATTCACATGGTTGTTTCAGATTTTTTTGGAGGCAATGTCAAACAAAGTTCCAAAAACTATTTTCACAGATCAAGATGCTGCTATGGCTAAGGCCATTCCAATTGTCATGCCTAATACAAACCACCGACTTTGCACATGGCATATGATGCAAAACGCTGTGAAGCATGTAAGTTGTCTTTTTGGAGATGTGGGGTGAAGGGTGTGTTTGCAAAATTTATGCATAAAATTGATAATGAAGAAGAATTTAGAATACGATGGGACCAGATACTTGATAAGTATGATGCACACAACAATTATTGGTTAAAGCAAACTTTTGGTGTGAAGGACAAATGGGGATGGCCATATGTTATGAATTCTTGGGCAAAGAATGAGTACTACTCAACTAAGTGAATCATTCAATGCATGTTTGAAGGATTATCTCAATTGTGATCATAACTTGATGGAATTTTTCATGCACTTTGAGAGAGTGCTCTATGACAAGAGGTATAAAGAATTGGAAGCCGAATATAATTTGTCCCAAAAATTGCCAAGGGTTTCCATTCCAACTTTGATGTTAAAACAAATGGCAGATATTTACACCAAAACAATTTTGAGGAATTCCAAAATGAGTACGCAAATTCATTGAAGAATCCATTGTAGGCACTCTTAATGATGGTGAGAGTACCACATTCACAATTCGAACGGTGGTAGATGGAAACAAAGATAAGAATGTGATAATGCATAGAGATGGTTTTTTGAGTTGTAGTTGCAAGAAGTTTGAAGTGAAGGGCATAGTGTGTCGACATTGTTTGAAGGTGCTTAGAAAAATATTGAATGCAAAAGACCTTCCTGCACAATACATCTTGAAACGATGGACTAAGAAAGCAAGGGCTGAAAGTGTGAAAGATAGCCGTGGGTATGATGTCAAGGCTGATGTGAAACTACATCAAAGCGATCAATATAGGTTATTGATGAATATGTTTAGAGCAATAGCAAGTAGAGCGGAAAGTGAAGAAACTTATCATTTGTCACTTGCAAAAGGTGAAGCATTGAGCGTAATGGTTGAAGAGAAATTAAGTGTGCACACTTGTGGTGAAGTAGAGGTCACTGAATTGAGAAATTCCTCAACTAACACATGCCCACAGAGTGAGGAAGTAGATTGTCCAATCCAAGCTAAGAGACTGAAGAAAAGACAAGCAACTAGTAAGGGAAGAAAGAGGATCAAGGGCTGGAAAAATCTATTGCGAAGAAGAAAAGAATGCCATCTAAGCAGGTAATTAATTTTGTTATGTGTGATTGTTATGTGTTATCAATTTTGTGTTATGTGTGTTTGGAAAATCATGAATTAAATAAATTGGTTGTTTGTAGGGTGATGGTTTTTGTACTCCTGAAGGTCAATCGAGCCTCCTATCGCCATGGGTAATATTTGTAGTCGTAATATTTACTATTCTGTGCAACCTTGTATTAATCTTGCAATATTTATTATTGTGGGCAACTAGAAGCGTGATATTTATTATTTTGGGGTGCATGTAGGGTGGTTCTTTTCCTGCTTCTCAAGGTCAATCTGAACCGTCTTCTGCCTTGGGTAGCCATTCAATACAGGTAATATTTAATTTCGTATGCAACCTTTGACATATATACACCTTAGGGAAATTGAACCTCATACGGCACCAACATATCTTCAATTGCTTCTTCTTGCAATATAGTCATGTGAATTTTTTTTTTTTTTACGTGCATTGGTTCTATAGGGTGTTACAGTTTACATTCCGCAAGGTTAATCTCAACCTCCTTTCGCCATGGATAGTAATTATGTAGATGTAATATTTCATATTATTTGTTAGTAAAAATGAAAATTCATTATTGTGTGTATTTTAATTTCACTTATTCTTTTCTTTATGTTGGTTTACTTTAGGGTGTTTACACTCCATAAGGTCAATCTCGACCTCCTTTTGCCATGAGTAGTAATTATGTTGAGGTAATATTTCATATTGTCTATTTTTTCAAAATGAAAATGCATTATTACTTTTTTTCATTTTCACTTATTCTTTTGTTTATGTTGGTTTAATTTAGGGTGTTTATACTCCACAAGGTCAATCTCGACCTCCTTTTGGCATGAGTAGTAATTATGTCGAGGTATTCTTTTCATATTGTATGTTTTTTAAAATGAAAATGCGTTATTACTTTTTTTCATTTTCACTTATTCTTTTGTTTATGTTGGTTTAATTTAGGGTGTTTATACTCTACAAGGTCAATCTCGACCTCCTTTTGGCATGAGTAGTAATTATGTTGAGGTATTCTTTTCATATTGTATGTTTTTTAAAATGAAAATGCGTTAATACTTTTTTTGTTTTTCACTTATTCTTTTGTTTATGTTGGTTTACTTTAGGTGTTTATACTCTACAAGGTCAATCTCGACTTCCTTTTGGCATGAGTAGTAATTATGTTGATGTATTTTTTTCACATTGTATGTTTTTTAAAATGAAAATGCATTATTACTTTTTTTTAATTTCACTTATTCTTTATGCTGGTTTGCTTTAGGGTCATGGTCGTGCAATTTATAATTTTCAATCTCAATCCCAATCTAGACTTGAATCCCAATCTCAACCTCCCTTTGCCATGGGTCGTACATATGATATGAGTTGTAATTGCTTAAATACTTTACATTCAAATGGTAGTATAGATTGTATAAATATTTTAATAAATGTATCACTATTGCAGGGAAATAACGCGCCCTAGTCAATGCCGCCTCATTCAATGCCTTTAGTATATCCCAGTCAAACATCGTTTCAGGAGTTGCTTCGAGGTACTAGTGCAGTTCAACTGTCGCAAGCCTCATATAGTCCTCGCCGATTATGTGAATGGACATCCTTGGAAGGCTTGCACCAAACAATGATGTTATTATATTGGTGTATTTTGGTGTACTTTTTTTATGTTTGGTGGGATTTGGATATTTTTTATGGACATATTTTTTATGTATTTTTATGTTTGCTGGGATTTGGATATTTTGGATGGACATATTTTTTTTTGTATTTTTAATGTTTGGTGGGATTTGGATATATTGGATGGACATATTTTTTATGTATTTTTAATGTTTGGTGGGATTTGGATGTTTTTGATGGACATATTTTTTTATGTAAATTTAATGTTTCGCGGGATTTGGACATTTTGTCATGGACATCTTTTTTTTTGTATATTTAGTGTTTCCGAACAATGTTCTTTTTGTGTATGCATATATAAAGTTGTTATTATGGTTGTCATCTACAATGCCTTTATTGTGAGGATGACATTAATGTTTGTTTTAGTCAATATTTTATAGTGGTTGGTGATTAGGGAAGTTGGACATGTTAAATTCCTTATGGCACAGGTTCAATTCAAGTGGCACAGGTTCAATTCTTTGTTGTTTCTACAACCAAGCTTTGCCTTCATTTCCTATATGTTTGCTTGTCTCAGCATGGAGAAATGTTTAGGAGTTGATTTTGTTGACTCATGGTGAGGTGATACAGGATGTTGGAGTGATCATATAACTTGTTATTTGGAAAGCTTGCTTTGAGATGTCTCTTTGAGGATTACTTTGAAGAAGCTAGGCATTTTATGATTTAACATGCTAAAACCCATGGAAGAATTGCAGTACACTGCCCTGTGTAAAGGAGTGATCAACCATTATGCAACATTATATTAATTTTGTGCTCACATAACATCAGATTCACTTTCTTTTCATAACATCAATCTTCATACATCATATACATAACACCCAATTTCATTAATTAACACAATTGACATAGCATAGTAACTTTAACTTCATTAATTAAACATAGTTTGGATTTTACATGCACATATAAAAGTTTCAAAACTAAATACAAGTTCTACAAGTATTGGTTTACATTAAGTAGAAATACAAGTTCACTTGAGCAGCACCACTAGCATGGTAAAACCAACCATCACTATGGTTGTGAGCATCATGAATTTGATAGCTTCAAGTCGTTCCAAGATATTCACAAGTTCATTGTTTGTCGCAAAATCATAATCGTATCCACTCTTTTGGATATTTGATCCACTCCCAGTAGGAGCCACTCCCCACGCAAAGTAGTCACAAGCCTTATTTGCGCACTTGAAATACATCTTCCCTGGATTTTTCTCTGATTTTGATATGTACACTCCTGCTTTTTCCCCACATTTGCATCTTTTATTTTCAAAGAATCTAGCATCATTGTTTGAACTGGTTGACATGTCAATCCTAATTACAAGTAAACACAAAAGTCAATTTCAAATACAATACAAATCTAACCAAACTTTCCATGGACATGCATGCATGACATTTTCTTTCTGACTTCAAGTGTAAATAACTAACTTGTGTATTCACAAACAAAAGATTTCCTTGGTTTGGTTATATGCATTCTAACAAAAACCAAAATTGCTTAGCCACTAAATACTATTTAATCATGCATGACGATAGTGGTTGAACGCAACTAAATACTATTTTAATAAAGAACAAAAAAGACCGAATTATAATTTTCCTAATTGATTAACAAAACAAAATAAGAAATAATTATACATATTTCAACTATCTATTTTTACTATGGAGAATGAACACCCATTTTTTAAGGGTTTCTTTTTCTTATTTTATTTTGTTCGACCATCTTTTAACTATTATATTAACATTGGGTAAAGTTCATAAATTCAGGTTCATGCCTAATGGGCTACTTAAGCAAGTCTAAGCAGTGGTTGGAACTTGAAGCTATGTATAAGGATTGTTGACATTGGTCTTCTGAGGTCTATTCTTCATTTGAATAGTAGTAGTCTCTTCCCTTTTGCCTCATTATCTCTTTTGTTTATTATAGTGAAATGACAAATTCATTTTTGTAATATCTTTATAAACATATAATATAATAATAATAGTAATATGCTCTCTTCTTGAATGAATCAGTGAGTCTGCCGCCTATCCAAACAAACAAATTTATTTACTAATGCTAATGGCTCTTCAATGGCTAAGCTTGGTTGGTGAGAATAGTAGTAGTCTCTTCCCTTTTGCCTCATTATCTCTTTTGTATATTATAGTGAAATGACAAATTCATTTTTATAATATCTTTATAAGCATATAATATAATAATAATAGTAATATGCTCTCTTCTTGAATGAATCAGTGAGTCTGCCGCCTATCCAAACAAACAAATTTATTTACTAATCCAAACCCTTTAGCATACATCTAATGGCTCTTCAATGGCTAAGCTTGGTTGGTGCTATATGGCTTCAATCCATTAATGGAACAAACTCTAACTTTCCTGCTTACTCATCTCAACTCATGGAATATTGATCTGTTCTGGTAATGGGCAACAGTGGTGAAGGCATTCCTGATTTGTTGTTATTGCTAACTTTTCATACATAAATTCTATACATATTGTGTCAATCACATTTTAAAAAAAAATAGATATTTTCTAACTAGTGTCCCTTCCCTTCCTTCTTGACCCCACAGTTACATACACAACCCTGCTTTATAAAGCAGTTTCATTCCAAATTTATTTACTAATCCAAACCCTTTAGCATACATCTAATGGCTCTTCAATGGCTAAGCTTGGTGGGTGCTATATGGCTTCAATCCATTAATGGAACAAACTCTAACTTTCCTGCTTACTCATCTCAACTCATGGAATATTGATCTGTTCTGGTAATGGGCAATAGTGGTGAAGGCATTCCTGATTTGTTGTTATTGCTAGTTCAATGACTCAAAAGACAATGATTGATAAACTTATGTACAGCAATGAAGTGCAGGTATAACTATAAGCTACCACACTACACCATTTGCAACAACAAGCAACATATATATATATATATATATTTATTTATTTTTTATTTTCTTGTTTTGTGAAACAGAATTGTTATTACTGCTACTGACACTCAATACACTTCCATGGATGAACCAAAACTCAGGAAAAAAAATGATATTTTTTTTTCAAGCAATGAATCAATCATTAGCTATGATGAATCACTATTCTTGATTCATCATATATATGTATATATATCTTGCAATGTTCATGAAATGGGGTGTACTATGAATATATACTTCACCTCTATTTTTCAAGCTTTGAATCAAGCAACATATATTTATATATATATTTTTTGTTTTCGTTCTACACAAAATGACATAATAATCTGCAAACAGCCACCCTTTGTTAAGAATTCCAAACTCATGGCTACTAAAGTCAACATACACAAAATGCCCAAATCAAGCAAATCTTGATTTGTTCTTATTCTTTGCATGAATCACAGAAGAAGGGAAGAGAGTCAAACCAAATGTGTGTTCGTCCCAAGCCTCTCTGTCGCCTCTTGCCTTCGCCTCTCGCCTCTCTCTCCGCCTCGCCTGCTCGATTCGGCCTCGCTTTGCTTGCCTCAGAGGGGCTAGGCACAACCAAACCAAAGGGGAAAAATAAAAGGTGATTAGTCTCTCGCCTCGCCTCCTCACCTCTGCCTTCATCGCCTCGCCTCTCCGCTTGATTCGTCTCAAATTTTGCTTCGTCTTAGAGGGGCTAGGGCACAACCAAACCAAAGGGGCTGAAAAATAAGAGGGAATTTCAAATTTTGGGGAACAATTAAAAAAAAAAAAACTAATCAAAACGACGTCGTTTTGACTAAAACGACGCCGTTTCGGTGAGGGCGACAGAGAGGGCGACAGGAAAGGGCTACCGAAGATCTGAATTCATACCCAATAACCCAATAATTTTCCTGAATTTATGAGCTATACTAGAAGGTGCGAATTTCTAACCCCCCGTTCGGAACTGACTTTTTTTTTTTTTTTTTCGCATGTCAGGTTTTTTTATTTTTATTTTTATTATTATTTTAGTCATAAAAAAGTAAAATAATTTTTTTAATCTAATAAGATAAAATATCACATTTAACTCATAATCATTTTATTTTTTCTCTTATAAAAATTAAAAAAATTAAAAAACTTATCCCAAATGAGACTTTTAACCCCGGATTAAAATAGTCAAAAAATCAAAAAATCAACTCACATCTCAAACGAAACCAGTGATTTTTTGGGTCAAAAATATGAGTTAAAAAATTAATGAGTGAGAAATATTTTTTAAGTAAAAAAATGTACAAAAATTAGATTATATAGGAATGAATCTTTAACTTTGTAGGTTGAATGAGATTGAATTTTTGATTTTTTTTATATGAATATTTTTTTAACTAAATTAACTGTCAAGCAGCGACTACATATAATAAGTTGATGTGTCTAATGGGATAAAAAAAATTGGAAAAATAACAAAACATGGTAAGGGTTAAAAAAACAATACAAAATAGTAATAAAATTTATAAATTTTAATTATTAAAATCATAAAATTTTTCATAGGTAGATAATTATTATTTTTGAAAACTAGAGTTGATTTGTAATTGGGGAAATTATTAAATATTTATAATATTTACTATTTTTTAGTAATTTTTTTTTTCCTAACATCACTAAGCACTACAAAAAAATTGACTTTTTGCGATGGAAAAATGCCGTCGCAAATACTTCAAATGCCATCTCAAAAGCTTTTTTACGACGGCAGATGACTTTTAGCGACAGCGAGTGGGGGGTCACAACAAAGGGTGTTGCTAAAAAGTTTTAGCGACGGCACAATGCCGTCGCCTTTTTTTTTTGCGATGGCAAAGTTGCCTTTTTGTGACGGAATTCTGCCGTCGCTATTAATATGTAAAAATCGAATTTTTGAGACTAAGACCGTGTTGTTATCGCTAAAATGTTATTTATGACGGCAAAAATGCCGTCATGAAGTGTTTTATTGCGACGGGTAACATGTCACTAAAAATTTATTTGAGATGACGATTTACGACGCCTCTAAAGGTTATTTATGCATTTACAAATAATACCGTCGCAGAAGGGTTTTTCAACTTTTGCAAATATCTTTTGCGACAGCATTGCTTATGTCGCAAAAACAATCTGATTATAATGTTTTTTAAGATGACATAGTGCCGTCTCAAAAAAAAAAAAAAAAAAAAAAACTGCAATAAAATTATTAAAAATATGAAAATCACCTGTACTAAATGAAAAATAAACCGATAATTACATAATAATATAAAAATTCCAGTATAAAAATAACAATTTATCCATAATAAAAATATTCTTCCATTCATAACAATATATTAACAAAATTATCCTACTACATAATATTGCATAATACATATACAATGTTTAAATACATAATCTTGTTCACAATTCAAAATAACGTAAATCAAAAACAAAAGTTTTCGTCATGATTCTTCCGTGGGTAACAAAAACAAAAATTAATCGCAATCTTCACATCACCAGATTCCACAAGAAGCAAACTGCCATCGGGGAAATATCTGAAAACAAAAAATAAAAATAATTAATGACAATATAATTATGTGTTAATATTTTAATTACAAAAAAAATAAAAAATTAACTACTATATAATTACAAAGATAATTAAGTAAATAATTTTGGCTAGACAGAAATCCGACTCTAACTCTCAAATCAGGAACCCGATTCGAGCCCCGTCTTCTCCCACAAGTCTCGTGTTTGCCGGTCGGTGTGCCAAGTTTCGTGCTAATCCGACTTTCTTGGTGATTTTGGGGTGTCAACACCTCAATTCAAATTTCTTAATGAACTATTTTGCCTAGACCGAATCCGCTCTAACTCCCAAACCGAACCCAATTCAAGTCTCTGCCTTCTCCTACAAGTCTCTCGTGTCTAGGCGATCGTGTGTCAAGTTTCATGCTAATCCGACGCCGCAGGATTTTGAAGGCCAACACACTTGACTTAATGGCAAATTATCATGGAAGATTAGATTTCAAGAATTTTTAGTTGTCAGATCATCTAGGTCAAGTGTCATTTCACTAACATGTAAAGAATAATGAGATTTTGCAAATAAAAGGACCAACATGTTGACTATCCAAGACAACAGAAGCTCTATCATGTCAATGACCATGGTCATGAATGTAAATATTCATAGAGTATTTGAGGCATTAATAAATGTAAATGCATGTATATCTCTACACAAAATAGTCATTCATGATTAAAATAATGAAGATAGAAGTAGTAAACATTGATGCATTTATGTATATTTTCATATATGCATACATGTACACAAAATTTTTAAACATCATCATCTTGGACTTACATTGAAGAATGTTCACGACTCTTGCACCATCCCAAAATCTCTGGTGACCATCAGAACTTGGCATATAAGCAAGAATTGTTGGAAAAATAGGTTTATAAAGGCTTATTTTGGGCCATCTTTGAGCCCAAAATTGAGTGGGCCCTGAACGTCTTTTGTGGCGGGTCTGAAAAGGTGAAGTGTTCATTGTCAAGTGGCAAGTCATACAATGAAGACGGTTCGTCAAAACAATTTATGAGTGAATGGGAATATGAAGTCGTTTTCGGGTTCGTGGAATGGACATTTAAAGTTTTTAATGTGGGTTTCCTTGTGAGGCTTGTCCCACATTGAAACTTTAAGAAAGTTTTGTTAAGTATGTAAGTTCTAGCCTACAACACTTGGGTTGGGCTCCAAGGGGCACTCCAAGTTTGTAGAAGGGAGGAGTTATAGACAAAGTGAATTTTAGCCCAAACCACCAAACACGTGCGCGTCCAGCAGTGCCGGGCATAGGTGTGGGTCGGGTAGGTTCTTATATTAATTTTTTGGACAAAATTCATTTGAATTTTTCTAAAAAATATTGCGGAAATTTAATTTAAATTTGAATTCCAATTTTTGTCCAACATTTAAGTGTCATTCTGTACGAAATTCCTCTCAGATTCAAACTGAAAACGCCTAAGTTCGGGCTTTAATCGCTTCGAAGCATTCTGATCATTACTTCGAACATATTCAAAACTCGAAGCAAATCTGCTTGAATTCAAAACAAGATTCTGCTCAAAATTTGTTTCACACTGCTCACTTCTTTTGCACCTGCTTGGACAGATCTTTTTTGCCTATAAATACCTACTGTTCTAGCAGTCTTTGGGATCCGAAAAATCAGTTTGCAACTTTTATATTTGCTGTCCAGAATTTTCTCCTTTGCATTTTATTCTTCATTCTAGTTTTACAGATAAAATAAAGAGAGTATTAGAACACAAGGTTCTAGTTTGCCGCACAAATTTGTGTGGAGTGCTACTACAAGTTTGTGAAGATCATTGTATCATGGGAGATAGATGCCACTCAACCGTAAGCACCGTAGCGGGGCGAATCTGTCTTAAGGACAGAGTGTCACACACTCGACTTGGTCTTTTATTTTTCGTTTGGTTTGACAAAATAAGTTCTGTAAGTTTTATTTTATTTTGTCTGTAATTAGTTTCAATTTATTTTATTTACACAGAAGGTTGTTCTAACAATCTTAAGACAGATTCGAATTATTCTGTTTACAGAATTTTTCGTTTGTTTCCTTTTCTCTTTCTTCTTTTAAAGAAAATTATTTCCTGTGGATTTGCAAAATAATATTCTGGTTGGAAAAACAAATAGTGATTATATGCTATTTGACAGATAGTAGTAATATACTGTCTATTTTCTTTGACAATTAGTAATAATATAACGTATCATTAACAATTCGTAATATATTTTTGTGAATTTTTTCGTAAATTAATTTTGATTTTTAGAAATTATTTTTTGAGTTTTCATTAATTAAAATTCTGTTTCAGTATTTTAATTATTGAAGTGTTACATAAATTTAATTTTTTGTGTGGAATTAATTTGGTTAAATAAAATTTTATTTTATTTCCAAATTAATTGAAAAATAAAAGTTATATTTTTGTTTCTTTTATTTTTACGGAATTTAATTCTGTGAATTTGGATTAATTTTCTGTGTAGTATAAATTCTAATTATAATTTTGTTTTTATAAATTAGAATTAATGGCTACTGAAACAAATGCTCAAACAAGTACTACTGCGGTGGTTGCAATGACGCCAACCCTCTCTCCTGTTGTGACAGTACCGGTAAATCACGGTGAGAAGCTAGAGAAGTTCTTAGGAACTGATTTTAAAAGATGGCAACAAAAAATGTTGTTCTATCTTACAACTCTGAACCTGGCTTGTTTCCTCCGTGAGGATGCTCCGATTTTGAAAGAGGATGAAACCGACCGGCAAGTAGTTGCTACGGTTGATGCCTGGCAAGATGCTGATTTTCTTTGCTGGAACTACATCTTGAACGGATTTGACAACACATTATACAACATCTACAGTCTTATCAAGATAGCAAAGGAACTTTGGGAGTCTTTGGAGAAAAAATACAAAACGAAAGATGCAGGCTCAAAGAAATTTGTGGTTGGCAAATTCCTAGACTTTGTAATGGTTGATTCTAAAACTGTGATCAGCCAAGTTCAAGATCTTCAACTCATTCTGCATGACATTCACGTAGAAGGCATGTCTCTCAGTGAATCCTTCCAAGTTGCAGCCTTAATTGAGAAATTACCACAAGGCTGGAAGGATTTCAAGAACTACCTCAAACATAAGCGCAAACAAATGTATATGGAAGAATTAATTGTGCGTTTGAGGATTGAGAAGGACAACCGTAATTCTGAAAAGCGGATTGGTAAGCATTCTATGGAGTCTAAGGCAAATGTGGTGGAACATGCTTCAAAAACCAAGAAACGAAAGTCTTCTGGAGAAAGTTCATCACAAGGCTCTAAAGGAGGGGAAAATAAAAAGTACAAGTTTAATGGCAAATGTTACATCTGTGACAAAGAGAGACATCGGGCCAAAGATTGCTGTAGCAAAGGCAAAAACAAAAACAAAAGAAGAACAAGCAAGAAGCTTGCTCAAGCCCATATGACCGAAGTGGACAATATTTCCAATAGTGTAGATGACATCAATCTTTCTGCAGTTGTTTCCGAGGCAAATCTTGTCGGAAATCCTAAATAATGGTGGGTGGACACTGGTGCTACTCGCCACATTTGTGCTGACAAAAAGATGTTCACATTTTATTCTACAGTGGACAATGGTGAACAACTTTTTATAGGCAACTCCTCAACTTTCAAAGTTGAAGGGCAAAGAAAGATTGTACTTACAATGACATCTGGAAAGGAACTCACTCTCAACAATGTGCTGCATGTACCGGACATTCGTAAGAATCTTGTTTCTAGATCTCTGTTGAGTAAGAATGGGTTTAGGCTAGTATTTGAGAGTGATAAATTTGTACTTACTAAGAATAGAATGTATGTAGGAAAATGTTACATGTCTGATGGCCTTTTCAAGTTAAACGTAATGATTGTTGTACCCTCAGTTATTAATAAGAATACATCTTCTTCTTACTTGCTTGAGTCTTCAAATTTATGGCATGGTAGACTAGGACATGTTAATTATGGATCTTTGCGTAGATTAATTAATATAGAATGTTTACCTAAATTTGATATTGATTCAAATCATAAATGTGAAATTTGCGTTGAAGCAAAATTATCTAAAACTCCTTTTTATTCAATTGAAAGAAGTACAGAACTACTTGAATTAATTCATAGTGACATTTGTGATTTTAAATCAATTCAAACAAGAGGTGGGAAAAAGTATTTTATCACTTTTATAGATGACTATACTAGATATAGTTATGTTTATTTAATTTAAACCAAGGGTGAAACTTTGGAAACTTTCATTCAATATAAGAATGAAGTTGAAAATAAACTTGATAAGAAAATCAAGAAACTTAGAAGTGATAGAGGTGGTGAATATGAATCACTTTTTGGTAAATTTTGTAAAGAACATAGAATAATTCATCAAACCACCACTCCTTACTTACCTCAGTAAAATGGAATTGCTGAAAGAAAAAATAGGACTTTAAAAGAAATGATGAATGCCATGTTAATCAGTTTTGGATTACCTTAGAACTTGTGGAGGGAAGCAATACTTTCTGCAAATTATATTTTAAATAAAATACCCCGAAAGAAAGTGAATCAAACACCTTATGAATTGTGGCACGGAAGAATACCATCCTACAAATACTTAAAAGTGTGGGGGTGTTTGGCTAAAGTGACTATTCCTAGTCCTAAAAAGATTAAAATAGGTCCTAAGACCATTGATTGCATTTTCATTGGTTATGCCAAGAATAGTAGTGCATATCGGTTTTTGATTCATAAAACAGAACATTCCGAATTGCATGTAAATACTATTATTGAATCTCGAAATTCATCATTCTTCGAACATGTATTTCCAAATAAGACTGGACAAGAGGCTAGTAATAATAAAAGATCTCATGATGCTATTACTAGTCAGGATCAAGAACATGATCAAGAACAAGAGCAAGAGCTAGATCAAAATGAAGAAGAGGAACTGAGGCGTAATAAACGTGTTAGAACCTCAAAATCTTTTGATCCAGATTTTCTAACATATTTGTTAGAAAATGAACCTTTAACTTTTAAAGAGGCTATGTCCAGTCCTGAGGCTCCTTTATGGAAAGAAGTTGTCAATAGTGAAGTTGAATCCATCTTGCAAAATCACACTTGGAAATTGGTGGATTTGCCACCAGGTTATAAACCTCTTGGGTACAAGTGGATTTTCAAAAGAAAATTGAAAGCGGATAGATCAATTGACAAATACAAGGCAAGACTTGTGGTCAAAGGTTTTAGACAAAAAGAAGGTCTTGATTATTTTGATACATACTCACCGGTTACTAGAATAACATCTATTAGAATGTTAATTGCCATTGCATCTATATACAATTTAGAAATTCATCAAATGGATGTAAAAATGCTTTCTTAAATGGTGAGTTAAATGAATAAATTTACATGGAACAACTAGAAGGTTTTTCTGTTCCAGGAAAAGATAAGAAAGTGTGTAAATTGGTTTAATCATTATATGGTTAAAACAAGCGCCAAAGCAATGGCATGAGAAATTTGACAAGGAAATGATGTCAAATGGATTTAAAATTAATGAGTGTGACAAATGTGTTTATATTAAAAACACAGAGAAAGGTTATGTCATTGTATGTCTTTATGTAGATGATATGCTCATCATAGGTAGTAATAATGATATGATTAAAACTACCAACAAAATGTTGAATAAACATTTTGACTTAGAAAGACATGGGCATTGCTGATGTAATTCTTGGTATGAAAATTACCAAAACATCAGAAGGATATGCTTTGTCACAATCTCATTACATTGAGAAAATACTTGACAAATTTAGCAAAGATGATGATCATCTTGCCAGAACACTCGTAGATGTCAATTTGTATCTTTCTAAGAATGTACATGAAAGTATTTGTCAATTAGAGTATGCCCAAATTATTGGAAGCTTAATGTACTTGATGAACTGCACTCGTCCAGATATAGCTTATGCAGTAAGTAAATTAAGTAGATATACAAGTAATCTGGGAGTAGAACACTGGAAAACAATTATAAGGGTTCTAAGATATCTCTGATTTACTCGTAACATTGGGCTTAATTATACTAGATATCCAAAGAAGATTGAATGATACTGTGGTGCAAATTGATATCGGATACTAGAGACTCAAAGTCCACCAAGGGTATGTCTTTACTCTTGGTGGAGCTATTGTATCTTGGAAATCTTCCAAAAGCTTGCATTGCTAGGTCTACTATGGAATCGAATTCATAGCTTTAGACAAAGCGGGGAAGAGGTAGAATGGCTTTGCCACTTCCTTGAAGATATTCCAATATGGCCAAAACTGGTGCCTGCTATATGCACATTGCGATAGTCAATCAGCAATAGGTAGAGCATAGAGTCATATGTATAACGGTAAGTCTAGACACATTCGTCGTCGACATAATACCGTAAGACAACTACTCCCCAATGGAATTATTTCCATTGAATATGTGAAGTCTAAAGACAACATAGCAGATCCACTAACTAAAGAGTTAGCAAGAGAGTTAGTTGAGTATTCATCGAGGGAATGGGACTTAAGCCTATTAAATAAGAGTTACCACAACGACAACCCAACCTAATTGACTGGAGGTCCCAAGATCTAGGTTCAAAGGGACAATTGAGTTGTGTATGTCTCAGAAGGATCACTGGGGAGTTAAACTCCTACCCATTTCTATGATGAAATAGTGATGACTGCAGAGTTTTAGGTTATGTAATATTTTTAATGATTCTTATATCTAGGTATACCTAGTGGAGCATGGCAGGATACTCTTTATAAGAATCACCTATATGAGTGTGAACTGGGCCGGTTCTATGAGATTTGTGAAGGGCTATAATTCTCTAGAGCACTCATGAAAGACCAAGTTATTCAGGGCCAAAATGAACACAATAGTGAGAACTAAACTGTGTCTGGGGATATACTGTGTGAGTTCTATTGTCTTGGTTTACACAAACGGTTGAACAGTTCAAGACATCATGTTCACTGGTTAGCTAGTAAATCCGATAATATCTCACAAGGGAAGGTTCAAAACCAAAAGCTACCTATCCTTTGCAGAATATTTTCATTTTCTGTACTCTCTGTAATTAGATCATGTTGTTGCATTTTCTCTTCGTCAAATTCCATTCATGTGGGGGATTGTTGGAAAAATAGGTTTATAAAGGCTTATTTTGGGCCATCTTTGAGCCCAAAATTAAGTGGGCCCCGAACGTTTTTTGGGGCGGGTTTGAAAAGGTGAAGTGTTTCTTGCCGTGTGGTAAGTCATACGGTGAAGACGGTTCGTCAAAACCATTTATGAGTGAATGTGAACATGACGTCGTTTTCGGGTTCGTGGAATGGACATTTAAAGTTTTTAATGTGGGTTTCCTTGTGAGGCTTGTTCCACATTGAAACTTTAAGAGAGTTTTGTTAAGTATATAAGCTCTAGCCTACAACACTTGGGTTGGGCCCCAAGGGGCACCCCAAGTTTGTAGAAGAGAGGAGCTATGGACAAAGTGAACCTTAGCCCAAACCATTACATGCCGCTGCTGCGCCGCTGTCCGTCTGTTTAGCCGAGCTGGCCGCGTCGCAAAGGCGTGGGTTGTGGGTCGGGTCGGTTCTTGTATTAATTTTTTGGACAAAATTCATTTGAATTTTTCCAAAAAATATTGCAGGAATTTAATTCAAATTTGAATTCCAATTTTTGTCCAATATTTAAGTCTCCTTCTGTCTGAAATTCCTCTCAAATTCAAACTGAAAAACTGCCCAGTAGGTTCAGTTTTAACTACCCAGTAGTTACAGATCTGTTACTTCCGAACAGATTTAAAACCTGGAAGCAAATCTGTTTGAATTCAAAACAGCATTTGTTCAAAATCTGTTTCACACCTGTTCACTTCTTTTGCACTGCTCGACAGATCTTTTTGCCTATAAATACCTACTGCTCCAAATAGCTTTGGGATCCGAAAAATCAGTCTGCAACTTTTATATTTGCTGTCCAGAATTTTCTCTTTTGCATTTTATTCTTTATTCTAGTTTTAGAGATAAAATAAAGAGAGTATTAGAACACAAGGTTCTAGTTCACCATACAAATTTGTGTGGAGTGCCGCATATTGATTTGTGGGATTCTCATTTCCTGGAAGATAGGCGCCACTCAACTGTAAGCACTGAAGTGAGCTTAATCATTTTAAGGACAGAGTGTCACACAGTCGACTTGGTCTTTTATTTTTCGTTTGGTTTGACAAAATAAGTTCTGTAAGTTTTATTTTATTTTGTCTGTAATTAGTTTCAATTTATTTTATTTAAATAGAAGATTGTTCCAACAATTAACATCAACTGTATAGCAAACTTTTGATTAATCTTCCACTACTCTAAATTTCTGCTTTGCCCTCAAGACAAAAGGTTCATAAAATAGCTTTTTTAGAATGCTTAAAACTCCAATTTCGTAATATTAGGAAGGCGAAACTAATACTAGTTGTCAAATTTTCATTAGGTATTTGGGTTACATACAATGATAGCCACAGAGCGGATGCAAGTAAGGCTACTGTTTGCAACACCATAGTCATCATACTCTGATTCCAAGAACTGATGCTCAGCAGCAGTTAAAGCCAGGAAATGAGAATCCCACAGATCAATATGTGGCTTCCATGGTTGCCTGAAAAAAACGGAGAAAAGAAAGAAAAGAGATGACTATAAATATTAAAAGCTAATCAATTATCCTGTGGTAAACTGACGAGCATATCTAATTGGGGAGGAAAAGTATGATGCGCTAGGAGAATGTATTTTGACCATTATAAAATATGAGGGGGCAAATATCCAAAAGTCTAGTTATATTGTTAAACCTCATCTAGCATAAGGAGAGAGAGGAACATGCTCTTAGTCTAATCTACATGGAAGCAATGTCCATAGGGACACAATGACATACTACCATCAACACCGATCTCCATCTCTTTCATGCCCCCACCATCTAAAATATGAAAAACTGGAGAGAGAGAGAGAGAGAGAGAGAGAGAGAGAGAGAGAGAGAGAACCTTGAAGGATACTTTACATCCAATTGAAAGTAGCATTCGCCTTTGAGTGGCCAATTCATTAACTCAACAATTAGAAATACAATAATATCTAATTTCAGATTTTTGTGGCAATAAAACCCAACATCTAAATATAACAGTTATAAATGAAGAGGCTACATAAAAACATGTCCAAATCTCAATCATGACATTCTCAAGTGATAGAGTAACTTAATCTACAGGTGTTATAAGACCCATTGAGAACACTAGAGACTCCTAAAGTTGATCTATACAACAAAGACTTCACACCATTAATACACCCGTCTTCTCCCACAAGTCTCTCATGCCTAGGCGGTCGTGCGTGCCAAGTTCATTAATACATCCAGAATGATCATTGCGAGTGATATTCTTACAAAACTAAGTATTTCAATCTGATAGAAAACTGAAAGCAATATTTCCTATTTCAGACACACTATTTGATGCTCAAATCAAGACATGGGCATGCCAATTTCATTAATACATCCAGAATGATCATTGCGAGTGATATTCTTACAAAACTAAGCATTTCAATCTGAGACAAAACTGAAAGCAATATTTCCTATTTCAGACACACTATTTGATGCTCAAATCAAGACATATCCTAAAATGGAAGCATGATATCATTTCCATGATAAAACGGTTCACCAACCAAGAGCTCAACCTGCAGAAAGTGAAATACCCAGTGTTTACATTCACTTTCATAATTGGTCTGCAGCAGCTTATAGTAATAAAAGTTACTTAAAATAAACAAAGAAATGGATGAAATCAACTATTGATAATTTGGCAATTCACATCATGTTTGACTAGAAGACAAACACTGTAACATTTTGGAGGGAAACTTCATAAAAACTAGATATAGTGTGCCCTTGTGGCTTTCTATTTGATTGGAAGTGATGTAAACTCAGAGAAAGGCCTTTCTACAAAATCTTAACAAACACTTTCTAAAGTATAATATGTATGAAAGTAGAAAGATGAATGTAGTAACTTTACCCTTGACATCCACATACATCAGTACCAGAGAAGAAAAATTAGACAGGAGAGAATATAAATGTATGCAAGCATGGGGTGAAAATTATCTTCAAAGGAAATCAGAATGTATCATGAACCATATTCATTCCTTATTCATTAACGAGTTTCACAAGTAATTTGATAGTAGAGAAGTAGATGAAATAAAATGGAAGTAATTCTATTCACTGTTCACAGCTCCAATAGCAGAACATTTTTGCATGATTGGGGGAAAAAACCATTGTAGAATTCAATTTTTTTTTTTTTAATCTTAATTGAGATTTTTATCCTTTTTTTTTTAGGGAGGGGGTGGGGTTGTTTGCGCAGATTATATTGAGGACTATAAAGTTTGATGGTGTTAAGTAGGCACATTGTTTCCAGTGGTCACACCAATCCCCTGTACACAAGAAACAAAGAAAATTAAAATTTTGATAAAATGAAAACCAATTTAAAAAAATAAAATAAAAAACAATCATAAAATACACCTTTTATTAATTGAGAATCAAATTACAGAATTTGATGCGGAGGATCCCAATATGTAAGCTTTATTTAGTTCACCATCTACTAAGAGCTGTTCAAGAATTGAACCCTTTGCTGAAAGTAGACATGTATAATTTCCTAGGCTAAAATTTAGAGTAGCTTCAGAATACATTACTTCTAATTAAGTCTTAGGTACAATAGAAAGATGTATTAATGCATTCATATGGAGATCTAAATTCTAGTTAAATTACTTGTAACCAACTTCAAATACTTGTGTGATTTCTAGAAGTAGATATGACCTACTTCTTCAAATGATTTAGGATGTCCAACTAAGAGAATGAAAAAACAGTGTGTTTCATTAAAGTAACATGCTTTAGCACTATCCTTAGCCTTTGCTTTTTTGTTCCCTAATTCTGACTTAGAGACAACATCAGCAAATAACCAAAAAGCACCATGCTTTATATGTTAATTGATTCCTCATTCTAAGGCAACTTCCAAACACCACTTTAGAACATTATAATTACAGAAAGTAATGTAAAACACCTTCACTCACTAGGGAATGATAATTGTAACTCCTTGTTAAATGGGAAACTTATCTATTTTGGGCCAGTGGAATAGAAAATTGTCCCTTCGCAATCAAGTTGAAGTACCCACCTGAAAAAGAAACCGAGATATTGGAATAACCATCCCTAAAAACATTTGTGACAGAAAATAGTAATTACGGTACCAACATATATACCATGAAACAACAGCATGAACTATTAGTTGCCTTTATGTGCAACTTGGCTTTGCCTTGGCTTTCTAGCCTTTTCCAAAAGTCAAATTCAAAAATTTTGAAAGGTTTTGACAGCTGGATGAGTGCTAAACTGAGTATGAATAGAAAATAAACCTCGATTTTCTTAGTAAGTTTTTCAAAACATGAATTTCAACTGACGCTTTTGCTTCATTATTGTGTAAATCATGCAGCTTTATTATGCTAAACTGGTGATAGTAATGGTAGTCGTAGAGATGAGTGAGAGAGAGAGAAAGAGAGATGAGTGAGGGACAGATAAAAAAGAAAGATAGAGAGAGAGAAAGACAGAGAGATATAGAGAGACAGAGATAGAGTGATGAGCGAAAGAGAGACAAAGTGGTCGCTAAAAGTGCATTTTCTTGTAGTGGATCAATAAATTGAGAGGGAACTCAGTAAATAGAGAAGAGAAGAGGAAGAGAGTGAGAGTGATCAAGGCGAACACAGTGAGAGGGAGAGAGAGAGAGAGAGAGAGAGAGAGACAGAGAGAGACAGACAGACAAATAGAAAAAGAGAGAGAAACAAGAGATGAGCGAGAATAGACAAAAAGAGAGAGAGAAAGAGAGCGAAAAGAGATGAACGAGAGAGAGACATAAAAAAAGAGAGAGCGAGAGATAGAGAGAAGAGAGATGAGCGAGAGACACAAAGAAAAAGTGGGAGGGAGGGAGAGAGAGAGAGAGAGAGATAAAGAAGAGTGATGAGTGAGAGAGAGAGAGAGAGAGAGTGTGTGTGTGTGTGTGTGTGTGTGTGTGTGTGTGTGTGTGTGTGTGACAGAGAAACAAGAAGATGAAAAAAATGGTGAAAAAGAAATGTTATATCAAAAGAGTAAGACGCGACAAAAAAATGCCGTTGCATTTATTCAAACCATTTTGTGACTGTATATATATGAAGCCGTCTCAAAGCCACAATATTATTATTTTTTACCCTTTTTTTTTGCAACGGTGCCTATTATAATCGCAAAAAACAAACTTTTTTTTTGACTATATGTGTCGTCAAGATAAACTTTATTTTTTATGACAAGAATCTCGATGAGTGAGAGAGAGAAAGAGAGAGAGAGAGAGACAGACAGAGAAGAGTGATGAGTGAGAGAGAGAAAGAGAAGAAAGACAGAGACAAAGACACAAAGAGAAAGAGAGAGACAGACAGACAGAGAAGAGTGATGAATGAGAGAGAGAAAAAGAAGAGAGATAGAGACAGAGACATAGAGAGAAAGAGAAAGACAGACAGACAGAGAAGAGTGATGAGTGAGAGAGAGAAAGAGAAGAGAGACAGGAAGATGAAAAAATGGGTGAAAAGAGAAATGTTATATCAAAAGAGTAAGACGACGTTTTTTTTTTAATTTTTTTTTTGTGATAGAAAAATACCATTGCATTTATTTAAATCATTTTGTGACTATATATATATGAAGCCGTCTCAAAGCTACAATATATATATATATTTTTACTTTTTTTTTTTTGTGCAACGGTACCTATTACACTCGCAAAATTTTTTTTTTTTTTGCGACTGCAGCTGGTATCGTCGCAAAAACTCTATTTTTTTGTGATAGCAATTTCTATTGTCGCAAATACTCTATTTTTTTGCGACAGCAAGTTGTGCCGTCGCAAAAAGTCACATTTTTCGTGACGGGAAGTTGTGCTGTCTTAAAAAGTCAGATTTTTCGCGACGGCAAGTTATGCCGTCTCAAAAAGTCACATTTTTTTTTCGCGATAGCAAGTTGTGCCATCTCAAAAAGTCATATTTTTTGTGATGGCAAGTTGTCTCGTCTTAAAAAGTCACATTTTTTGCGACGGGAAGTTGTGCCTTCGCAAAAAGTCACTTTTGGCGATGCAAATGTGCCGTCACAAAAAGTTCCGTCCTTTAAGCCCACTTTTCTTGTAGTGAAGATATAATTTTCCCTTTGTATTTTCCCCAAATATTTACAGGCAATTATGTGTTAGTGGTATTTGGAAAAATTAATTACAATTTAGTGGAAGATTTTTTTAAATTACAATAAAAGTTATAATTTTAAAAATAATTACTCGTCAATGTAATTTAGAAATTAATTAACAATTTTACCCTTTAATTCTCTCTTCTTTTTTTTTTTCTTCTTCCCTCTTTTCTCTTAACTAGTTGGACCCCCATACGCTACGAGTGTAGAGGTCACGCAACAGTTGCCATATGTTTTTTTTAATATAAAATTTATGTCATTGTTGTTCTAAGATGCATGGAAAAATATTGAAGTTGAAATATACATATGCAAATAACCAAGTATGGCCAAAAAAGAGGAAAAAAATTTAAATAAGAAATGAAACCAATTTGAGAGAAATATAGAAACGAAAAATAAAAAATTAGAATTAAGAATTAGAAACCTTTAGATTTTTGATTTTGTCATATAAAGTGTCTCTCGTACACTTAGGAGGAGATAAATATACATGAGAAAAAAATCTAATCGATTCCAAAACAAAGCAAGAGAGGTTGATATTTGACCTAATATAAAAGCTATCCCACCCCTTTTATCCACAATGGATGCAATCCAGATAAAAGCATAGTTTCAATTTGTAGAAGTCAATCAAAGCGGCTCATTGTGGAATACAAAATGTTTGCATACGGTCAATCAAAGCGACTCATTGTGGAATACAAAATGTTTGCATACGGAATTTAGATATCCGTTGAATTTTTCAAATATCTTATCAACTTTATATGTGATCTCTCCTCTTTACTAAATTTTGGAACCATAGGAAAGTTTCGCCAATATAAATTAGAACAATGTTAAACTAATTTTTGATTGTGGCAATGAGGTGAAAATAGTTTAGCATCAAGAGTATGTTGATTGAAGAACAAGCTTGACATTGTATTCACCTGATAAAAGGATGCAATGATTGTAGACAAAACTAATGAACATAACAGAAAACCATATCAACCAACAACAAAACAATTATTAAAAAAGAAAGCACCAAAAAAAAAAAAAAAAAAGAGAAAAAAAGAAAGACTATCAACTTGATAAATGCCCCTCATTTTCCTTTTTTCTTTTCCCCCTTATATTTACTGCCTTCTTTCCTTTTTTTCTTTCTTGTACAAAAATGAACAACTTGTCCCTCCTTTTCATTTTACCTTCCCATTTTTTAATAACAAACTAAAATTTTGTTAATTTCAGTGGTGTTGTTGAAATTGAAATCAATGAGTTATCCATGCAGTAATTAAGTGCGACCTACACACCCTCAAATGAGAAGCTTCAAGTTAAAACCGCAACACTCTAATTGTTTAATTAAATATTATATGCAATTACAATAAAATAAAATAGCGAATGTTATGAGATAATGTGAAATTTAATTAGAATTATATATTATCAAAAAAAAAAAAAGAAAAAAGAAAAAAGAAGCAGGCATAGCTTTGGTGAATCACCAACTTAGGCCTCATAACTTTGATCAATCACCAATTAGAGGGGACACGTGGGGAAAGGGCAAAATGGTGCCTGTTAAGACATGTGGCCGAGGGTAGATGCACACTTACTACCTATAAATAGGTAGTGATTGACTGAGCTTCAACAAAACAAAAAGAAATGTACATAAATCAATAAGTAAGAGGCAACATACAAGTAGCAGGGAGTTAGTAATAGGAAATTAAAAGCTAAGGGTCAATCCTAAGGCCCCGTTTGTTTTCAAAGGTAGAATGGAGGGGATTGATAATGAGGGGATTGATAGTGAGGGAATTAAGTAAAATTGTGTTTGTTTGATGATAATTGTTAGTATAGGAATTGTTAAATTATTTTTATATAAAATAATAAAACAAATTAAAAAATAAAAAAAATTAAACATTAATGTTCAAAAAAAATTCCCAATATGTAAAAAATAAAAAAATTTCTAATCCCCTTACTATTTTTCTAATACCACCTTCACCTCCTCCATCCCAGTCCCTCCTCTAACCTCCATCTTAATCCCTCTTCTATCTTAATCTCTTCCTCCAACTCTACAAACAAACATAAATAGCCCCACCTCCATCTTAATCCCATTCCATTCATTACACCCCAAAGCAAACGGGGTCTAAGGGAGTTTGTAGTAGGAAACTAAAAGCTAAGGGTCAGTCCTAAGGTGAGTTCTATTATACCTTGAGTTATTATAATGTATTTTCTATATGTCTTGAGTCACCATAATATATTTTATGAATGTTTTGAGTTACCACAATTTATTTTATATAATTTATGTTTTGTAGTTATATTAATGTTTCAATTATGTGAATTATTTTCTGACCTCTATTTGCTTAAATGGAAACCCATGGATATGTTTGTTTAAATTTTAGAAAGTATTTGACAAAGATCTTGTAAATAATTATTTTCTGTAAGTATCACCATGGGAGTCCCATGCCTTGGGGGACTCAAGGCCTCTGCTTGGTCACTTTGTGGTCCTCTGCTTGTCATGGATCCATTGACCCCTATTTTGATTGTCACCCAAAGGACTCTGCTCTGCTCTGCCATGTGTCGGGTTATAGTTATTTATGCACTTTATTTCGCCACATGACCCAACCCTAGGCTTAGGGTCGAATTGCAACTTACTACATAATTCTAATCGTAGCAAGTTAAATGGCGCAGTAAAGGCAAATAAAAATAATTAAACAGAAAATTTACTTCATTCTACTATTTTAATAAGAGAAAATACATCTATAGGGATTTTATTTATTTATGTTTTTATTATGGAATGACAGGTCCTCAGAAAAAAAATAATAATAAAAGAAAGAGAAGGAAAAAAATAATAATAATGGATTAGTATCAATTCTTGTTTAGGTTCCACTACATGAGGTTACGGGTCTTCCTTACATCTCGTCACCTGAAAGGATAACAGCTATAAGCACACACCAAAGTGAGAAATATTATGCCAATAGTATAGGGAACACAAAATAACCATGGACAATTAGTTAAGCTAAAAAATTTACATAACTCAATTTGAATAAACAAATTATTCAAAGTGGCAGAAACTGAAATACGAAAATTATGTAAATAAATAACCATAACCACTGTAATGTAATGTATTAGATGTCATAGAAGTGACAATGTAACAGAGGTCAATGGATCCATAACAAATGTAGACCACAAAGTGGCTAAACAGAGGCCAATGGTTATTTAAGTTCCCCAAGGCATGAGACTCTTGTGGTGGTAAACATATTCGCTTATAAAACCATTGCCAAATAATTTCTAAAAGTTAAACAAACATATCCATGGGTTTCAATTTACAAATAGAGTTCAAAAAATAATTAACGAATCAAAATATTAATATAATTTATAAACCATAGATTACGTGAAATAATTTATGGTAACCCAAAACACACGTAAAATATATTATAGTAACTCAAGGTATA